>CM075977.1:215203637-215346137 GCA_038087875.1 Malacoraja senta | reverse complement strand
ACAGATAATTATGTGGAAAAACGGAACTGTAGAAACTCATGGTGAGAAACCCAGGACAAACTATAATGGTAGATTCCATCTCGCACCTAACAGGGCGGCACGGTGGCGCAGAGGTAGAACTGCTGCCTTAAGGGCCTGTCCCACTTTCACAACCTAATTCACGACCTCTGCCAAGTTTGCCCTTGACTCATACTCGCAGCATGGTCGTCACCAGGTCGTAGGTAGGTTGTGATGCTAGTCGTAGGTACTCGTGGCATCAAGTAGGTCGGGGCGTTTTTCTAGCCTGATGAAAAATGTCCACGAGTAAAAAATGTCGTGAATTAGGTCGTGAAAGTGGGACAGGCCCTTACAGCACCAGAGACCCGGGTTCGATCCTGACTACGGGTGCTGTCTGTACAGAATTTGTACGTTCTCCCCGTGACCTGCATGGGTTTTCTCTGGGTGCTACGGTTTCCTCCCACACTCCAAAGGTGTACAGGTTTGTAGGATAATTGGCTGGGTATAAATGTAAATTCGTCCCGTGTGTGTGTAGGATAGTGATAATACGCAGGGATCGCCGATCGGCGCAGACTCGGCGGTCCACAGGGCCTGTTTCCGCGCAGTATCACTAAACTTGATCAGGTCGGGGGGGAGTTCTCATGTGAGTACCATGTGATCCCGTGCTACCTGCTCCATGGTCGGATAGTCGGCGACTAAACCGTCTCCCCCACCTGGTTTGCCAGGTGAGGAGGGGGCTGTGGACCCCCAGCAAGACCAAAAACAAGACCTGCCAAAGGGCGGATGAGCTCCTAGCGAGCCAACGGCCATCCACACTTCAGTAGTAGTTGCGATCACTGTCGTACATAATATTGTAAGGAACTGCCCGTCGGAAACCAGCACCACTGCGTCGTTCATGTTTTCACCGATTTAATAATAATAATGATCACTAAACTAAACTAAACTGATTCTTCTACATCCAGCCAAAAAGGTGATGAGATCTAGATCGGACACTCCTAATAGATAAATCAGACCAATTCTTAACGAGTTGGGCTCCATTTGTTGATTTTTTGGAAGCATATGGTGCAACAAAATCGTAGAAGCTAACTGTTTCAGGACTGGGTGAGGGATGGTCAAGAATATAGATAACGATCTCCTTAATCTCTTACTTTCTCTCTCTATCTTCTTTTCTTCATTTTTCTTCTTTCACCCTTTTCTCCTTTTCACACACTATATATCACTCGTTTTTCTATCTTTTATTATCTATTCTCTAGATCTATTTAAGCTGTACATAATATGTAACATGTCAATATATATTAGGCACCTTGGTGCCATATTTCTGTACTTACTTCTAATAAAAGAAAAAAAGAAGAAAAAAATCTAGATCTGACTAAAAGCCTGGCAACCTAATTTGTATGCTTAAGTGTCAGAATCAGGGCTAATTTTATCATTTAAAGAGAAGGAAATGTGCATATCAAATTTGCAAATGGCTTTGCAGGTGGAAAGTGTAGATTCTGCTGTTCATGTTGAATCCTATAGTGTATTGTGTAATTCTTTTAATTTTTTTTATTTTATATGGATGTATGGTAATCTAATTTTTTTCTCTGGCTTCAACATGATTTGATTTAAAAGTGCTATATAAATACAAATTACTTACTACTTACTTACTTCAAGGTTTATGGAGCACTGACTTAACACAGGAATCAATCTTTCTATTACTTTAGCCGGCATCCAAGGCAATGGGGAATTTAAATATAGATATGTATATTAAATACATATCTCTCTAAACTAAACTAAGTTAGATTCCAAGTAGAAGCAAGATATTAGGAAAAGAGGGGACTGATTGCAGAAAGTGGAGGCAAGGCTTTAGCACCAGTGGAATAACGCTGCAGCAAGACACACAATGGGCCATTTGATCAACTATCAGGTCAGAAGGAGAACATCATTTCCCAGATGCACAGTCGGGATTGCATAATTGGTCATGAGAAAAGACCAAGAGAACAAAGAGGATGCCAAGGAAGCGACCCGCATGAGGAACATGTATGGGCAAGCAGGAAGCAAAACACTAAAGATAGACACAAAAAGCTGGAGTAACTCAGCGGGACAGGCAGCATTTCTGGAGAGAAGGAATGGATGATGTTTCAGGCCGGGACCCTTCTCCAGACCTAATTTTCATCAACAAAGAGACCCATTAAAACTTTGGAAGAAAAAAATTGAAACCCTAATGGGCCTGTCCCACTTAGGCGACCTTTTTAGGCAACTACAGGAGACTTTCCAGTCAATGGACAATAGACAATAGGTGCAGGAGTAGGCCATTCGGCCCTTCGAGCCAGCACCGCCATTCAATGTGTTCATGGCTGATCATCCCCAATCAGTACCTCGTTCCTGCCTTCTCCCCATATACCCTGACTCCGCTATCTTTAAGAACCATATCTAGCTCTCTCTTGGAACATGGTCGCCACATGTTCGCGGGTGGTTGCCGGGGGAGTCGCCTTCATGGTCGTGAGGAGTTCCCACATTTTGGGAACTAGTCACGGCCTCATTATGGTCGCCGAGAATATTTCAACATGTTGAAAAGTTAGCGCTGACTAGAATGAAGTCGCCATGGAGATTAGCGAGAATTCTCGAGCCATAGGTGGGTCGCAAGGAGGTACGAATGGGTTGCCAGGAGGTCGAAGGTTCTGACCGGTGAATCGTAGCTGACCGGTGAATTTCATTGGCTCATTGGGGGGGGGGGGGAAAGGTAAGCAGTAGCTTTCAGAACCAAGGAAGAGTGTCTATGTGTGTGTGTGTCCCCTCTCTGTGTGCCTCCCCACGTTTCCGTCTCTGCGTGTTCCACTCTGACAGTCGCTGGCAGTCCGCTGAAAAATCGCCTAAATGGCCTGTCCCACTTTCACGACCTAATTCACAACCTTTTTTTACTCGTGGACATTTTTCATCATGCTAAAAAAAAACGCCCTGACCTACTTGATGCCACGAGTACCTACGACTAGCATCACGGCCTGCTACGACCTACCCACGACCTGGTGACGGCCATGCTGCGAGTACGAGTCAAGGGCAAACTCGGCAGAGGTCGTGAATTAGGTTGTGAAAGTGGGACAGGCCCATAAGGCAAAACTAAGACACAATTAAAGACTATCAATCACTTTGAAAACCAACTTGATTAGATTAAATGAAAGGAGATTAACTTGTACTCGCTTTTTATTTAAGAGGGAGTTAGATGTGGCCCTTGTGGCTAAAGGGATCAGGGGGTATGGAGAGAAGGCAGGTACGGGATACTGATTTGGATGATCAGCCATGATCATATTGAATGGCGGTGCAGGCTCGAAGGGCCGAATGGCCTACTCCTGCACCTATTTTCTATGTATCTATGTATCTATGTATCCCTTCAGGCCTTTCCTGAACAGGTCAATGGGCTCATCGTACTTGCACAGGTTAATTTGGCACTGGCTCAACGGGTAGATTTTCCCAGCAGAAGTGCTGGCACTTATGGAGAAGTTTGTGCTGCTAGACTAGATTCTTTAAGGAGCTGAATGGGTGAGAATCGGGGCCCTGGGTTCATTGGTCAGCAGAGTGTAAAGTTGGGGCATCTGCTTGCACCCAAGCCCAAATATTGGCCCCAGTAATTGAGCTTTGAGGTTAGTTTATTGTCACGCGTAGCGAGGTTCAGTGAAAAGCTTTTGTAGAGTGCCAGCCAGCCAGCCAGCCAGCGGAAAGACAACACATGATTTCAATCGAGCCGTCCGCAGTGTGCGGTGTTAAAGTAAGAAACGTTGCTGTCGGAGTAGAGATTGAAAAGGGTGTAGCGATTGTAATACAAGATAGCAGATCCACTTGTGTAACTAGCACACAAAGAGTCGCCAGGGTTGGGCGCGTCACCATGGATCAATAGACAATAGACAATAGGTGCAGGAGTAGGCCATTCAGCCCTTTGAGCCAGCACCGCCATTCAATGTGATCATGGCTGATCATCCCCAATCAGTACCCCGTTCCTGCCTTCTCCCCTGACTCCGCTATCTTTTAGAGCCCTATCTAGCTCTCTCTTGAAAGTCTCCAGAGAACCGGCCTCCACCGCCCTCTGAGGCAGAGAATTCCACACTCACAATTCTCTGTGTGTGAAAAAGTGTTTCCTCGTCTCCGTTCTAAATTGCTTACCCCTTATTCTTATAGAGTGGCCCCCTAGTTCTGGACTCCCCCAACATCGGGAACATGCTTCCTGCCTCTACCAGGTCCAAACCTTTAATAATCTTATATGTTTCAATAAGATTCCCTCTCATCCTTCTAAACTCCTGAGTATACAAGCCCAGCCGCTCCATTCTCTCAGCATATGACAGTCCCCGCCATCCCGGGAATTAACCTTGTAAAACCTACGCTGCACTCCCTCAATGGCAAGCTCCATCTGTGCATGCTCCAAAATGCATGACCATATGCGCAGTGGGCAAAAGGGCCTATTTCCGCACTATCTCTGAACAGGGCGGCAGGGTGGCGCAGCGGTAGGGTTGCTGCCTAAAGCCCCTGTCCCACTTAGGAGACCTAAACAGCAACCTCTGGTGACCTTGCCCGCCATCCAAAACAAAAACAAAAATCAAGGTCGAGGTGACCTGCAACCTCCTACCACCTCCCACGCATATGTTGAAAACCTTCCTCGACTATGAAGAAAACCGGCTTCGACTAGTCCTGCGACTAAAAAATGATCGATTTTTTAAACGGCAACCTATTTTTAGTCGAGGCCGGTTTTAAACATGATGAAAAAATAGCTGCAACCTAGATGAAGCCTCGATCATGCAGAAACCACTTTCGACCATTAGGGAGAGGGACCAAAACCTCCGGTGACCTCATGGAAACCTTGGGTGGCGGGCAAGGTCAACAGAGGTTGCTGTTTAGGTCTCCTAAGTGGGACAGGGGCTTTACAGCGCGCAGAGACCTGGGTTTGATCCCGATTACAGGTGCTTTCTGTACAGAGTATGTACCTTCTCCCCATGGGTTTTCGCCGAGATCTTCGGTTTCTTCCCACACTCCAAAGACATACAGGTTTGTAGGTTAATTGACTTGGTACAAGTGTAAAATTGTCCCTAGTGTGTAGCGTTAATGTGCGGGGATCACTGGTCGGTGCGGACTTTGTGAGCCTCTTTCCCCGCTGTATCTTTAAACTAAACCAAACTAAATTAAACATTCCAATAAGTACAGAAAACCTGCCAATCTAGCACCAAAGTCCCAAGCATGCTGGATCATAGGAGTTTCTTTGTACAACCAGCATACAACTGCACAGTGTATGGAGAGGTTCCAATACTGCTTAATTTGATACAGTTTGAAATTTTCAGCCCAATATAAATTTGGCTAAGCTTCTATTTCTTTAATGAAAAGTTCTAAAGATAAATAGCTACTTCAGCATAATGAAGAACAGAACTAGTTTATGCAGTTAAATACACCAGAGCAATGAACTTACTGCAACCATCTCTGACATGCCTACATTGACAGAGAGTTTCGAATCATTAAGCAGGCTATGAAAATAATTCAGAATGAAGAAACACTAATTACTCGTTATGCCTTTGGTCAATGAATGGAGAACTACCATTCACCAAAATGTTTTATTACCACCAGAGTACGTGGAATACCATGAGTGTTGGAAGGAACTGCAGATGCTGGTTTAAACCGAAGATAGACACAAAATGCTGGAGTAACTCAGCGAAATGTGCAGCATCTCTGGATAGAAGGAATGGGTGACGTTTCAGGTTGGGACCCTTCTTCGGACCCGAAATGGCACCCATTACGTCTCGCCGGAGATGCTGCCTGTCCCGCTGTGTTACTGTAGCATCTTGTGTCTATCTTTGGTGCAAACCAGCATCTGCAGTTCCGTCCCACACATTTAAATACTGGCATCACTTCAGAAGTGACGTGTTCAGAGAAGAAGGACACAAAGTGCTGGAGTAACTCAGCAGGTCGGTCAGCATCTCCGAAGAACACGGATAGGTGATGTTTCGTGGTCGAGACCCTCCTTCAGACTCCTGCAGCGATACTGCCTAACCTGCTGAGTTAAGGGCCTGTCCCACGGGCAGGCGGTTCCAGGCGGTAAGCGCGGCGTAGCAGGAAGTGGGGACCGCGCGGCTGCCGCGTGGGTGCCACCGTACGGCCTGTCCCACGAGCATGAGGCAAGCGCAACCTAACCGGAAGCGGTTGCCGCGCGGAGGCCGAGTGTTTACCGTACGGCTGTCCCACGAACATGCGTCGGGTGATGACGTCATCGCGCAACGCAATGTGCTAGCGTACTCCGTCGAGACGGTGTGCGGCGTCCAGGCGGTGCTCGCACCGTCCAGGCGGCAGCGGGGCGGCAGGCCGTTGCTGCACGCGATTTTTGGACAGTGTCAGTTTTTCTGAGCCCCGTGCGGTGTCGGGACCAACTACATACGGCTCTGGCAATCTGCGTGGGACCGACCCCGCGGGCTCTGCGCGGTCCCCACTTCCTGCTACGCCGCGCTTACCGCCTGCCCGTGGGACAGGGCCTTTACTCCAGCACTTTGTGTCCTTTTGTGTTTACTAACCAGCATCTGCAGTTCCTTGTTTCTACACTTCTGCTGCATATAGGTCAGCCCATGCACCAGCACCAACCTTGATGATGTCTGAAGTAATATTGGAATTGGAGTACTTCACAAAGTACAAAATATCGAGCAAGTGTCCACAATCGTTACATGACAAAGGGAGGGCAGCCGAGGACAAAGAGGGACCATTGGGGGCTGTAATGAATACTTTGTAACTTTGTCAGCGTCTTGTGTGACTACCCTTTGCATACTCCTTGTGTACAGTAGGCAAAACAAAGAATTTCACTGCAACATGTCACATGAGATAATAAAATATCAATCAATCAATCAATCAATACGCCAAGTACATGGGTGCTTCCAAAAGAGAAGAAGGAATTTTGGTGGAGAAATGCATTTTCCCCAATTCAGTTACGCGACAGGCCGGTGGCGCATGAAGATTTCGTTCGCTACAAAATTTCGGAGCGCCGCGCGATACCGCGCACAACTCCATACCCCTCCGCACCTCCCAGTGGGACCAGCCCCGCGCGGCCACACGATGCCCGTGCACCTCAATGCGACGACGAGGTCACGTAAGTTGCGTGCTTCCATAGTCCATTAAAGACTAGATGAAGACCTCATTTTGTTCTTACCATCGTGCTTCTGGTCCATTGGTGTGAGAGCTTTAATTAGCGATATTGAGCATTTCTGTGAAGGGAAATGACTTGTATATCATGAGGCTTCACATAAAAGATACCAGCAGGCATCATTAGCGGCGACTGAAATCCAGATTGTAACATCAAAATCTGTGGAACATAACAAAGGAAGCGCGGTGGTAGAGTTGCTGCCTCACAGCGCCTGGGACCCGGGTTCGATCCTGACTACGGGTGCTGTCTGCATGGAGTTTGTACGTTCCCCCCCCTGAACAGCGTGGGTTTTCACCGGGCGCTCCGGTTTCCTCCCACACCCCAAAGACGTACAGGTTTGGAGGTTAAATTGTCCTGGTAAAATTGCACATTGGCCCTAATGTGTAGGATAGCGTTAGCGTGCGGGGATCGCTGGTCGGCGTGGACCCGGTGGGCCGAAGGCCCTGTTTCCGCGCTGTATCTCGAAACTAAACTAATGAACGAAGGCAGAAACAAAAATGCTGGATACATTTTAAAGTGTTACTACATAACCTTCCTGCACCTGCCATCGCCACAAAAAGATCCGAAATAATTACAACTTCTGCATTTTTACCACACGCATGAGTGACTGAAAATGAAACGGTGATTATTTTGATTGGAAAGATTAATGATGAGGGATAAGAACTATTGCAGCAGAATAAGTGGCATTACAATTATTTCCTCAATTTTGCCCGTTTAGTTTCAATTCTCACTTATACTGCTGCCAGTGTTTCCGCCCTGTGTGCACTCCAGGTATTTCCTCTTTGCTGCATTAGAAGCGAGGTTTTAATGCAATACTACATGCTGATGACAGATTCATTTGACATTGTGGTCTACTGCACAAATTGCCTGTACTCCCTCTTCCCCCTCCCTCCCCCCCCCCCCCCCCCCATGAATTAATAATAGCATAACCACAGCTGGACTACACTCAATCCCCAAAAGAGGAGCGGACATACTTTAAGATGACCAAGTTAAGATTTTAACTTAAAATCGTAAGTTAAGATTTAACTTAAATCAGCAAAGTTATTATCCAAAGATAGACATTAAATTCTGGAGTAACTCAACGTCAGGCAGCATCTCTGGAGAAGAAAGATGGGTGACGTTTCGCCGTGGGACCCATCTTCCGACTGAAAGCAGAGGGGAGGGAACTGGAGGTAAAACAAAGGCCAGAACAAAACAGGATGTGCAAAAGATGACCATGGAAGGTTGGTGCCCATAATGGCTCATTGTTGGCTGGGGCAGAGGTGATAATGAAGGGATACAAGGATGAGAACAGTGGAACTAGTTGGACTACTAGGGTGGGGGAAGGGGGGGGGAATGTAAGGGGTTACTAGAAATGAAAGAAATCAACATATCGCTGAGTTGTAAGGTGTCCAAGCAAAATATGACATGCTTTTCCTCCAATTTGCATGCGGCCTTACTCGGACAGTGGCAACGTTATTATCGTACTGATAAAATCACAAAGTGCTGGTGGAACTCGGCGGGTCAGGCAGCAAATCTGGAGGGAACGGACAGGCAACATATTGGGTCAGGACGCTTCTTCAAACTGAGGAAGAGGTCCCAACCCACAACGTCGCCTTTCCATTTCTGTCCACAGATGCTGTCTGACCCACTGAGTTCTTCCAGTGGTCGGAGAGGAGGTGGAAGGAGATGGCGATGGAAGCAGATGCTACACTAGGCGCCCGGTGAGGAGAACCAGGGAAGTCTTACCCTCTGCTGCTGAGGTGACTGCGGAAGGCACCCCTGGGGAACATGGGCTGAAGAGGGGAAGGCGTGGAGATGGACAGCGGGTCGTGGGACAACCGGAATGGAGGCAACGGCTGCAACAGGCCTTTGCTACAATCGGACTGTAAATGGACTCAGTGAGCTGTTCTGCACTGACCGGGGTGTTTGTACTTGTATACGGGGATTGTCTTGCTAAGCTGTATGCAATAAATGTACTTTGCTGTACCTGGTATATGTGACAATAAATAAACTAGTGAACATTGCCTTGTGTTTTTGCTCAGGATTCCAGCATCTGCAGCTTCTTGTGTCTCCGTCCTCCCATTGATCATTGTCTAGTGACTTTGGATGGGAAGTGGGCATGCGGATATGCAAAGGAGGTGTTCAAGCCTGATTGTAACAGCGTCATAAGTTGAAGACCTTATCAGTTCAAGAGGCATCTCGTACAAAGAACCGTAATCACTGCCTCGCTATACCCAGGAGGGGAGTAGACTGCAATACAAAAAATCTGTATACTTGGACCAACTCACAATTGACAGCAAATTAGATCGTGTTCTAAGTAGTAAGTAGTTGTAATAGCAGGAATTATGTCAAGTATGTGAGATTTTCATGAATTCAAACATCAGGCGGAAGGAAACAATGGTCTCTTAGATCAAGAAATCTCTGAAGCCATGGTAATTGGCATGGAGCATTTAATACAATTTCACTAGAATCATCGATGTATTACAAACTAATTTGATTTGCAACATGTGGACAAACATAAAAGGCCCTCTGTAATACAGCTTTCAAACGGGGGACAGAGGTTTAAACCTCAGACGCCTCCAGTGTCATGCCCCACATGGCTGCCAGTTTATTCAGACTTTATTAAACACATTTTCTGTGTTGCAACAGTTGGATCTTCCAAAAACCAAGTCCACAAAATGACATTGTGCCAAGGCCCTTGCCTGCACCATTTGGTGGACAAACTGCTGAATGCTAATCTGGATGAATGTGCAGAACTATCATTTTGATATTAAATAGTTGGACATAATGCATTTCCTTGGGTCATACTGAAACAAACATTAATTAGATTTAGCTCTTAGGACTAACGGAATCAAGGGATGTGGGTAGAAAGCAGGAACCGGGTACTGATTTAGATGATCAGCCATGATCATATGGAATGGCGGTGTTGGCTCGAAGCTGAATGGCCTACTCCCTGCACCTATTTTCTATGAGCATCAAGGGCCTATCCCACTTGACCGTCATTTGCGCGCCATTTACGCGACCTGGTAGCGCGTGGGTAGCGTGGAGGAGTGTGGAGTTGCGCGCGGTATCGCACAGCGCGCCAGGATTTTGTGCTGCACGAAATCTTCGCGCGCCACCGGCCTGTCGCGTAACTGACGGCCAAAGTGGGACAGGCCCAAGACCCTGGCACGGCACAACGTCTCACCTCCAACAGCAGCAGAAGCAGGCAAGCGATCGCCGAGCTCGGCCTGGGGCTCACGGCCGTTGCGGATCCGGATCCGCCCCCACTCCTACTCCAGAGCGGGGCCAAAGACGATTGGAGATAGACACAAAATGCAGGAGTAACTCAGCGGGACCGGCAGCATCTCTGGAGAGAAGCAATGGGTGACGTTTCGGGTCAGACTGAAGAAGAGTCTCGACCCGAAACATCATCCATTCCTTCTCTCCAAAGATGCTGCCGGTCCCGCTGAGTTACTCCTGCATTTTGTGTCTATCTTCAAATGACATCACGTGCTCCAGACGGTTGTCGCGCATCAGTCACTACCAGCCTGTCGCGTACATGACGGCCAAGTGGGACAGGCCCTTTAGAAATCAGAAACTACAATTGAATGAAATTGAACAATTCTCCTGGTATTGACCCGGGTTCGATCCTGACCTCGGGTGCTGTCTGTGTGGAGTTTGCACGTTCTCACTGGGACTGAGTGGGTTCCCTCTGGGTACTCCGGGTTTCGCCTACATCCCAAAGATTGCGAGTTTGTAGGTTAATTGGCCTCCATAAAAAAAAAACTGCCACCAATGTGTAGGGAAAGGATAAGCAAGTGGGATAACATAGAACTAGTGTGAACAATGGTCGTCTTGGACTTGGTGAACTGAAGGGCAGTTTCCATGTTGTATCTCTAAACTAAACTAAACTCTGAACAAAGTGCCCTCTCATCGACTTTGAAAGCAATAGAATCTGGCCCATTTGGCCTATTAAGTCATAGGATGTAATACGCTGTTCATAGCAATAGAAAGCCATTTGGCACATTACATCCATTCTAACTACGGGACTTCAACATGAAACATTAACGCTGCTCCGTCTTTTCATAGATGCTGCCTGATCTGCTGGCCATTTCTGATATTCTCAGTTTTTAATTCAAATTTGAAGCACCTGCAGTATTTCTAAATTCATACTTCAGTTCTGTAACGGATCCATTCAAACCCAAAGCCCCACTGACTCCCCACGCTCTACCTATAGGCGACGTATTAAATATTTCTCCTCGTAGGTTTGCCCTGGATAGGGGAATTAAGAGTCAGAGGACATCGTTTAAAATGAGAGGGGCACGATTTAATAGGAACACGAGGGCCACTGAGAGGGTGGTGAGTACATGGAACGAGCTGCCAGAGGAGGTGGTGGAAGCAGGTACTTTAACAGCATTTAAAAGACACTTGGACAAGTACATGGATAAAAAAGGTATAAAGGGATACGTGAAATAGAGGCAAATGGGACCAGCTTAGATGGGACCTCTTGGTTGGCATAGAAGAGTTGGGTCTAAGTGTGTGTCTCTGAACTGTATGATTCCATGGCTATGACTAATTTATGGCAGTGCTGGTTCTAAGGGCCGAATGACCTACTCCTGCACCTATTGTCTATTGTCTATGGCAGTCGGAAAAGGATTTCATATCCATTGACAATAGACAATAGGCCCTTTACCATAAAACCTATTTTTACTCATTCTCAATGATAACTGAAAATTAGGTCTCTATTAAGGTGATTAAAAACTCAGTTGGTCTCCAATCATCATTAGAATGATACACTAAGTATTCGTTTTGTCGACTCACTTATAATGCATTGATCCAATTCTCCAAGTCATCCATTTGAAAACCTCCCTTGTTCTACCCTCCATGAACTTTAAGTTGGACAAAGCTCTCCACCTTCAGGCCTGAATCAAACCAAGTCCCATCATCCCTGTGCCTAACTTTTTTTCTAGTCCATTCATCAGTTCACAACTTCATAAGTGATAGGAGCAGAATTAGGCCGTGCAGCCCATAGAGCCTACTCTGCCATTCAATCATGGCTGATCTAACTTTCCCTCTCAACCCCGTCCTCCTGCCACTCCCCATAAGCCCTAATACCTGTACTAATCAAGAAGCTGTCAATCTCTGCCATAAATATATCCACTATTGCCTTTTTGATCATTAATTGCGTCCTGCACCACAAAACAGTTGAGGCATGAGGCACGATGGTGTATGATTTCTCCACCACTGATGGTCACACCAGATGCCAAGGCTTCAAGCTCTGGAACTCCTCCCTCGTCTTTGTAGGACACACCTCCTTTGATCATCTGCAGTGGCATTTGCTTGTGAGGCTTGGAATCATATCCTGTTTGACAACCCACAAAGAAATGTGTTCTGATATTATATTTGTCCGTGAATGACAGGATCTACATTTATGGATGTGGCGGTTAGAAAGCAACACCTGAGAATTTCAGTATAGGTCCAATATCCAGTGACATTCTGGTACCCTCGGTTCCAGAGCCTTTGTGGATTAGCCGTTTTTACTGGACCAGAGGTCACGGCCTCCACGAGGAGTCCAACGGTACCAGAATGGTCCACCCAGGCCGCAGAAGAACAGAGATACCGGTCAGCAAACGCCTCCTCGGAGTTCGGCTATGGGAATGGACCTGCCGACTCCAGCCGGGCCGGAGTTTCAGAGCCCCAGCCGCAAGCGGCAAATTCAACCCACCTATCGGCACAGATGTCCTGATGTGGTCGAGATCTGCCGTCTCACCCGGCCTGGGTACCACATTTTCCAGAAGACTTCTGGGGTGGGTGGGGGATTTCCAAGTGCGATTCCGGTTTTAAGGAGGTTCAGACCACCAGTTGTTGGAAAATCGGTGGTGGACCCGCATCAAGTCAGTGATGCCAAATGAAGGCTTGATGATCTGCCTGCTCAGAAACTTAATTACAAATCCAAATAAACTATAAATGTGTTAGTTTTTAGCACAATTCAACTGTTATAACTACTGTTGAATCTTATTGGGGGGGAAAAAGAAATCGGTACACCAGTAACTCCAATTCCAACCCACAGTCCAAACTTCTGACAAAAGGAGTTGAACTTGTTGACATGTATGGAAGGAGATGATTGATGTGCCATTAGCTTGGCTTCCTGGGTAAACAATGTTCAGATTAATTTCAAAGTCATTAGCAATTCACAGAAAAACAACTGTTGTACACCAGGGGAAACGATACCTAGAATAGTCGTCAGTGATTTGACAATGGAGAATTGTTAAATCACTTGGGAGGAGAGATAATGGAAAATAAAGGTTCTCAATACCTTTCTCCTGTCCCTTAATATCTAACAGTATAGTACTCACTAGATTTTCTTTCAAGGCTGGAGTAGTTAAAGACAACATTTCATTTGCATTTGCCGCAATTATTCACTTTTGTAAGACATATTTTCAAAGTGAGTGCATGTGCATATAAGTGCAGTGAGCAACCAGGAAGCTCCCACGTGCTCTTGCAATTATTTCAGACATTGTGTGACACACGAATGATCCCAGTGGGTTAACCTATGACGAGCGTTTGTCGGCACTGGGCCTGTACTCACTGGAGTTTAGAAGAACGAGAGGGGACCTCATTGAAACATACAGAATCGTGAAAGGCTTGGATAGAGTGGATGTGGAGAGGATGTTTCCACAAGTGGGAGAGTCTCGGACTAGAGGTCATAGCCTCAGTATTAAAGGACGTTCTTTTAGGAAGGAATTCAAGAGAAATTTCTTTAGACAGAGGGTGGTGAACCTGTGGAATTATTTGGCTAGGTCAGAGGATATTTTGAAGGCAGAGATAGATAGATTTTTGATTTGTACAGGTGTCAGAGGTTTTGGGGAGAAGGCAGGAGAATGGGGTTATGAGGGAGAGATAGGTCAGCCATGATTGAATGGGCTGAATGGCCTAATTCTAGTCCTATCACTTATGACATGAGTTGCTGCCTTATGGCGAATGTAGCGCCGGATACCCGGGTTCGATCCCGACTACGGGTGCTGTCTGTACGGAGTTTGTACGTTCTCCCTGTGGCCTACGTGGGTTTTCTCCGAGATCTTCCGTTTCCTCACACACTCCAAAGACGTACAGGTTTGTAGGTTAATTGACTTGGTAAATGTAAAAATTGTCCCTAGTGGGTGTAGGATGGTGTTAATGTGCGGGGATCGTTGGTCGGCGCGGACCCGGTGGGCCGAAGGGCCTGTTTCCACGCTGTATCTCTAAACTAAACTAAAACTAAACTAAGACATCAGATGGTCAAAGAAAACAGCAACATTTTTACAATTGGAAAAACTGAATAAAAATAAGAAATAGGGCCCTGGGATTGTAACACATCCACCATTTATGATCTGGGAAGGCAAGAATGATGGAAATGTAAGTTGTTGATCTTACGATCTTAGACAGCAAATGCATTTCAAGAGTGAAGAACCAAGAGTGGTTTATTGTCAGATGTCCCAGATAGAACGATGACATTCTTACTTGCAGCAGCACAACAGAATATGTGCACATAGTACACTGAAAAACAATATAATAAACGAGGGGGAAAAAGGATAAAAGAGGACAAAAAATAAAATAAAATAATAAAAATTACATTCCAGTCTAAATTGGGAAACATGGTGAAAATGTATCTACAAACCTCTTCCCCCACCCACCAGTCCAACCCCAAAGCAAAAAAGGCTTTCCCCCCCCCCCCCCTTTTTTAAAGGGACAACTTTAGAGGGATATGGACCAAACACAGACAGGCACAAGGGACTAGCTTAGATGGGTCATTTTGGTCAGTGAGGATGAGTTGGGCCAAAGGGCCTGTTTCCGTGCTATATGATACCATCTATTACTACCGATGAATGTAGTTTGGAGACACCCAATAAAGCTATGTCAAAGAGTCATACAGAGTGGAAACAGGCCACTAGGCCCAACTTCCTCATGCCAACCAACATGTCCCATCTACAAAAATCCCACCTTCCTGCATTTGGCCCATATCCCTCTAATCCTGCCCTTTCCATGTACCGGTTGGTCTAAATGTTTCTTAAATGCTGTGGTAGTACCCGTCTCAACTACCTCTTCTGGCAGCTCGTCCCATACTCCCACCCCCCTTTGTGTCAAAACTTTACCCCTCAGGTTCCTATTAGATCTTTGCCCCCTCACCTTAAGCCTATGTCTTCTGCTTTTAGATTCCCCTACTCTGGGGGAAAAGGCTTATGTATTGTGGAGACACAAGGAACTGCAGATTTCTCCCTTTTCACCCTTTTTTTGCACCCTTTTTCCACACAATGGGTGGTGGGTGTATGGAACAAGCTGCCAGAGGATGTAGTTGAGGCTAGCACTATCCCAATGCTTAAGAAACAGTTAGACAGGTACATGGATAGGACAGGTTTGGAGGGATATGGGCCAAACACGGGCAGGTGGAACTAGTGTAGCTGGGACCTGTTGGCTGGTGTGGGCAAGTTGGGCCGAGGGGCCTGTTTCCACACTCTATGACTCTGCAGATGCTGAAATTTTGCGTAGAATTCAAAGTGCTGGGGTAACTCAGCGGGTCAGGCAGCAGCTCTGGAGGCCATGGATAGGTATCATATTGGTCGGGACCGTTCATCAGACCAGCGTACCTGCAGGCAGGTACATTTGACTCTGTTTCCCCATCCCATGCACAATTCAGTGATTCCTTGTAAGAGGAACAGTTTTACACTTGCCACTTAGATTTTGATTGATCAACAACAATCAACAGCAATATGGAAAAAATCAATCCCTGGGAAGAAAAAAGTGTTTCTAACCGCCATACCAAAAATAAAACTTCTCACAAAAATCAAACAAATAACTTTCAGTTTTGATTAAATATATATATTTTTTAATCCATAATAAGGGCAGGTCAGTTGTGCAGCACTAGAGCTGTTGCCTTACAGCGCAGGAGACCCAGGTTCGATCCTGACTACGGGTGTTGTCTGTACGGAGTGTGTATGTTCTTCCCAGTGACCGCATGAGTTTTCTCCGGCTGCTCCAGTTTCTTCCCACACTCCAAAGATGTACAGGTTTGTAGGTTAAGTGGCTTCGGTATAATTGCATATTGTCCCTAGTGTGTAGGATAGTGCGAGTGTACTGGGTGATCACTGGTCAGCGCAGACTCGGTGGCTGAAGGCCCTGTTTCCGCGCTGTATCTCTAAAGCCTAAATTTAGGCTTTGAGGATAAAGCTGATTTATTGTGACTTTTTTTGAATGACCACGTTATAGGACCATACATTCATCACCGTACAATAGCACAACTTCACCATTGGATCCCGCAGGAAATGTTTCCAAATAATCATCGAACTATCCTGAAACTCAGACAGAACTCAAGCACATTACCTCAGGCCACAAAAAAAGCCTCTGATTGTTGCAATTCTATTTTTTGCCCAAACGTTAAACTGCAGTTTCGAAACCACATCCTTCCCCTCTTCATAAGAAAAGGGTTAACTAGATTCCGACATTGTTGTATGAGATCATCATCATTCACAGTCCAAGACAAGTCTTTTACAATGCTCGCACAGCTGCATTGTATCAAGCAGTTTAACACCAACTGAACATACTTGATGGCAAGCCAAAGAATGGGGCAGATTTGGACTGGAACAGGGTTATCCTGTCTGCAGTTATTCCAACGTACACGCACCTTTAAACGCCAACATTCTTGCCCGTAGAGTTGGTGAAAGTGAGATGATGGGTCAGGTCGTGTTGATACATATCAACAGTCTCTAAATGTGTCAGTGCAACATATGTCATGTTGATTATTACCATCAACAATTGGAGTAGAGGCCGATAATTCCATATGGCATAGATACATTGCTTTAGAGAATTGCCAGAACATGTCTCTGTATAGAACCCCACTTTAAAGAAATGATGCTCCTCATATTTCATACATAAATTATCAGCTATCCTCAATTATTTGAGAGAATCTAGAGCAGGATGCACAGACAAACAAAATTAGGGGGGTGGGAGGGGTGCACAGTGAGGCAGCAGTAGAGTTGCTGCCTGACAGCGCCAGAGACCTGGGTTAGATCCTGTCTACGGGTGCTGTCTGTATGGGGTTTGTAAGTTCTTCCCGTGACCTGCGTGGGTTTTTCCCAGTGCTCCGGTTTCCTCCCACACTCCAAAGACGTACAGGTTTGTAGGTTAACTAGCTTCGATAAAAGTTGTAAATTGTCCCTAGTGTGTAGGATAGTGCTAGTGTATGGGGATCACTGGTCAGCGCGGACCCGGTGAGCTGAAAGGCCTGTTGCCGTGCTGTATCTCTAAACTAAAGCAGCAAGCACAATATTTTCAAGCAGTGTGCCAAATAATGATTTTTTTAAATACACATTTTATTGCACATGTCACCCTTGTCTGAATGAACTGCAGATGCTGGTTTAAATCAACGGTAGGCACAAAATGCTGGAGTAATTCAACGGGGGGGGGGGACAGGCAGCATCTCTGGAGAGAAGGAATGGGTGACGTTTCAGGTCGAGACCCTTCTTCAGACTCAGCCTTGTTTGAATTGTAAATAACACTTGTCAAAATTGCTAATGTCCAGGCTAATAGATTTCTGAGAATGATAACTTTCTTTTTGATTGATTGAATGCATGCATGTGAACAGGCCCTTTAGCCCACTGAGTCCAACCAGCCATTAATCACTCATTCTATCTTATCCTACTTCCTCATCCACTCCTTACACATTCGGGGCTATTTACAGTGGCGTATTAACCTACAAACCCTCAAGAAGAAACTGGAGCACCCAGAGGAAACCAATGCGGTCTCAGGGAGAATGTGCAAACCATCGACCTCATTGGGGACCCTTGGACTATCTTTAATCGGACTTTACTTGACTTCATCTCGCACTAAATGCTATTTCCTTTATTCTGTATCTGTACATTGTGAATAGCTTCATTGTAATCATGTATAGTCCTTTCACTAACTAGATAACATGGAACAAAAAGTTTTTCAGTGTACCTCAGTACACGTGGCAATAAACTAAAACTAAACTTATATTCATTCAAATTGTTACTTTTATACACATGACAATAAGAAACTAAATTAAAAAGAACCTAAACTCCACACAGACAGCACCGGAGGTCAGGATCGAACCCCAGGTCTCTGATGCTGTGAGACAATAGCTCTACCAGCTGCGCCACTTTGCTATCTTTATCACAATTGCATTGGCTGCCTGCCCAAAATGACCAGAACAAAGAATATTGTCATTGATATCTCTTAATTTTTTATTCTCTTGTTGACGATGGCACCAATATTGAAATAAGTGTAAAATTACTGAAATGTTGCAACGTCCTTTAGCTTTATTAACAAGCGTTATTAAAAACAGCTCTCTGAATTTTGAAGGTAGACAAAAATGCTGGAGAAACTCAGCGGGTGAGGCAGCATCTATGGAGCGATTGAATAGGTGACGTTTCGGGTCGAGATCCTTCTTCAGACTGATGTGGGGGTGGGGGCGGGAAGAAGAAAGGAAGAGGCGGAGAGAGTGGGCGGGCTGGGAAGGGGAGGGGAAGGAGGGAGAAAGCAAGGACTACCTGAAATTGGAGAAGTCAATGTTCATACCACTGGGGTGTAAACTACCCAAGCAAAATATGAGGTGCTGCTCCTCCAATTTGCGGTGGGACTTACTCTGGCCATGGGGGCGGCCCAGGACAGAAAGGTCGGAGTCGGAACGGGAGGGGGAGTTGAAGTGCTGAGCCACATTAACCAACCTGAACCACCGGGAGATCAGGTTGGTTAATGCGAACTGTGCGGAGGTGTTGGGCGAAGCGATCGCCAAGCCTGCGCTTGGTCTCACCGATGTAGAGCAGTTGACACCTAGAGCAGCGGATGCAATAGATGAGGTTGGAGGAGCTCTGCCTCACCTGGAAAGACTGCTTGGGTCCATGGATGGAGTCGAGGGGGGAGGTAAAGCGACAAGTGTAGCATTTCCTGCGGTTGCAAGGGAAAGTGCCGGTGGGGGTCGGGGGGGGGGGGGGTTTGGGTGGGAAGGGATGAATTGACCAGGGAGTTACGGAGGGAGCAGTCTCTGTGGAAAGCCGAAAGGGGAGGAGATGGGAAGATGTGGCCAGTGGTGGGATCCCATTGGAGGTGGCGAAAATGTTGGAGGATTAACTTCAAATGATCTTTTCCAAAACAGCCGCTCAACCTGGTACTTTTCTAGCATCTATAGTGACTAAACAGTGGGGGGTGGAGTCAACAAGGTGGAAGTGTATGCGTGCAGTTAATGGGAAAGAGAGAGTAGGAAAGGTCACATTTAAACCAACAGGGCAGGGGGCTGGGAACCAATGCAAGGAGACAAAGGGACATAGAAGAAGGACAGAAGCAAAAGATAGAAGGGAGATAAGAAAAACAAACCTGAAAGCTTTGCGCCTTAATGCGAGGAGCATTCTTAATAAGGAGGATGAATTGAATGTGTAGTTAGTAGCTCAGGGATATGATATAGTTGGAATTACGAAGGCATGATGCCAGGGTGACCAATGCTGGGAGCTAAACATGCAGGGGTATTCGATATTCAGGAAGGATAGACAGAAAGGAAGAGGAGGTGGGGCAGCATTGTTGGTTAAAGAGGAGATTAATGCAATAGCAAGGAGAGACATTAGCTTGGATGCTGTAGAATCGGTATGGGTAGAACTGTATAATAGCCAAGGACAGAAAACGCTTGTTGGAGTTGTATACGGACCACCATACAGCAGTAGGGAGGTTGGGGATAACATCAAGCAGGAAATTAGGGATGCGTGTAGCAAAGGTACAGCGGTTATCATGGGTGACTTTAATCTACATATAGATTGATACAGCGCTGAGGAGGATTTCCTGGAATGTAAACGGGATGGGTTTTTTAAACCAATATGACAATAGACAATAGGTGCAAGAAGTGCAAGTCTATCTCCATCGCAGGGGATAGACTTCTGACCGACATCCACTATAAACCCACTGACTCCCACGGTTATCTGGACTACACTTCCTCCCACCCTGCTTCCTGTAAGGACTCCATCCCCTACTCCCAATTCCTCCGTCTACGCCGCATCTGCTCCCAGGATGAGGCGTTCCACACCAGAGCATCAGCAATGTCCTCATTCTTCAGGGAACTGCGGTTCCCCTCCCCCACTATAGATGAGGCTCTCACCAGGGTCTCTTCAATACCCCGTAACACTACTCTCTCTCCCCATCCCCCCACCTGTAACAAGGGCAGGGTCCCCCTAGTCCTCACCTTCCACCCTACCAGCCGTCACATACAACAAATAGTCCTCCGTCATTTTCGCCACCTCCAACGTGACCCCACCACTCGCCACATCTTCCCATCTCCCCCCCCCCCCGTCTGCTTTCCGCAAAGACCGCTCCCTCCATAACTCCCTGGTCAATTCTTCCCTTCCCCCCGTACTACCCCCTCCCCGGGCACTTTCCCTTGCAACCGCAAGAGATGCTACACTTGTCGCTTTACCTCCCCCCTCGACTCCATTCAAGGACCCAAGCAGTCGTTCCAGGTGAGACAAAGGTTCACCTGCACCTCCTCCAACCTCATCTATTGCATCCGCTGCTCTAGATGTCAGCTGATCTACATCGGTGAGACCAAGCGTAGGCTTGGCGATCGTTTCGCCGAACACCTCCGCTCGGTCCGCATTAACCAACCTGATCTCCCTGTGGCTCAGCACTTCAACTACCCCTCCCATTCCGAATCCGACCTTTCTGTCGGGCCTCCTCCAGAGTTCCTCCTCCACCGGAAATTGGAGGAGCAACACCTCATATTTCGCTTGGCCAGTTTATACCCCAGCGGCATGAACAATGACTTCTCTAATTTCCGGTAGCCCTTATTGTCTTCTCCCCTTCTCAGCTCTCCCTCAGCCCTCTGGCTCTTCCTCTTCCTTTCTTCTTCCCACCCCCCCCACCCCCCCACCCTATATCAGTCTGAAGAAGGGTTTCAGCCCGAAACGTTGCCTATTTCCGTCGCTCCATAGATGCTGCCGCACCCGCTGAGTTTCTCCAGCACTTTTGTCTACCTTCGATTTTCCAGCATCTGCAGTTCCTTCTTGAACACAGGTGCAGGAGTAGGCCATTCGGCTCTTCGAGCCAGCACCGCCATTCACTGTGATCATGGCTGATCATCCACATTCAGTACCCCATCCCTGCCTTCTCACCATATCCCCTGACTCTGCTATCTTTAAGAGCTTTATCGAACTCTCTCTTGAAAGCATCCAGAGAATTGGCCTCCACTGCCTTCTGAAATTCACAACTCTCTGGATGAAAAAGTTTTTCCTCATCTCCGTTCTAACTGGCCTACCCCTTATTCTTGAACAGTGGCCCCTGGTTCTGGACTCCCCCAACATCGGGAACATTTCCTGCCTCTAGCGTGTCTAATCCCTTAATAATCTAAAGGGCCTGTCCCACTTACGTGTCCTTGGCACGCAAATTATGCGACCTCGTGGTCCCGCGAAGGTCGCGTGGTCCCGCGAAGGTTGCGCGCGATTTCATGCGTACGCACAGCTGTCTGGAGCGCGTGACGTCATTTGAAGATGGACGCAAAATGCCGGAGTAACTCAGCGGGACCGGCAGCATCTCTGGAGAGAAGGCATGGGTGATGTTTCGGGTCGAGACCCTTCTTCAGTCTGAAAGAAGGATCTTGACCCAAAACGTCATCCATTCCTTCTCTCCAGAGATGCTGCGGGCCTGCTGAGTTACTCCAGCATTTTGTGTCTATCTTTAATATTCTTGGCCCCGCTCTGGGAGTAGAAGTGGGGGCGGATCCGGACCACAACAGCCGTGAGCCCCAGGCCGAGCTCGGCGATCGTTTGCCTGCTTCTGCTGCTGTTAGAGGTGAGACGTTGCGTCGCACCAGGGTCTTGGGCCTGTCCCACTTTGGCCGTCAGTTCCGCGACACGCCGTTGGCGCGCGAAGATTTTGTTCGCTACAAAAATTTCGGAGCCCCTCGTGATGTCGCGCATAACTACATACCCCTCGGCGCTTCTCAGTGGGACCGGCCCCGCGAGGCCATACGATGCCCGTGCGCCTCAACGCGACCACGAGGTCGCGTAATTTGCATGCCAAGGACACTTAAGTGGGACAGGCCCTTTATATGTTTCAATAAGATTCCCTCTCATCCTCCTAAATTCCAGAGTATACAAGCCCAGCCGCTCCATTCTATCAACATACGACAGTCCCACGAACCCACCATTCTATGTAGAAGAACCGACTAGAAGACAGGCCATCCCAGACTGGGTATTGTGTAATGAGGAAGGATTAGCTAGTGATCTTGTTGTGCTAAGCCCCTTGGGCAACAGTGAATATAATGTGGTGGAATTCTGCATTAAGATGGAAAGTGACACGGTTAATTCAGAAAATGCGAGGTTATCCACTTTGGTTGCAAGAACAGGAAGGTAGATTACTTTCCGAATAGTGTCAGATTAGGAAAAGGGGAGGTGCAACGAGACCTGGGTGTGCTTGTACATCAGTCACTGAAAGTGAAAATGCAGGTACAGCTGGTGGTGAAGAAAGCAAATGGCATGTTGGTCTTCATTGCGAGATGATTTGAGTTTGGGAGCAAGTAGGTCCTCCTGCAGCTGTACAGGGCCCTGGTGAGACCGCACCTGGAATATTGTGTGCAATTTTGATCTCCTAATTTGAGAAAGGACATTATTGCTATTGAGGAAATGCAGCGTAGGTTCACCAGGTTAATTCCAGGGATGGCGGGACTGACATACGATGAAAGAATGGATCGACGGGCTTGTATTTATTGGAATTTAGAAGGATGAGAGGGGATCTTATAGAAACATAACATTCTTAAAGGATTGGACAGGCTAGATACAGGAAAAAATGTTCCCGATGTTGGGGGAGTCCAGAACCAGGGGTCACAGTTTAAGAATAAGGGGTTGGCCATTTAGGACTGAGATGAGGAAACACTTTTCACCCAGAGAGCTGTGAATCTGTGGAATTCTTTGCCACAGAAGGCAGTGGAGGCCAATTCACTGGATGTTTTCAAGAGGTAGTTAGATTTAGCTCTTAGTGCTAAAGGGATATGGAGAAAAAGCAGGAACGGGGTACTGATTTTAGATCATCAGTCATGATCATATTGAATGGCGGTGCTGGCTCGAAGGGCCGAATGGCCTACTCCTGCACCTATATTTCTATGTTCTATGTTTCTATGACTGCTTCGAGCAATTCAGCCATTTATGGCACAACATTTATGCTTAACGTTTCTTGCAACAGTTCTGATAGAATTTACAGGTCCATAAGGTCACAAGGAACAGGAGTAGAATTAGGCCATTCGGCTCATTAAGTGTACGCCATCATTCAATCATGGCTGATCTATCTCTCCCTCCTAACCCCATTCTCCTGCCTTCTCCCCATAACCTCGGACACCTGTACTGATCAAGAATCTATCGATCTCTGCCTTAAAATAATCAAGCGTTGAATGTCAGAAACTTTTATCTCCCTTGCTCAACACCATCGAAACCTCAATCTCCAGCTGTCTTTTTATGCATTGAAAAACACATTTTATTGATAACATGCAGACAATAAATATAATTGGTATCTATCCTTCGGCGAATTAATTGTACCATTAATTCAATACATTGACCTGAAACGTCACCCATTCTTTTTCCTCCAGAGAAGCTGGCTGACCCGCTGAGTTTCTCCAGCACTTTGTGTCTAATTTCATTGTCCACCAACACCATTCAGGCCACCTTCTTAAACAATGCTTCCCTCAATATCAAACTGCAACGTCACCCATAATCAGCCAGCCCTATCCTGGCAGTTCAGCATCTTATAGAAACATATAAAATTATAAAAGGACTGGACAGGTTAGATGCAGGAAAAATGTTCCCAATGTTGGGCGAGTCCAGAACCAGGGGCCACAGTCTTAGAATAAAGGGGAGGCCATTTAGGACTGATGTGAGAAAAAAAACGTTTTCATCAGAGAATTGTGAATTTGTGGAATTCCCTGCCACAGAGCGCAGTGGAGGCCAAATCACTGGATGGATTTAAGAGAGAGTTAGATAGAGCTCTAGTATCTAGTGGAATCAAGGGATGTGGGGAGAAGGCAGGCACAGGTTATTGATTGGGGACGATCAGCCATGATCACAATAAATGGCGGTGCTGGCTCGAAGGGCCGAATGGCCTCCTCCTGCACCTATTTTCTATGTTTCTACATCACATCATTGTGCCAGTGGGTACAATTTCACACCAATGTAAAATGCGACTTTGAGTCCTGAAAAGCGCTATATAAATAAAATCTATTATTATTATTATTATTATTATTAATACCATCGGGTTTATGCCAAAGTTAAACACAAAATACTGGAGTAACTCAGCATCTCTGGAGAAAATGGATAGGTGACGCTTCGGGTCGACACTCTTCTTCGTTCTTCTTCTTCGGTCTGATGAAGGGTCCCGACCCAAAATGTCACCTAACCATCTTCCCCAGAGATGCTGCTTGACCCGCTGAGTTACTCCGGAATTTTGTGTCAATCTCTGGCATAAGCCAGCATCTGCAGTTCCTTTTTTTAAAAATTACATTAGGGTTTGTGCCAAGTTTACTATTGATACAATGGAATTGGAAACTAGGCCAAGAGAGAGAGCGAGAGAAAAAAAATGACATTCTTGATTGTGTATTTTAATTTGACATCCATGAACTTGCATCTCCACGGCTCAAATGTGCAGCATTGTGGTGGGTCGGTGATATTGGAAAGTTCCAAAGCTGGCTGTCACCCAAGCTGGCTAACCGCAGATCTCAGCCCTCTGCCAGCTCCCAGCATGCTTACCTCGGGGGATGCCAACTTGAAGCAAACGGTTGTAGTGCGGCGCAGGAAATATCTGGCAGCAATTTTGGCCTGGTTAAATAATGCCTCCCACAGACTGGAAGAAACAGCGGCAGTTATGTAGACAATCTGCAATTATAACCCTGGCAAGTGGGAGGGGGACCAGCCCGAGGCAGTTTGCAAACACTGCTTTACATGCCGAGCTTGTAAGAGTAGTCCGTCCCAAAGTTGCACTGATTTGTTGGAAGCAAAAGCTAACGAAATCTCCTCAAACATGTGCAACCAACTCATTGTTACGTATTCATGATAAGCATCTCTATATGCTTATTTCACATTAGCCAGCAGTTTGTGGATCTATAGGTACAAGCGGGCAGCACGGTGGAGCAGCGGCAGAGTTGCTGCCTTACAGCACCAGGTTCGAACCCGACTACGGGGGGGCTGTCTGTATGGAGTTTGAACGTTCTCCCCGTGACTGTGCGAGTTTTCCCCGGGTGCTGCAATTTCCTCCCACACCAAAGATGTACAGGTTTGTCCGTTTAACTGTCTTCGGTACAGATTGTAAATTGTCCCTAGCGTATGGGGATCGCCGGTCGGCATGGACTCAGTGGGCCGAAGGGCCTGTTTCCACGCTAGATCTCTATACTGAACTAAACTCAGTGCATCGGCTGGCAATACAATGACTAAATTTACCTCAGAGCAACATCAGAAAATTTAGATGTAGAAAAAAGGAAATGTAGATGCCGGTTTACATAAAAGGGCACAAAGTGCTGGAGTCACTCAGAGGGTCAGTCAGGAGAACATGGATATGTGACATTTTGGGTCAGGACCAGTCACGTCACCTATCCATGTTCTCGAGGCATGCTGTCTGACCCCGAGTTACTCCAGCACTCTGTATCCTTATCAGAATAGTTGAAATATTCACTGTGATCTCAACCTTCCATGATGTTTCTATGTTAGTTAATGATGTTGAATTGGTGTCTCAAAAATGACACTAACTACATGTGCAAAACTTAAAGTGCTGGTGTAACTCAGCAGGTCAGTGGAGGGAATGGGTAGGCGATGTTTCAGGTTGGGACCCTTCTTCAGCCTTCATGTCCAGCTGAGTTACTCCAGCATTTACTTTTTATTGCATGTACTAAACGCATGTATTTGTACACCGTGGATGGCTCGATTTGAATCGTGTATCGTCTTTCTACTGACGGATTGGCACGCAACAAAAAGCTTTTCCCTGTACCTCGGTACACGTGACAAACGACACTAAACGTGACAATAAACTACGCTAAATGTGCATATATTCATTCAATTTGTCACTTGCATATATATTTATAATGTTAGATGTTGTGGGTGTAAAATGGGCACATACCTTAGATCTTCAGCAAATACTGCTCATGAACATTAAGCTCAACAATTCTTAACATTATTACACATCATAAATCACTTCACAGGAGCACCTCAAAAGAAAAAATGTTGGTCTTAACAATCAACCGTTGAAGAGATTGAGATCTGGCAGAGTGAGGGACAATCAATTGTGCAGACCACAATATGTCTTTGGACCAAGCAAATAGACAGCGTAACCATGCCTGCATCATTGCAATACAACTAACTATAAATGGATATGGTGGCATGGTGGGACAGCGGTAGAATTGCTTCCTTACAGCGCCAAAGACCCAGGTTCGATCCTGACCACGGGCGCCGTCTGTACGGAGTTTGTACATTCTCCCCGTGACTAGGTAGAAGACCTCCTTCGACCATGTTGAAGACTAGCTTCGACTAGCTTCGGGAAAATTGGACACCGAATAGTGGAGAGTGAAGACGACCTCCTTCAATCTCCTTCGACCTCGCTTCGACTATGTTGAAGACTTTCTACGACTACCTTCGACTACCTTTGATTACCTTTGACTACCCTCGATTACCTATGACTAACATGCCGACCTACACGACCTACTACGACAAGTAAAAAAATATCGATTTTTTCCATGCCGACCTCGCGGGCATTTTTCAGCATGTTGAAAAATACGCCGCGACCTAGCTGAGGCCTCGAGTACACGGGGACTACTCTCGAGCATGAAGGAGAGTTGCAAAGACCTCGTGTCGACCATGCTGCGAGTATGAGTCGAGGGCAAACTCTTCTAAACTCGCCAATTAGGTCGCCGCAGTGGGACAGCCCCTTAAGGCAGCAACTCTACCGCTGCGCGCTGGGTCGCCCCGGTGGTAAGTTATATGATTCGTAGTTTATTGATGAATCCTGAATGCATAATTGTACATTGACCAAAGGAATCCTAATTGGATGAACAGCACAAGCAATGAAATAAATAAGCATTGTGTACACTTGAGAAAGTCCAACTAGTCTGTGCTGAACTCAATTACATGTCTGTGGAATTCTCTGCCTCAGAGGGCGGTGGAGGCAGGTTCTCTGGATGCTTTCAAGAGAGAACTAGATAGGGCTCTTAAAGATAGCGGAGTCAGGGGATATGGGGAGAAGGCAGGAACGGGGTAAGAAGTAGAGCTCTTAGGGCTAACAGAATCAAGGGCTATGGGGAAAGAGCCGGAACGGGGTACTGATTTAGGATGATCAGCCATGATCATATTGAATGGCTGTGCTGGCTCGAAGGGCCGAATAGCCTACTCCTGCACCTATTGACTACGTGGGGTTTTCTCTAGGGTTTTCCAGTTTCCTCCCACACTCCAAAGACATACAAGTTTGTAGGCTAATTGGCTTCAGTAAAGTTGCAAATCATCCCTGATGTGTGCAGGGTGGTACCCGGACGTGGCGTCGAAGGACGATAAGCAGAAGCAAAGAAGTGGAAGCCAAATAACCGAACGGAAACGAAGCCGAAACGCCAAATAACCGAAAGCGTATGAAGTCAAAACGCCGACTAACCGAAAGGGTGGGACGCCTAAAAGCAAACTAACCAAAATGGTGGGACGCCTAAAAGCAAACTCACCGAAAGGCCGCTCTGCTGAAATGCCAACTCACCGAAAGGCTGCGTCGCCTACAAGCCAACTAACTGAATGGCCGCTCCGTCATTGGCCCGAGCCGTCTGTCCCCCGCGGCCGGGGTGGGGGGTGAATCACTCGGTGTTGGTGTCGGGGGGGGGGGGGGGGGGCGCGGTGATTGCGGTGCATCACAGTCAGTGACTCTGGGTGGGCGGAGGGACCACACCTCTACTCCACCCAGCACTGCCGACACACGGCCCGTAACAGTGCAGCCGCACGGGGGAGACGAGGCGGAGGGTGGCCGTGGGAGAGTGGGGGCTCCTTCGGCCGCTTACTACTCAGTGCCCAGTCACCTATGGCTCATGTGGGAAAATGACCCCCACCCTCCCGTCTCCATCGGCCAGTGATGTGATGGACGCGGGGGTCTGGCCCAATCGCTGACAAGTCCCGCTCCCCCACACACGACGTCATGTCCATTATTTGACTTTTCGGCAGAGCGGCCATTCGGTGAGTTGGCTTGTAGGCGACGCAGCATTTCGGTGAGTTGGCGTTTTGGCACAGCGGCCTTTTGGCGAGTTTGCTTTTAGGCGTCCCACCCTTTTGGTTAGTTTGCTTTTAGCCGTCCCACCCTTTCGGTTAGTTGGCGTTTCGGCTTCATACGCTTTCGGTTATTTGGCGTTTCGGCTTTGTTTCCGTTCGGTTATTTGGCTTCCACTTCTTTGCTTCGGCTTGCTGTCCTTCAACGCCACGTCCGCACATGGTGCAGGGTAGTGTTAGTGTGTGGGGATCACTGGTGGGAGCGGACTCAGGGGGCTGAAGGGCCTGTTGCGCGCTGTATCCCAGAACTAAAACTGTATTGTTAAACTAAAGAACTTTGTACCATTTGAATGGCCTACACATATCCAGCAGGGAGTAGAATAGCTATCTGAAGGTGAACACAAAATGCTGGAGTAACTCCACGGGTCAGGCAGTATCACTGGAGAAAATGAATAGGTGACTTTTTGGGGCAGAACCTTTCTTCAGACCCGACCTGAAACATAACCTGATGATAGACACAAAATGCTGGAGTAACTCAGCAGGACAGGCAGCATCTCTGGAGAGAAGGAATGGGTGATGTTTCGGGTCAAGACTCTTCTTCAGAGAAACATCACCTATTCTTTTCCTCCAGAGATGCTGCCTGTCCCACTGAATTAGTCTAGCATTTTGTGTCTATCTTCGGCATAAACCAGCATCTGCAGTTCCTTCCTACATATCTTGAAGGTGGTTTAATAGAGCTACATGATGCAGTTAACAACTGTAGATGGTTTGGTTTTGCCCCAGGCCACAGTTTTATTGCTTGCTTTATGCTAAAATTCTGGCTTTATTTTTGCCTGTACGGAGCACACACACAACTCGCACCATGACGCACCTGGTAGAGCTGCTGCCTCACAGCACTAGAGTCCCGGGTTCGATCCCGGCCTTGGGTGTTGCCTGTGAGGTGTTTGCATGTTCTCCGTAGGTTTCCTCCGCTATACCAAAGACACATGGCTTTGTAGGTTAATTGGCCTCTGTAAATTGTCCCCAGTTTGATGGGAATGGGATAACATGGAACTAGTGTGAACGGGTAATGGATGAAGGGCCTGTTTCCATGCTGTATCTCTAAACTATACAACTATTAATTGCACGGGAATGCAGTCTTTGCATGCTGAACAGCTGATTTGAGATGAATAAATGCAAGGGATTTTCTTTGACCCTGCCAAACGTGTGATAAATCCTTATTTCTCCGTCTAACCCTCCTGTCAAAGTCGCCACAGCCTGGCATAAAAACTGCTTTTTTCCCCACAAGCAGCAGCTCTACTCAACAGCCAAAAGTCTGTAGCCTCTTTGTGCTCTGGTATTTTATTTCATTCTTCACGTTTAAATTTAAATGTTATATTTTTAATTGTCTACTGTATATCGAGCTATTATCCTTGCGAGCAAAGCACCAAGGCAAATTCCTTGTATGTATACATACTTGGCTGATAAAATTCATTCAAAAATGTATTAAATTGATTCTATGCAGCAAGGAAACACACTGGAAGCGATGTCAGCTGTGGAACAGCACAGAAAATGGAGACGACAACAGAATATACCCATCAACAACCTAAAGAGACTGTTCAAAACGTCACGGCTTTTTTGACCTGAAGAATCTTGCACTCTTGAACTTGTTCATGATTGTGCCCATCTATTGTAAGATTTTACTGAACTTAGTTTCATTTAGCGATACAGCGCGGAAACAGGCCCTTCAGTCCACCGGGTCTGCGCTGACCAGCGATCCCCGCACGTTAACACTATCCTACACACGCTACGGACAATTTTTTACATTTATACCAAGCCAATTTACCTACAAAACTGTAGGTCTTTGGAGTGTAGGAGGAAACCGAAGATCTCGGAGTAAACCCATGCAGGTCACAGGGAGAACGTACAAACTCAATACAGACAGCACCTGTAGTCGGGATCGAACCTGGGATAAGCGCTGTAAGGCAGCAACTCTATCGCTGCGCCACCGTGCCGCCAATATATGCACGGAAAGTAATTTAGCTGTAATTAAGTACGTGACGATAAAATACCATAGAAACCCAGAAATTGGTTCAAATTCTGGTGTAGAAGTACATATGACTGGCGGAAGGAGATTGCGTCAAGTGGCAACAGATTTGATGGGCCAAATAGGCTTCCAAATCAGAAGGAAGATGAACAGTTCCCACTTGCTCAAAATAAGTTACTAAATTGATAATTTAAGAACCCAGTTACATTTCAATCATGAAAAACATTACATTGGTTAAAGAAAATCAGTTAAACCTTTAATTCACAGGCAAAAATTGTTAAAACATGTTCGGTAGTTCAGCCTGGGCCTCCTCCACTGTCAGTGAGGCCACACATAAATTGGAGGAACAACACCTCAAATTTCGCCTGGGCAGTTTACACCAAAGCGATTTCTCTAATTTCAAGGATCCCTTGCATTTCTTCTCTCCCCATCCCACCCCCTCCCCCCCCCCCCCCCCAAGTTGTCCTGCTAATTTCACTGTTCATATTCCGTTATCACCTCTTCCACAACCAACAATGAAACATTGTGGGCTCCACCTTTCCTGGGTCATCGATGTCGGCTCTGATTTGTTCTGTGCCTTGTCATACCTCTAGTTTCCCTCCCCCACAGACTCTCAGTCTGAAGAAGGGTCTCGACTAGAGTTGCCAACTTTCTCACTCCAAAAAAGGTCAAAATAAGAGACAAATTCCCGACGACAATTCGTTGACCGACACGGACGTGGCTGGGTGAATGATGAGTTGGCCCGGGTGCTGGACTGCACTCAAAGCCAAATGAGGAGTTTTGGCTCGGGCGCCGTCGCGCACCCCATCCAACTCATGAACCGATGATCGACCATGAGAAGGAGGGGTGGTGGTGTCGGCGGTAAGCGAAGGTCCGAAGGTCGGACAGCTGGCCGGGCTGCCGACCGACGGGGCCACGGGCGAGGGGCTGCTGCTGCTGCTGCACTCCATGGGCTACACTACGTCGGGACGGGTGAGGCGGGGCCGGACGCGGCGCTCCGACACGACAGTCCCCTCGACCCGAGTAGTAGCAGTCAAATACGGGACAAGGGCGCTCCCGTATGGGACAAACCAATTTAGCCCAATATACAGGATGTCCCGGCTGATAACGGGTCAGTTGGCAACCATAGTCTCGACATCAAAACGTCACCCATTTCTCTCCAGAGATGCTGGCTGACCCGCTGAGTTTATTCAGCTTTTTGTGTCAATCTGACACTGGTTTCAAGCAGGTTGCTGGATTTATGCTAAAGAGATAAAATATAGCAACAACGTTTTACTCGCCTAGGGTTGAGGCCGAATCATTTAGATGTATCATCTTTCACTTCAACATTTATTACATGTTACATTTTTTTTTATCATCCTTAGCAAATGGATTTGGCAACATTCTCAAAACAGTTAATGAAGGAGAAGATAACTGCAGTGTTAAAGTATCAGGGAACATGTTTGCAACAATATATTCATGCAGAGTCCACTCCTAGCACCACAGCTACATTTGTGAGAACCATACATGTACATCGAACAGTGCTGCAGAGGGACAAGCCCTTCGGCCCACAATGTCCATGCACGGAGGGAATCCTTACATGATTATTTTTCAACACATGACAATATTTCAATACAGGAAGTCTCCAAGTTAGGACTGAGATGAGGAAAAACATTTTCACCCAGTGGAGCACCTTAAGGCTGCGTGCTCAGCCCCCTGCTGTACTCACTCTATACTCATGACTGCGTAGCCGGACATAGTGCGAACTTCATCATCAAGTTCGCCGACGACACCACTGTTGTGGGACGTATCACAGATGGGGACGAGTCAGAGTATAGAAGTGAGATCGACCAATTGACCAAATGGTGACATAACAATAACCTGGCTCTCAACACCAGCAAAACCAAGGAACTGATTGTGGACTTCGGAAGGGATAGGATGGGGACCCACAGTCACGTTTATATCAAAGGGTCGATGGTGGAAAGGGTCAAGAACTTCAACTTCCAGGGCGTGCATATTTCCGAAGATCTCTCCTGATCCCAGAACACTGATGCAATCATGAAGAAAGCACATCAGCGCCTCTACTTCCTGAGAAGATTACGGAGAGTCGGTATGTCAAGGAGGACTCTCTCGAACTTCTACAGGTACACAGTAGAGAGCATGCTGACCGGTTGCATCGTGGCTTGGTTCGGCAACCTGAGCGTCCAGGAGCGGAAAAGGCTGCAAAAAATTGTAACCACGGCCCAGTCCATCATCGGCTCTGACCTCCCTACCATCGAGGGGATCTATCGCAGTCGCTGCCTCAAAAAGGCTGCCAGCATCATCAAGGACCCACACCATCCTGGCCACTCACTCATCTCACCGCTACCATCAGGTAGAAGGTACAGGAGCCTGAAATCTGCAACATCCAGATTCAGGAACAGCTACTTCCCCACAGCCATCAGAGTATTAAACACAACTCAAACAATATATATATATATATATTCTATGGTATATGGACACACTGATCTGATCTGTATTTATGCCTACAATATTCTGTTGTGCTGAAGCAAAGCAAGAATTTCATTGTCCTATCTGGGACACATGACAATAAACTCTCTTGACTTGGTTGTGAATCTGTGGAATTCTCTGCCACAGAGTGCAGTGGAGGCCAATTCACTGGAAGTTTTTTAAGAGGACGTTAGATTTAGCTCTTAGGGCTGAATGAATCAAGGGATTGAATGGCCGTGCTGGCTCGAAGGGCCGAATGGCCTACTCCTGCACCTATTTTTTTTGTTTTTCTATGCTTCTATGTTAAGTTACACAAAACCAGGTTTTCACAATTCTGTCTTTGTGCAAATTGTCCCAGACTTGGATCTCAGGTATAGTATTCAAGTCACTTGACTAGAAAACAGTGCAAAGAGGACTCCTTGTAGGATCATCTTTCAATACAGGAAGTCTCCAGGTTACACAAGATGTGATTTTGAAAAATCTGACTGAACCAAATTCTCCCAGACTTGATCTCAGGTGTAGTATTCGAATCGCTCAGAAAACAGTGCAAAGATGACTCATAGAAAAAGCCAATGCCCTCTTCAAACTCTCCTCCAGATAGGATCAACGTTATGAACCACACCTTGTAAGCACACACTTTTATCAAACTGCCAATAGTTTTCCTGCTGATAAGCAGATCAGTTAGTCATAGAGTCATACAGAGTGGAAACAGGCCCTTTCCCACACAGGCCAACATGTCTCACCCACGCCAAACCCACCTGCCTGCATTTGGCCCATTTCCCTCTAACTTCCCCCCCCCCCCCCACCCCCCACCTTACCGGGCGGCATTCATCGACCATAGAACAGTACAACACAGGAACAGCCCCTTTGGCTCACAATGTCCGTACCGAACATGCTGCCAATTTAAACTGATCTCCTCCTGCCTCCGCGTAATCCTTATCCCTCCACATCCACGTGCCGAACTAAAAAGCCATTTATGTCGCCAGTCAGATCGCCCAGCGCGGGGGAGTTGAGATTTCCCCCCCCCCCCATCCCATGGCAGGAGCTTGATCATCCCGACGCGGAGGGCCCGACCGCCAGCTACGGGACCCAAGGTCGTCCCGTCAACGGATGGTTCAAGGCCCCCGACCGCGGGAGAACAAAGAAGGGAAGAGATTAAACTTTTATTCTCCTTCCATCACAGTGAGGAATGGGGAGGAGTCACTGTGGTGGATGTTTATGTTAACAAGTATTTGTGTGTTCTGTTGCTTTTTATTGGTACGACTGTATGGCAAATGAAATTCCGCGTATGTTGCAAAAACATACTTGGTTAATAAAGTATGATTATGATGTATCACCAGATGTATGATGTATCTGCCATTACCAACCCGCGGGACATAGTATTAGCTGCAAGTTCCAAGGAATCATCCCTTCAATTCCTCACAATGAATGAAGTACATTGCGTGAAGTACATGCTTTACTGCTCGCAGATAGAAGGCATTCTGTTCACCACCAACACACATACAAAGCTATCTTCATTCAATCATTCAAGCCCTGCTTCATACACATTTCCATGTATTGAAGGTGAAAATCTGCCAGAGGTCAGTACATGTGTAGACTGTCAGCCACTCCCTGAGAAAGTTGGACAGCTGTTAAAGTTTATCCAACAGATAGAATGATAATTGCTGTTCTAAATTCTGCTCCCATACAAGGACTCAAGGTTTGCAGCACAAGAGGATTTTTTAATTTTTTTTTTTAAATCAGACGATTTCAATGTAGAAGTTACAGTCTCCATGGAATCTGATTCCATGTATCTACGTGGAACGATCAAGATATTCCACTTAAAGAAACATATTGCCCATCAAAACAAGGGTGGCACAGTAACACAGCTGGTTGAGCCACTTCCTCACAGAGCCAGAGAGTCATGTTCAACCCTCTGGTACCAATTATGTGGAGTTTGCACGTTCTCTCCGTCAAATGACTAGCGAACTAGTCTCAGGGACTAGCGGAGTTTTGCAGGGGTCGGTGCTGGGGCCCGCTACTCTTCAAGTTGTTTTCTTAATGATTTGGACGAGGGGATTAAAGGCTTTGTGTCCAAGTTTGCAGTTGATACGAAAAAAGGTGGAGGGGCAGGTAGAGCAGAGAAAGCGGGAATTTTACAGAAGGACTTGGGACAGGTTGGGACAGTGGGCTGAGAAGTGGCAGATGGAATATAGTGTAACATTTATTGAAAAACATTGGCAACTGAATCAAGGCACCTAGCTCTTAACCTTCAATTCAATTGCATTTTAACCTGTCCATATATTTAATCACATTCTAAATGTCCCAATATATACCACCAAGGGAGAAGGCTGGTTTTGCTTTCTTCGGGTTAGTGTGTTCAGTCATGCTGTTATTTTGATATAACAGTGTGGAGTCATGCATTTTGGTAGTAGGAATAAAGGCGTAAACTATTTTCTAAATGGGGAGAGAATCCAGAAATCGGAGGTGCAAAGGGACTTGGGAGGTGGTGCAGGATTCCCAACACGTTAAGCTGCAAGTCGAATCCGTAGCAAGGAAGGCAAACCCAATGCTACCATTTATTTCAAGAGAGCCAGAATACAAATCAGGGATACAATGCTGAGGCTCTATAAGGTGCTGTCGGGCCACATTTGGAGTATTGCGAGCAATTTTGGGCACCATATTTGAGGAAGGATATACTAGTTCAGGAGTGGGTCCAGAGGTTTACAAGAATGATAGACACAAAATGCTGGAGCAACTCAGTGGGACAGGCAGAATCTCTGGAGGGAAGGAATGGGTGGCATTTCAGGTCGAGACCCTTCTTCAGACTTCTTCAGTCACTCTGACTTTACAAGAATGATCCCAGAAATGAGGTTAACCTATGATGAGCGTTTGACAGCACTGGGCCTGTACTCGCTGGAGTTTAGAAGAATGAGGGAGGGATCTCAATGAAACATACAGAATAGCGAAAGGCTTGGATAGTGTGGATGTGGAGAGCATGTTTGCACTAGTGGGAGAGTCTAGGACTAGAGGTCATAGCCTCAGAATTAAAGGATGTTTCTTTAGGAAGGAGATGAGGAGGAATTTCTTTAGTCAGAGGGTAGTGGATCTGTGGAATTCTATGCCACAGAACGCTGGGGAGGCTGTCAATTGCTATTTTTAAGGCAGAGATAAAAAGATTCTTAATTAGTACGGGTGTCAGGTATAATGGGGAGAAGGCAGGAGAATGGGGTTAGGAGAGAGAGATAGATCAGCCATGATTGAACGGCAGAGTAGACTTGATGGGCCGAATGGCCAAATTCTGCTCCTATCACTTAAGACCTTTTGACTGCGCAGGTTTCCTCCGGGTGCTCCAGTTTGCCCCCGCATCCCAAGGACGTGCAGGTTTGAAGGTTAATTGCCTGCTGTAATTAGTCCCTTTTGTGCAGATGGGTGGATGCGAAAGTGGAGTAAGGCAGAACTAGTGCTGCGAGCATATGATCGATGGCCAGCATGGACTGAGTGGGCTGAAGGGCCCTTTTGCCTTGGACTACTTGCTTAAAAAAAAAAAAAATTTGCAAATGCTGGGAGCTGCTGTGAAGAGAGACCAACATCACAAGTCAACAATCTTCTCTCAGATTAGGGAAATCTTTTAATCCACATTTATGCAGAGGAAGAGTGGAAGGATCACTCAGCCAACTGAGCGGAACACACAAGATCCTGATCTTATCGAAGCAATTGGAGAGGTCTTGGGGCATTGCACCACAGAATGAAGGGTCCATGCCCAAACACATTCTGCGTTGCTCTGCAGCAGAAAGTGCCTTAACAATGACAACCATTTAACACCTTCATTTCATCAGCCTCTGCAGCCAAGTTCAAGACGCCTCTGGGCTCAAAACTCACTCCACCTACTTCAAGGTGAAACAATGAAGGAAAATTATACCCTCCCACAGAATGCTCAAGCAGAATTTGAGAAGGGAATCATTAGCCATCTACGTTGGCACAAACCCAACGAGGCATCAGGAGCGAGGAGCTGCTGCAGATCAAATTGCCTCCAATTTCCTGTCCAGTCACCCGCCAACTTTTAGACCTTAAAGATACAATGTGGAATCAAGCCCTTCAGCCCAACGAGTGCGCCCTGAGCAGTGATTACCCCTTGTACACTAAAGCACACACACGAGGGACAATTTTAGTTTAGTTTAGAGATGCAACACGGAAACAGGCCCTTCGGCCCACCGAGTCCGCACCGACCAGCGATCCCCGCACACTAACACTATCCTACACACACTCGGGACAATTTGCAACTTTATCGAAGCCAATTAGCCGACAAACCAGGACGCCTTTGGAATGTGGGAGGAAACCGGAGCATCCGTAGAAAACCCATGTGGTTACAAGGGGAACGTACAAACTCCGTACAGACAACACCCATAGTCAGGGTCGAACCTGGGTCTCTGGCGCTGCAAGGCAGTGTAGGAGGGAGGTTTGTGCTATACCCATACCCTGCATCTGGCTTTACTCAGATAGGCACAGTCACAACATGAAACAGCCCCAGTATGTGAGCTCCAGGGTTAATCAGATTATAACCTACTCATCTTCCTTGTAATTTTCAAAATTCCCGACAACAGGCAGCAACTCCATCCTTGTTTTACCTACAAGGCACCATTGCGCCACTGAGCCACCCTCAAACACTCAGATAACTCTCGGGATAACGAGCATTTCTGCATCATCGATGACTAACTGCTGAATCACAGCCAACGTTGACCTCAGTTGTCATCTGGAGAGGAAGCGGGACATGTGTAAATGATTCGAAGCGGCTCACACAGTCTCTGTTTTTCATGGGTGGAGTCTCGAGGATGTGAAACTGTGATCTAACATGTCATAGAGTCTCGAGATGGAGTGAGTGAACTACTTCCTATCTTTTGCAAGTAGTTTAATTTCGCTTCCTTTAGAGATACAGTGTGCAAACAGACCCTTCAGCCCACTGAGTCATATGGCATAAGGGATAGAAGCAGGTTTACGCCATTCGACCCATCAAGTCCACTCCGGCATTCAATCATGGCTGATCCATCCTAACCCCATTCTCCTGTCTTCTCCCCATAACTGCGCCGACAAGCGATCCCCACACACTGGCACTGCCCTACACACTATCCTTTAAGAGCCTGTCCCACTTGGGCGGCATTTGCGCGTCATGCAGATGGCGCGCGAAGATTTGGTACATCCCAAAATCCTGGGGCGCAGCGCGCGACCGCGCGTCACTGCCTACATCACCACGAACCATGCTCGCGTAATGCGCACCGTGCGCGCATCAGGTGAGTGGCATGACGCTCGCGTCGTGACGCGTAAATGATGTCGCGTAAATTACGCACAAATGACACCCAAGTGGGACAGGCCCTTTACAATTTTTACCAAAGCCAATTAACCTAAAACCCTATACGTCTTTGGAGGCTGGGAGGAAACCGGAGCACCCCGGGAAAACCCATACTGTCAAGGGAAGTGGGGGGGGGGGGGGGGGAATCATGCAAACTCCATACAGGCAGCACTTCAGAAATGCTTCAACAAACATGTGGAACAAGCCAACAGGAAACATTCCCACGGTGTACGAAATGTTACATTCAACAAAATATTAAAGAGCAGAGCCGAGATGCTAATTGGGGTCAAGGGAAAGATGTGATGAACCCCCCGAGGTGCCTTATTTGTGTAGTTCACAGATTAGAAAATCTTGTGATTGAGGTTTTTTGGTTCATTGCTTTCTTGAAGCTGCCAAAATTGACTTCACGGCTCTGACTGAATTTCTTCCCTTCCTCTTCACAGTAATAGAGCCAAAATGGGAAAGGCAGCACTGTGAAGATCCAGCCTTTTTCCAATAAATTGCAGCATTATGCTAAACGTATTGGAAATTATATAATGCATTTCCTCAGCAAATGGTTTAGTTTAGAGATACAGCGCGGAAATAGGCCCTTTAGCCCACCGAGTCTGCACCGCCCAGCGATCCATGCACATTAACACTATCCTGCACCACATCGACTCTATCCTACACACACTAGGGACAATTTGCATTTATACCAAGCCAATTCACCTACAAACCTGTACGTCATTGGACATACGTACATTTCTTTCTCAAACATAAATATATCACTTCCCCTCATGATATATCTGTTGCACGTTGTAGGATTTCACACTTGCATACAAATTATTCCAACACTGCAGTAATAATTTGCCAATAGCAACATTGACTTGCAGGGCTGGGCCAGTGAGCAACAAGAGAGCATTGTTATCGGAACACAGCTTCGGCAGGGTAACCTTTGCAGTACAAACCAAAAGCAGGGCTGCTTCCAGTAAAACAGATTTCTTTAATGAAGCAACTCGTGATCCAGCTGTCATAACACATCATCATCATCATCAGCTCAGTCACACACAGAGGCTTCACGGGGAACTTGAGGATAAACGTACAGCTCGCGGTTGCCCTGAACTCTGCCGACAATGCAGGTCCCAGGGTCAGAGCCTGGTTTGTGCCGAGTCAGAATAGTGTTGCAATTAGCCTTGGTCTTAACTACACAAGAGAGGGGTATGTGCAAAACGCAACGTGCTGGAGTGACTCAGCGGGTCCGGCAGCTTCTGGGGAGGGAATGGAGAGGCGATGTTTCAGGCCGGGACCCTTCTTCAGACGGTTTGTAGCTGGGTGAGGGAGGGGGGGGTAAAGAGCTGTTAAAGAGGAAGGTGATGGTGGGGGGAGGGCAGGACAAAGCCTTGCAAGTGATACATGGATACAGGTGGGGGGGTGGTGGACAAGATGGGTGGACAAAAGCAAGAGGTAAGAAGGAGACATTAAAGCAGGCAGATAAGGACAGAGGAAGAGTGAAATGTAAAGTCAGAGGGAGGGATATAGGTGAAAGAGGATATGGGGGGAGGGGTAAGTGGTGCGCAACAGAGTAGCGGTGTGGGGGCTGCAAAGGGAGAGGGGGAAAAGGGGGGTTGTTGCTTAAAATTCAATGTTGAGTTGTTGTGGTTCTAAGCTGCTCAAGCAGAATAAGAGGCGCTGTTCCTCCAATACATGTGGCCTCCCTCTGTCAATGGAGGAGGCCCCGGACAGGAAGGTCAGTACGGGAATGGGAAGGGGCGATTAAAATGGCTATCAAGCAGAAAGCTCCATCTATAATAATGAACTTGGTAGCAAGTCAACAAGAGCATGTCACTGGCAACTTCAGAAGTTAAGACACAGCACTTCATAATGCAGCAATGCACAACAAATGTTCAACGTTGACCAATTTTGTCTCGCAAGAAAAATAAAGCCACTAACATTATTTAACTTGAGGTTTTGCGAATATTAAACACGGTAAAACAAGTTTTTTTGGGTTGTTTTTTTTGGGGGTTTTATACATGCAGTGAATTTATACACTGAGGTTCAGTTTACAGTTCCTCTCCTTCTGCTCCTTCAGCTTTCACTGCACACTCTTGTCCTAAAGGACGGGCAGCAGCCAGGGCTGAGAATATTTATAAATTCACCAAGAGAACTTCACGGGAGTTGCGCGTCAGAAATAGCAGCAAATGTGATCACAGAAGGTATGTTGAGTAGATCAGCTCAGAAATCCTCAAATGGCAAATTGGTCCATTGTCCCGGAGAGAAGGGAAGGAGGGAGGGGAGAGAGGGGGGTGAAAGGTGGGGAAGGGGTGAGGGAGGGGGGGGAGAAAGGGGGGGAAGGGAAGGATGGGGAAGGGGTGGGGTGGAAAGGGGGGGGGCAGGGAGAAGTGGGAGAGTCAAGGACTAGTCATAGCCTCGGAATTAAAGGACGCTCCTTTAGGAAGGAGATGAGGAATTTCCTTAGTCAGAGGATGGTGAATCTGTGGAATTCTTAGCCACAGAAGGCTGTGGAGGCCAAGTCAATGGATATGTTTAAGGCCGAGATTGATAGATTATTCATTAGTACGGGTGTCAGGGGTTATGGAGAGAAGGCAGGAGAATGGGGTTAGGAAGGAGAGATAGATCAGCCATGGAAAGGCGGAGTAGACATGATGGGCCGAATGGCCTAATTCTGCACCTATCACTTATAACTTTATGTTGGTAATTACATATTGTCTTTCTGCTAACTGGTTAGCATGCAACAAAAGCTTTTCATTGTACCTCGGTTGAAACATGTTCCCGATGTTGTGTGAGTCCAGAACTAGGAGCCACAGTTTAAGAATAAGGAGTAAGCCATTCAGAACGGAAACGAGGAAACACTTTTTCTCACAGAGAGTTGTGAGTCTGTGGAATTGTCTGCCTCAGAGGGCGGTGGAGGCAGGTTCTCTGGATGCTTTCAAGAGAGAGCTAGCTTAAAAATAGCAGAGTTAGGGGATATGGGGAGAAGGCAGGAACGGGGTACTGATTGGAGATGATCAGCCATGATCACATTGAATGGCGGTGCTGGCTCGAAGGGCCGAATGGCCTATTTCTGCACCTATTGTCTATTGTCTATTGTCTAATGTGACAATAAATAATAAAATAAAATAAAATCACGTACAGCAGGGCCTGATGGCCTCCCTTTGTCTTGGAATGGTTCAATGATGTATTCGAGAGAGAGTTAGATTTAGCTCTTAGGGTTAACAGAATCAAGGGATATGGAACGGGGTATTGATTCTGGCCGAGTGGCCTACTCCTGCACCTATTTTCTATGTTTCCACTTGACCAGCTTCTCGGTAATGAAGTCCATACAATGGATCCAGTGGAATTCCTATTCCACGTCAAAACTATCAACCAAAGCCTTCCCCTCTCATGGCAACACAACATGGCAACAGGCCCTTTGGACCAACTCGTCTATGCTGAACAAGTTGCTCAAAAGAACTAGTCTCACTTACCCGTGCCTGGTCCATATTCCTCCAAACCTTTCTAATTTTTGAAAGTTCCCATCTAATACCATCAAAAATTGTCCATGCCCCAATTTCAGACTTCAGCACATTGACAAGTTCAATCCTTTTGTGTTTGTCCAAGTCTTTTCATATGTTACTGTACCTGCCACACCCACTCTGGCAGCTCATTCCATATATGCACCACCCTCTGGGCAAAAAAGTTGATCTTGGGATTCCTTTAAAGCATTTCCCCTCTTACCTTAAACCTACAGTATGTCCCATAATAAACTTGCAACATCTCTTTGAGTTCTCCTGTACGTTACCTGCCAAACCTGCCTGCCGTGCTTTATTTGCCCTCCCGATTACTTTCTTACATGTACTCCTATAGCCTCTATACTCAAGGGAGGGACTTGATTGCAACTGCCTATAACCTACTTATGCCCCATTTTAGTTGACCAGAGCCTCAATATCTCTTGTCATCTAGGGTTCCCTACCCTTGCCAGCCTTCCGCCACTTCAACAAGAACATGCTTGGCTTCAACTCTCACATTTAAAAGCCTCCCATTTACCAAATGTTCCTTCTGCAAACATATTTTCCCCCAATCAACTTTTGAAAGGTCTTTTCTAATACCATGACTACGGGTGTTCGGTATGAACTTTGTATGCTCTCCCCATGGCCGTGTGAGATTTCTCCGAGTGTTTAGTTTAGTTTAGAGATACAGTGCGGAAACAGGCCCTTCGTCCCACCGAGTCCGCACCGACCAACGATCCCCGCACACCAACACTATCCTGTGCACACACATACTCGGGGCAATTTACACATACACCAAGCCAATTAATCTACAAACCTGTACGTCTTTGGAGTGTGGGAGGAAACTGTCGGAGAAAACCCACGCTGTCACGGGGAGAACGTACAAACTATGTACAGACAGCGTCCGTAGTCGGGATCGAACCCGGGTCTCTGTGGCTGCAAGGCAGCAAATCGACCAAGTCTGGTTTCCTCCCACATCCCAAAGATGTGCAGGTTTGTCAGCTAATTGGCTTCTGTAAATTTCCCCCAGTGTGTAGCATAGAACTAGTGTACGGGTGATCACTGGTCGGTGCGGACTCAGTGGGCCAAAATTGGCCTTGCCCCAATTTGGGACTTCAGCATATTAACAAGTACTATCCTTTTCCACAACTATTTTAAAAATCAAGGCTCTCTGTAAAGCGTTCAGGAAAATAAGGCTGGGCCATTTAGGACTGAGATGAGGAAAAACCTTTTCACCCAGAGAGTTGTGAATCTGTTGAATTCTCTGCCACACTAGTCTTCATCTGTAATGGGGCTGTCCCACTGTACAAGCTAATTCAAGAGTTCTCCCAATTTTCCCCTGATTCGAACTCGGAGAATTACGGTAATAGCCGCTAGTAGGTACACGGGGCTCTCGTGGACATTTTTCAACATGTTGAAAAATGTTCACGAGTCTTCACGAGCTTACCGCGTTTCCTGAGTACCTGCCGTTAACGTTACGAGACGTCCCGAGCTCCGACATTCCCGCTACGTACATTCTACGTGCTCAGGTGGACGACAGATGGCGCAATGGGCTAAGTGTTCGGCTGGCAACCAGAAGGTAGCCGGTTCGAATCCCGCTTGGAGTCCATACTGTCGTTGTGTCCTTGGGCAAGACACTTCACCCACCTTTGCCTGCGTGTGAATGTGTGTGAATGTGTGTGTGAATGTGTGTGAGTGATTGGTGGTGGTCGGAGGGGCCGTAGGCGCAGATTAGCAGCCACGCTTCCGTCAGTCTGCCCCAGGGCAGCTGTGGCTACAGAAGTAGCTCACCACCACCGAGTGTGACTGAGGAGTGAATGAATAATGTGATGTAAAGCGCCTTGAGTATTAGAAAGGCGCTATATAAATCCCATCCATTATTATTATTATTACCACGAGTTTGATTTTTTTTTTACTCGGGAGATCTCTTGAATTACCTCGTACAGTGGGACAGGCCCTTTACACTGACATTTTCTCGTTTGTTTTATGGCTATCGCTGAATCTGCTTCCTCGGTCCTTTAAATCAAATTCAAATTATGATCCAAAATAATCCCCATTACATAAATGCTATGATGAAGGGTCTCGACCCGGAACTCCACCCATTCCTTCTCTCCAGAGATGCTGCCTGACTCGCTGAGTTACTCCAGCATGTAAACCAGCATCTGCATATCCTTCTTGCACATAAATGGTATATACATTACCATCAATGCAGCACACATTTGTATTAAACCTACGATAGACACAAAATACTGGAGTAACTCCAGCATTTGTGTCTATCTTTGATTTAAACCAGCATCCGCAGTTCTTTGCTACGACATGTATTAAACCTGCCCTCAGTTCCTTTGGTCAATGTCAGAATTGATGAGAGGAGGGGAGGACCCAATTGAATCCCAGACCCCTGGTCGATCATGTGACTCGAGTTCATGTGCATGCAAACCATTGTCATAATTTTTCTCCTAATTTGAGGAAGGACATTCTTGCTATTGAGGGAGTGCAGTGTAGGTTCACCAGGTTAATTCCCGGGATGGCGGGACTGACACATGATGAAAGAATCGGCCGACTGGGCTTATATTCACTGGAATTTTGAAGGATGAGGGGGGATCTTATACAAACGTATAAAATTCTTAAGGGATTGGTCAGGCTAGTAGCAGGAAAAATGTTCCCGATGTTGGGGGAGTCCAGAACCAGAGGTTAGAGTTTAAGAGTAAGGGCTGGGCTAAAAATGGCCAACACAAACGATACTCTTAGATTTGTCTCGTGGAACGTGAGAGGGATGCGAAGTCCTACCAAAACTGATAGGATCTTGGCCCATTTGCAACAGCTCAAAGGCGATATATTCTTTATCCAAGAGACCCACCTTCGCAACAGAGAGGTAACACGGCTTAAGAGAGGCTGGATTAGTCAACTATTTCACTCGAAATTTAATAATAGGGCTAGGGGCACTGCTATCCTGATTCGTAAGAACATTAAGTTCGAACCACAGAAAACTGGTCGCTTTGTCATGGTGTCGGGCAAATTGCAAGACACACCTGTCATATTGGCAAGCATTTATGGACCCAACTGGGATGACAGCTCATTTATAACTAAATTTTTTACATCTCTCCCAAATATTGAAAATTACCATGTCATTGTGGGTGGAGATTTTAACCTGGTCCAAGATCCTATACTGGATAGATCTTCGAATAAAGCCTCTACTTTAACTAAATCCAGTAAGACTCTGCATGTTCTAGCCAAACAACTGGGGCTCACAGATCCATGGAGATTTATATTCCCCACGACTAAATTCTTTTCATTTTTCTCCCACGTACATCGTACGTTTACCCGTATAGACTTCTTTCTCTTAGATAATAGATTGCTTTCCAAAATCAAAATCAGTGAGTACCATAGCATCGTAATATCAGATCATGCTGCGACCTCCCTTGATCTTCATTTTCGTAAACGAACTAACCCCTTTAAGTGGAGGTTCAACTCCTCATTATTAGCTGAGGCTCACTACATGCAATTCTTGCACTCCCAAATCACCCTATATTTTGAGCTGAATGACTCGCCGGACATAGAAAGAGGTATACTTTGGGAAGCTTCAAAAGCCTATATTAGGGGCCAACTCATTTCCTTTATCTCCAACCTGAAAAGAACCGAGACGTTCCAAACGGCTGATCTGTTACAAAAAATAAAGGACATTGATGACAAATATGCATCTGACCCAAACCCTAATCTCTATAGAGAACGCCTTAGGCTACAAACAGACTTTGACCTCATATCCATTAATAAAGCCAAACTACGACTGCTTAAATCTAGGCAACACTTTTTTGAATCTGGGGATAAAGCTGGAAAGCTTTTGGCCCATCAGGCCAGAACAGAGGTGACTTCACGGCTAATTCCAGCCATTAGATCCAGCTCAGGGGAGACTCATACTGATCCTCTCAGAATTAATGAAGCATTTGCTAAATTCTACACTGAACTATACACTTCCGACTGTCCCCCCACTGCAGGTGACATGTTCAGCAGTATGACGCTTCCTCGAATTGACGAAGAAGCCATGAGAGATTTGGGTGGTCCCATAACTGTAGCTGAGGTCCAAGCAGCCATCACATCGCTGCAAAGCGGAAAGTCACCCGGCCCTGACGGCTTCTCTGTAGAATATTACAAAGCTTTCTCTGACCTCCTCGCACCAGTCCTGAGAGATATGTACAATGAGGCGTTTTTACATCGTCTCCTACCGCCCACCTTGTCGTGGGCTACTATCTCCCTAATTCTTAAAAAGGAGAAAGATCCCCTGCTTTGTGGTAGCTATAGACCAATCTCACTCCTGAATGTGGACCTCAGAGTCGCGGAGTGGCGGCGCCTAACGGCAGCGGCTCAACTACAGTCGTCCGTCTTTTTTATTATTTTTTGTCTTGTTAAATGTATGTCTGGAGCTTAGTTTTTATTATTTTTTAGCTGTGTATATGTGGGGGGTGGAGGGGGGGGGATGTTGGGGAAACCGTTAATCTCTTCCCTGTACGGGGACCCGACTTTTTCCCTGTCGGATCTCCGATGTCGTTGGGCCTAACATTATGGAGCCGGCAGCGGCCTCCAGCCGGGACTAACCTGAGAGCTCCAGTCGCGGAGCCTGCGGACCTGACATCGCGGAGCTGGCCGACTTTGGAGCAGGGAGAGCTGTGGTGGCGCGCGGCTGCGACCCGACTTTGGAGTTTCGGAAGCTCCGGCTGCGGGCCCGGTGGACAGGAACATCGGGAGCTCCAGGTCCCTGGTGGGAGATGGCTTTTCGGAGCTCCCGCAACGGCAACTTCTCCCGCTGGAATCGCGAGGTTCAAAGGACACGGACGGGACTTACCATCGCCCGCCGGGGACTCTAACATCAGAGCCCCAGTTCGCCTAGACACTGCAGTTGGCTGCGGGTTGGACTGCTTGAACCGCGGGGTTTGAAGGGCGCGGAGCTGGGGCCTAACATCGCCCGGCGTGGCTGAATGGCCACGGGACTTACCATCGTCCGCCGGGGGCTTTAACACCGGAGCCCCAGTTCGCCTAGACGCTGCAGTTGGACTGCTGGACCGCGGGTGAAGAATAAAGGGAAGAGATAAGACTTTGCCTTCCATCACAGTGAGGAGGTGTTGGAGACTCACTGTGATGGATGTTTATGTAAACTGTGTTAAGTGTGGGTCTTGTGTTTTTTTGTAATGTAAAACAAAACTGTAGGAATGAAATTTCGTTCAAGCCTAGGCTTGAATGACAATAAACAGCATTCAATTCAATTCAATTCAAAATCCTTTCTAAAGCCCTTGCGCTTCGTCTTCAGCGAGTGATGCCCTCTATTATCTCGTTGGATCAAACAGGGTTTATACCTGGCCGACAGTCTTCCCATAATACTAGGCGTCTCCTTAACATCATTCACTCTTCGAGTAATGAGACCCCGGAGATGGTGGTCTCCCTCGATGCCGAAAAGGCCTTCGACAGGGTCGAGTGGAGGTACCTATATGAAGCGATGGATAGGTTTGGCCTCGGTAACAGTTTTATTCTCTGGGTGAGCCTATTATATTCGTCCCCGGTGGCCTCAGTACAAACAAACGACATACTGTCGCCCCACTTCACACTTCAGAGAGGTACCAGACAGGGTTGCCCGTTATCTCCACTCTTGTTTGATGTCGCGATAGAACCCCTGGCGGTCTGGTTACGCGCAGAGAAGGGCTTTAAAGGTATTACACGGTTTGACACAACTCATAAAGTCTCATTGTATGCGGATGACCTGCTCCTGTACATCTCGAACCCAGTCAGTTCTCTCCCTGTGATTATGAATATTTTAGAACGGTTTGGTGCATATTCTGGTTATAAACTTAACTACCAAAAGAGTGAGCTACTACCGATTAACTTACCGGCTAAGCAGCTCCCTCGCTCTTTAACCTCATTCAAAAGGGCAGAGGATGGGTTTCGCTATCTCGGCGTTTTTATCACAATACCCTTATCTGATATGTTCCGCACAAACTTTTTGCCTCTGGTTGAGAAAGCCGAAAAAGATTTTGATCGCTGGTCAGTCTTACCGCTATCCCTCATGGGCCGGATAAATCTGGTTAAGATGGTTGTCCTACCCAAATTCCTGTATCTTTTCCAGCATGTCCCCATACTTATTACCAAATCTTTTTTTGACAAATTAGAAAGGACAATATTTAAATTCTTATGGGGTAGCAAACCGGTCAGAATCCGAAAGGCGATACTGCAGTCGCCTAAGAGTGATGGCGGTTTGGCCCTCCCTGATTTTAGGCGATACTACTGGGCAGCTAACTTGCAAAAACTCCTGTATTGGATGAATGATGATTGCGAGCACCCACAGATCTGGGTATATATGGAAAAGGCGAGTTCACGTCTCCCATTGGAGATGTCCTATGCTCCCAACTCCCCCTTTCTATAACATCTGTGGGTGCAGGCCCAATTGTGTCCCTTTCGCTCAAGATATGGAGTCAATTTAGGAAAAACCTTGGTTTACAGGGTCCTTCCATCTTGACCCCACTGCTTAAAAATCCCCTTTTTAAACCTTCAAGTATAGACCACGCATTTAAAACCTGGCATAGTAATGGCATCAGTAGTATTAAAAACCTATATAAGGATGGTATCTTCTCATCTTTCGCGGAGCTCTCGTCTAACTACAACCTCCCAAACTCCCACCTTTTTCGGTTTTTCCAGATTAGGGATTTTGTGAAGAAGACATTTCCCTACTTCCCAAATCGCCCTCCTGAAACCCTGACTGATATCATCTTAGCTTTAGACCCCAATCGGAAGAAATGCATCTCTATTTTGTATAATTTGGTTATATGGTTATATGGTTATAATTTGCTAGGGTCGGTTTTATTGAAACCTCATACCTCATTAAAAGCTGCGTGGGAGGGAGAGCTGAATACGCAATTAACAGACCAGCAATGGGACTCTGCCTTGGATTTGATCCACTCTTCTTCCATATGCGCTCGTCATGGCCTAATCCAATGCAAAGTCCTTTACAAAGTCCACTATACAAATGCAAGATTAGCTAGAATGTACCCAGCTGTCAATGACACCTGTAACAGATGTAGTCAATCTCCTGCCAACCATAGCCACATGTTTTGGTCTTGCCCTAAGCTAGCAGCCTTTTGGAGGAGTGCTTTTGAATTGATAAGCAGAGCTTACGACCAGACTATTCTTCCAAATCCAATGTCAGCCATTTTCGGTACCCCTCCCAATACCAACCTCTCTGTTGCGGTGAAACGGGTCCTAGCTTTTACAACCTTGTTAGCCTTGACCTTGATCTTGCTTAGTTTTTTCTATTTTTATTTTTATATAGCACATTTTGTTTCGTCTATTCCACCATGTGTGTGTGGATGTGTACGTATGTGAGTGTTGTTTGTCCCCGTTTGGCTCCGACCTGACTTGGGTGGGTTGAAGGTGGGTAAGGGTAAGGGTTTTGAGGATCGCTAACATACTGTTGTACAATTATGCCTTGATTATTACTGTCTGTTATTATTGTATGTATGTAAATTGCCGTGAAATTCAAATAAAAAGATTAAATTCAAGAATAAGGGCTGGGTCATTTAGGAGTGAGATGAGGAAAAACCTTTTCACCCAGAGAGTTGTGAATCTGTTGAATTCTCTGCCACAGAAGGCAGTGGAGGCCAATGATTTTGGATGATCAGCCATGATCATATTGAATTGCGGTGCTGGCTCGAAGGGACGAATGGCCTACTCCTCCTGCACCTATTTTCTATGTTTCTATGACTCCAGCTACGGGGAGTGGGAAAAGGGGCAGGAGAAAAAATTCAGACAATGGTTTGAATGCTCATGAACGTAAGTCACATGATCGACCAGGGGGCTGGGATTAAATCTGTAACCTGAAGAATCTCTGCAGAAGCTTTTAACAGGTCTCCACTTGTGGATATTTTCACCAAATCTTTGTAAGAAAATAAAAATAAGGTAGCTTTTTACTGGATTCCTTTTGTTCTCAAGTTTACACCAACTGGCTGCTCCAGTTCAGCAAATATTAGCACTAGGAAGCCGCTGATGAACAGATTAGACAGTAAATGCAAAAGCCCCTGGAGCAATAAGTTGCTGCTTGTGCTTTGACAACTTTAGGTAAAATAGGCATATAATTTATTGAAAAAACTAGGAACTGCAGATGGTAGTTTACAAACAAATGCCACAAAGCAGGTCAGCCCCAGGATCTCTGGAGAACATGGATAGGTGATATTTCGGGTCGGGACCTTTCTTCAGACCTATTGCGATTGGGGGGGGGGGGGGGGGGGTGGTAAACGAAAGCTGGAAGAGAGGAGGGTCAAAACAAAGCCTGGCAAGTGATAGACACAAAATGCTGGAGTAACTCAGCGGGTCAGGCAGCATCTCTGGAAAAGGGGATTAGGTGACATTTTGGGTCGAGACCTTTCTTCTTGGCAAGTGATAGGTGGATACAGGTGAGGGAGGGTTTTTGGATAGGCCGATGGTTGGACAAAGGCCAGAGATGCATTTATTGTGCTCTGTCGACTGTAATACAACTTTCACCTGCAGCACCTGGAGTCTTAATGTAGTAACAACTTCTGGCTGTGACCAAATATCATCCTAAATATTATTCCATGCACCACGATACTTTCCTGCAACATGACACTTGCAAACAATATTGTTATCTGTGCAGTGTTAGTTTTAAAACCTCAACTAATGGACAGTGAAAAACAAAAGGACACACAAGAATTTCCTTTTGCCAGGGGCAAAATAACAAAAATACCTGCATAATTTAGAACCACCTGAGTGATCAGCATATGGAAAAGCTAAATGTCTTTTATTGCATAAGGTACTGTGATAATAAATACATTAGGTACAGCATTAATGATTTAGTGCAAACTAATTTTGTTTCCTGCCTTTATTATCTTTCAATCCAGTTGGATACCATAAAATCCTCTTTATCTGTAAGGTGCTCCCATTCTCCAAGGTCAATTGATATTGCAGCTTAGCTATTCTCAATGAAATAGTCGGACTTGCCTAGTTTAACACTTGATTGATCGGATAAGGAAAATCTTCACCTTTGAAAAATGAATAGGATAGTTTGCTGATCTTTTGATTCAACAGCCATGTTTTCAACCAGTAGATCCAAGTTTCATTGAAAGGGAAAACAAGCCCATGCCCCTCCTAAGGCTCCTTCCTTGACCAAAAGGTTGCCAAGGGTGGCACAGAAAATGCAACCTCACAGCTCCAGATACCCAGGTTCGATCCTGACCTCGGGTGCTGTCTGTGTGGAGTTTGCCTGTGACCACTTGGGTTTCCTTTCGAGTGCTCCGGTTTCCTCCTACAGCCCAAAGTTGTGCAGGTTTGTTGGTTAATTGGCCGCTGTAAATTGTCCCTAGTGTGTAGGGAGTGGATGAGAAAGTAGGTTAACATAGAACAAGTGTGAACAGGTAATCGTTGGTCAGCATCGACTTGAGGGCCCCGTTTCCATGCTAGACAGTTGTCAAGTTTAGTTTTAGTTTAGAGATACAGCGCTGAAACAGGCCCTTCAGCCCACCGGGCCCGCACCGACCAGCGATCCCCACACATTAACACTATCCTGCACACACTAGGAACAACTTACACATTCACCAAGCCAATTAACCTACAGACCTGGACGTCTTTGGAGTGTGGGAGGAAACCGAAGATCTCGGAGAAAACCCACGCAATCACTGGGAGAACATATAAACTCTGCACAGACAGCGGCCGTAGTTGGGATCGAACCCGGGTCTCCGGCGCTGCAAGCTCTGTAAGGCAGCAACTCTACCACTGTGCCACCGTGGCTGACTCCAAACTGGTCTGATTGACAGTACTATTGAATGCAAGCCATTTGAAAAACATCTACGCCATTTCAATCACTAATTTCTTTATTTGCTCTATCATTAAAACTTGGTAGACGTGAATAAAACTTGGTAGACGTGAATATTGGGGATGATCACATTGAATGGCTCAAAGGGCCGAATGGTCCTCTCCAGCACCTATTGTCTATTGAATTAATTTCTAAATTGTCAAACCAAATTTATATAATCCAGATAATCCCACGTCTAAATTAAGGATATTTGCCCGGACCTAACTGATCATGGAAATTGTCATGGTTTCCACATTGTTTACAATGTCACATTCAACAGGTTAAACATGAATGGCTCATTACTCAAGCAGGTCGGGCCAACATATTCTCATTTTTAGTTTAGAGATACAGTGTGGAAACAGGCCCTTCGGCCTATCAAGTCCACGTCAACCATTGATGATCCGTACACTAGTTCTATGTTATCACATCCTTCACACTGGAGGCAATTTACAGAAGTCAATAACCTACAAACCTGCAAATCTTTGGAGCGTGGGAGGAAACCGGAGCACCCACAGAAAACCCACACGGTCACAGGGAAACAAAAAAAACTCTGTACAGACAGCACCCGTAGTGAGGATTGAACCTGGGTCTCCAGCAACTGTACCACTCCACCACTGTGCCACCCTGAATGTATTGACTAAATATATCACACATTGGCCTCATCTAAAAAAATGGGTTTCAAGTCTGTCGATGAGACCATTTGTGGCAAACTTGCAGCTAATTTTCAACTTGGTTTGGAAGTTGTGTAGAGTTTTCCTGATAGTTTAGCTGATCAATGTCAATGCATAATTCAACCATTCAGATTGCAAGGTCTAAGGTTCACCGCCTGGATTATCCAGTGTTAGCTGATCTCTGCAGTCAGGGCCAAATACAGAAACTCCTCGGCTCAAAGGTCTTTAGGTCATAAGTGATAGGAGTTGAATTAGCGAATGCAGCGCCAGAGACCCGGGTTCGATCACGACTACGGGTGCTGTCTGTATGAAGTTTGTACGTTCTCCCCGTGACATGCGTGGGTTTTCTCCGAGATCTTCGGTTTCCTCCCATATTCCAAAGACATTTGTGGGTTAATTGGCGTGGTGAATGTAATAATTGTCCCTCATGGGTGTAGGATAGTGTTAATGTGCGGGGATCGCTGGTCGGCACAGACTCGGTGGGCCGAAGGGCCTGTTTCCGTGCTGTATCTTAAACTAAACAAAACTAAACTCACAAAAAGGATGGTTTTCTACCAAGCAGCTGGTGTGAAAGCAGCAGTCACTTCCTTCCTTAGTTTTAACTGGTCCCATTGTTTCTATTAAATATTGCAGAGAGGGTCTGCCTGTCTGCCTGTCTGTCATATGCATGAAAATAAATCAACTGTTAGCCTTTTATTGGCATTCAACCATGGTAACCAAACACCGCTGTAAGAGTGCTGAGGGTGCAGCCAGAATACACGATGGCTTACATCATGGTCTACTTGCTTGAAGTGGACCCAGTGGGAACTTACATTGCCTACACCAAAAGCAAGTCACCCTTCAAATTACAGCAGTGTCATAGAGTCATAGTGCGATACAGTGTGGAAACAGGCACTTCAGCCCAACTTGCCCACACCGGACAATATGTCCCAGCTACACTAGTCTCTTGGTCCATATCCCTCCATACCTGTCCTGTCCATGTACCCGTCTGTTTCTTAACCATTGGGATAGTACCTGCCTCAACTACCTCCTCTGGCAGCTTGTTCCATACACCCACTATCCTTTGTGTGAAAAAGTTACCCTTCAGATTTCTAGTAAATCTTTTCGAGGATTTTTCGAGGATGTAACTAGTAGAGTGGATAAGGGAGAACCAGTGGATGTGTTATATCTGGACTTTCAGAAGGCTTTCGACAAGGTCCCACATAAGAGATTAGTATACAAACTTAAAGCACACGGTATTGGGGGTTCAGTATTGATGTGGATAGAGAACTGCCTGGCAGACAGGAAGCAAAGAGTAGGAGTAAACGGGTCCTTTTCAGAATGGCAGGCCGTGACTAGTGGGGTACCGCAAGGCTCAGTGCTGGGACCCCAGCTACTTACAATATATATTAATGATTTGGACGAGGGAATTGATTGCAACATCTCCAAGTTTGCGGATGACACAAAGCTGGGGGGCAGTATTAGCTGTGAGGAGGATGCTAGGAGGTTGCAAGGTGACTTGGATAGGTTGGGTGAGTGGGCAAATGCATGGCAGATGCAGTATAATGTGGATAAATGTGAGGTTATCCACTTTGGTGGCAAAAACAGGAAAGCAGACTATTATCTGAATGGTGGCCGATTAGGAAAAGGGGAGATGCAACGAGACCTGGGTGTCATGGTACACCAGTCATTGAAAGTAGGCATGCAGGTGCAGCAGGCAGTGAAGAAAGCGAATGGTATGTTAGCATTCATAGCAAAAGGATTTGAGTATAGGAGCAGGGAGGTTCTACTGCAGTTGTACAGGGTCTTGGTGAGACAACACCTGGAGTATTGCGTACAGTTTTGGTCTCCTAATCTGAGGAAAGACATTCTTGCCATAGAGGAAGTACAGAGAAGGTTCACCAGACTGATTCCTGGGATGTCAGGACTTTCATATGAAGAAAGACTGGATAGACTCGGCTTGTACTCGCTAGAATTTAGAAGATTGAGGGGGGATCTTATAGAAACGTACAAAATTCTTAAGGGATTGGACAGGCTAGATGCAGGAAGATTGTTCCCAATGTTGGGGAAGTGCAGAACAAGTGGTCACAGTTTAAGGATAAGGGGGAAGTCTTTTAGGACCGAGATGAGAAAATCATTTTTCACACAGAGAATGGTGAATCTCTGGAATTCTCTGCCACAGAAGGTAGTTGAGGCCAGTTCATTGGCTATATTTAAGAGGGAGTTAGATGTGGCCATTGTGGCTACAGGGATCAGGGGGTATGGAGAGAAGGCAGGCACGGGATACTGAGTTGGATGATCAGCCATGATCATATTGAATGGCGGTGCAGGCTCGAAGGGCCGAATGGCCTACTCCTGCACCTATTTTCTATGTTTCTATGTTTCCCCTTCACTTTAAACCTATGTCCTCTGGTCCTCAATTCAGCTAGTCTGGGCAAGAGATTCTGTGCATGTACCCGATCTATTCCTTTCATGATTTTTTACACCTCTATAAGATCCCCCCTTATCCTCCAGCACTCTGAGGAATAGAGCTTACTCAACCTCTCCTTATAGCTCACACCCTCTAGTCCTGGCAACATCCTCGTAAATATGGCGGTGGATACACCCAGTAGAAAGGACACTCCAGCTTACAAATTACAAGTAGACAGAACTTCGTACAATGCTTAACATCTTCATGTGTAAGAAGGAACTGCAGATGCTGGTTTAAATCGAAGGTAGACACGAAATGCTGGAGTAACTCAGCGGGTGAGGCAGAATTGACATGTTGATGTTGCCTTACCCGCTGAGTAAAAGCCCTGTCGCACGGTACGAGTTCATTCAAGAGCTCTCCCGAGTTTAAAAAAAAATCAAACTCGTGGTAAGCACATAGAATGAACGTAGCGGGTACATCGGAGCTCGGGGACGTCTCTTAGCGGCTCGTAATGCTAATGGCAGGTACTCGGGAAGACTCGCTAACAGCAGGTAAGCTCGGGAAGACTCGTGAAGATTTTTCAACATGTTGAAAAATGTCCACGAGGGCCCCGAGTACTTATGAGCGGCCATTACCATAAATCTCCGAGTTCGAATCAGGGCAAACTCGGGGTGAACTCTTGAATGAACCCGTACAGTGGGACAGGGCTTTTACTCCAGCATTTTGTGTTTCCCTTCGATATTTAACCTCCTCTTAGAAAAAGCAGTGATTATTTATTTGTGTCTGCACTACAGACGAGCAACATTGACCTTCGTATTAAACTATTAAACGTACGCTATCCCTCTTCAATTAGACCCACTTAAACATAAATGTCCCGAGCCATCAACAGTTCTTTGGAGGTTATTGTGCTGGTGTTGCTCCTGATAATAATATAGAAGATTTTACTACGGCAAGCACATTCAATTGGGAATAAAAGGGACTTGATCTTCAGTTAACACAGCCTTGTAAATGAATGTTAATCAGAGTCTACAACAAAGCAGGGAGCACGTCACGTCTCCACAGAAAGAAACAAACTGAGTTCCTTACTGAAAATTATGGACACTATTTACTTTTCCACATCCATTTTTTAAGCTGAGCACAAAAATATTTTGGTTCAACATCTACCAAGAAATTTCCCTAGACACTGAACCACGGCAACCGTTCAGCCATGGCTTCATGCGCTTGGTCACGCATTCATAGCGGACCAGAGACATTGATCCTGGTGTGACACTCTTGGCTTTCTTCCCTTCTAAAGACGATGACTCACGCTGAAACATGACGGCACTGGCAACTCCCTCTCCCTTCACCCTTCCAATCCTAAAACGCATGCGCAGCAACTGAGGCCAATCCCTACATCCTGGCGTCTCGGTCTACTTTTAGAGACTTTGGCGGCGGCATGGTGGCGCAGCGGTAAAGTTGCTGCCTCACAGCGCCAGAGACCCGGGTTCGATCTTGACTACGGGTGCCGTCTGTACGTTCGCTCCGTGACCGCGTGGGTTTTCTCCGGGTGCTCCGGTTTCCTCCCACACTCCAAAAGATGTACTGGTTTGTAGGTTAATTGGCTTCGGTAAAAATTGTAAATTGTTCCTAGTGTTTGTGTGTGGGGTCCGCTGGTCGGTACAGACCAAATGGGCTGAAGGGCCTGTTTGCACGCTGCTTCTCTAAACTAAACTAAAGATTCGCTTGAAAAAAAGCCAGCTTCCATCCACACTCACCCTCCAACATCTAACATCTGTCCTTCGACCGACTATACAGATTGTTCCAGGTTCGATCCCAATAAGGGTGCTGTCCGTAGGGACTTTGTACGTTCTCCCCGTGACCCAGTGGGTTTTCTCCGAGATCTTCGGTTTCCTCCCACACTCCAAAGATGTGCATGCATGTAGGCTAATTTATTTGATGTAATTGTAAATCGTCCCTAGCGTGTGTAGGATAGTGTTAATGTGCGGGGATCGCTGGTCGGCGCGGACTCGGTTGGCGGAATGGCCCGTTTCCGCGCTGTATCTCTGAACTAAACGAGCCAAGTCTGCCTGCTTTGCATCCCATACACGTGAGCACACTCCACAAGTTCCCACACTACTCTTTTTCTCTTCTCCCCCCCCCCCCACCTCCCTCCCTCTCTCCTTGCCTCTCCGCCCCACTAGTACTGACCCACTCCATGCAATATTTATCATGCAGGCTGTCATTATCATCACCAGTGGGCTGGCTGCCAGGCTCAGCTCCAAGCACTTGCCTAGTCCACTGCCGTGCTAATTACACTTTCGATCCAGACCACAAGCACAAAAGGGGGGAGGGGGCATCAGACCCTCTGGCATGTGTCCAAACTACTTCATATTCAATTGCAGGCCCTCAAACATAACCGCAACATTGATTTCAATAGCTAAATCATTGTTCCCTTAATAGAAATTTTGCCCAAGTTTTATCGGGCACTGGAAATGATTCCAGAACGCAACCACTGGGATCTGGAGGAATCCAGCTCACACCATCTGCCCCACAGCACAAGATGATTCACGAGCAGGCTGGGTCTCTATTCCTTGGAGCGCATGAGGATGAGGGGTAATCTTATAGAGATGTATAAAATCTCGAGAGGAATAGATTGGGTAGATGCACAGAGTCTCTTGCCCAGAGTTGGGGAATCGAGGAACAGAGGACATAGGTTTAAGATGAGGGGGGGAAGATTTAATAGGAATCTGAGGGGTAACATTTTCACCCAAAAGGTGGTGGGTGTATGGAACGAGCTGCCTGAGGAGGTAGTTGAGGCAGGGACTATCGCAATGTTTAAGAAACAGTTATGGACAGGTAGATGGATAGGACAGGTTTAGAGGGATATGGGCCAAATGCAGGTAGGTGGGACTAGTGTTGCTGGGAGATGTTGGTCAGTGTGGGCAAGTTGGGCCAACACTGTATGACTATGAGGCACCAGGGCAATATCAACCACCTGTCAGCGGCTGAGACCAGGTCTGCCCCTTACAACGATACAACGAGCATTGCTGAACAATTATCTACCTCTTTCATGACCCTCGCACTGTCCTTGATCGGACTTTGCTGGCTTTACTTTGCACTAAACGTTATTCCCTCATCATGTACCTGTTCACTGTAAATGGCTCGATTGTAATCATGTATTGTCTTTCCGCTGACTGGCTAGCACGCAACAAAAAGCTTTGTACTGGTACATCAGTACACGTGACAATAAACTAAACTGTAAACTGATCGTCAGTAGACAAAAATGCTGGAGAAACCCAGCGGGTGCAGCAGCATCTATGGAGCGAAGGAAATAGGCAACGTTTCGGGCCGAAACCCTTCTTCAAACTGATCGTCAGATGTGTGGACAAAGGCTGGAGATGAACAGGAGACGAAAGGGCATCACATCAGGAGAGAAGAAGGGTGAAGTGTGAATCCCGAGGGAGAGATATAGGCGGAAGGATACTGGGGAAGACGTCTCTCCTCTGAAAAAGGGATTGAATTTTATAGAAGTAATAAAATGCGAGACAGCATTTTCTTATTAGTTTCCCCACAAGGAAAGCACTGGTCCAATCTGACAGCTGCAGTAAAACTGGGCTCCCAATACGCAACAGTGGCATAACCACATTACATGGAACCTGGGATCGCGCCAACCAACATCTTCCCAACTCCAACTGTACGATCGCCAAAAGCATTGCAAAGAAGGAGGGAGCCAAAAGCTTCCTTGATTCACTAAGAAATCACGAATGTGGTGTAGAAGGCACAATTGTATTGAATTTCTACCCCAATAGGGAAAACAAACATTGGTGGAGGGGTTGAGAGGCATTGGAGGAGGTTGAAAGAACAACTTACAACAGGCACCCCACAGCACTAAACCCACCACTGACCCGTGCAATACCATGGTCACAGATTCAGGCTCCTGCCAAGATACGGAGTTAGTGATTTAACAGCTAAATCACGCTGTTTGCTGGGAAAGCATTTTTGATTCTCAGCAACAATCTCTAATTTTTAAGCTGAGCGAGCCCGTGACGAGACATAGAAAATGGCAACAGGGTTCAAATTTCAACAGAAATGGTGTCAGACCAGCAAATTTCCTGCCAGCATTGGCAAATCCTGAACTACTATCTGCCTCATTGGAGGCCCTCAGACTATCTTTGATCGGATGCTACCTTGCGCTAAATGTTATTCGCGTTATTCCCCTTATCATGTATCTGCACACTCTGAACAGCTCGATTGTAATCATGTATTGTATTTCTGCTGACTGGTTAGCACGAAACAAAAGCTTTTCACTGTACCTCGGTACATGTGACAATAAACCAAGCTAAATTAAAAACAGATAGGTCACATAATTTCTAAAACCTGTGAGATAAACTGCTGAGAGTTACTGTACCTTCCCAGATCGGCCTCCACAGATTGTTCCCATTCCCCATTTCCCCGAGACCCGTACTAATCAATAACCTGTCAATCTCCGTCTTAAATATATCCATAAAAATACCCGTTCTTGTGCTATACCGTTTTATGCTTTGTGTTCCAGATTTTGCAGCGTGGGTCATGGTTCACAAAAAGAGCCAAGAGTCTTATTGGTGAGCGCCAGCATTTAGAGGTTGAGCTCACCGACGTCCAGTGGCTCCTGAGCCAAGCTTTCCCAGCAATCCCCAAATAGCGAAAGGCTTGGATAGAGTGGATGTGGAGAGGATGTTCCCACTAGTGGGAGAATCTAGGACTAAAGGTCATAGCCGTAGAATTAAAGGACGTACCGTTAGGATGGAGATGAAAAGGAATTTCTTTAGTCAGACGGTGGTGAATCTGTTGATTTATTTGCCACAGAAGGCTGTGGAGGCCAAGTCAGTGGATTTTTTTTAAAGCAGATAGAAAGATTCTTGATTAGTACAGGTGTCAGAGGTTATGGGGAGAAGGCAGGAGGATGGGGTGAGGAGGGAGAGATAGATCAGCCATGATTGAATGGCGGAGTAGACTTGATGGGTCAAATGGCCTAATTCTGCTCCCATCACTTATGATCTTAATCCAGCTGCTGTGGATACAGGTCAGCACCTTCAGGCCAAATGGAAACGCTTAGGAGTTTTTCCAAAGGCAGCAGACATATCTCTGATGTGGAATATTAATTATATATTTGAAGCTATTGATGTTGATCAGCAACTATTAATAGGAATTGTAAATGTGCCAGAAGATTGGAATCTTTTTCACACAGAGAGTTGTGAGTCTGTGGAATTCTCTGGCTCAGAGGGTGGTGGAGGCCGGTTCTCTGGATACTTTTAAGAGAGAGCTAGATAGGGCTCAACGATAGCGGAGCCTGGGGATATGGGGAGGAGGCAGGAACAGGGTACTGATTGGGGATGATCAGCCATGATCACATTGAATGGCGGTGCTGGCTCGAAGGGCTGAATGGCCTACTCCTGCACCTATTGTCTATTGAATGATTTAGCCTCAAACTGTCATGAAAGAAAACCAATTTGATATCTGGTTTAAGAAAACTCTATCACAGAGCCTGGCTATCCCACCTAAGCAATACAGGACGCCTGTGTGCGTGTGTCAGGTTATCTGAACAAAATAGTTTCTCTGACTTGGCTCTGAATAGATAAGGCCTGTTCTTTGTAAAAAAAACAAAAAAAACCCTCTCCTGTTACAGTTCACTGTTCAACACCATTAAGAATGGCATTAAAATTCAACAGTGTATCTCCGTCCCATGCGCCAGTTATGAACCGGAACTTCTTACTTGCTGCAAATTTACTGGAACATTAAGAAAATACAATAAATTATGTAGGAGGAATCTGCAGATGGTGGTTTATAACCAAAGTTAAGACACAAAATGCTGGAGCAAATCAGTGGGACAGGCAGCATCTCAGGAGAATAAAATAGGTGATGTTTTGTGCCAAGTTCGGCTCTGAAGAAGAGTTCCCACCCGAAACATTAGCTATTCCTTTTCTTCAGATATGCTCTCTTACCCTCCCAGTTACTCCAGCACTGTGTGTCCATATGCATACCTTATGTTACTGTAAAAACAGCAGAACTTTGAGCAACCACAGTAGTGGCAAAGTCCATAGTTATCTGTGCTGAGGTAGGGTTGTGGTTAGGGTTTTACTTTTTAGTTTTAAAGATCACACGCGGGAGCAGGCCCTTCGGCCCACCGGGTCCACGCCAACCAGCAATCCCCACATATTAACACTATCCTACACACACTAGGGACAATTTTTACATTTACCAAGACAATTAACATCTTTGGAGCGTGGGAGGAAACCAAAGATCTCAGAGAAAACCCACGCAGGTCACGGGGAGAACATACAAACTCCGTACAGAGGGCACCCGTAGTCGGGATCGAACCCGGGTCTCCGGTGCTACATTCGTTGCAAGGCAGCAACTCTACCGCTGCGCCACCGTGCTGCCCATTGTGCAGGGTGGTTCAAGAAATTGATGGTTGATGGGAAGAAGCTGCTCTTGAACCTGAAGGTAACAGTGCTCCAGCTCCTGTTGGCAAGTAGAGTTGTCGCCTCACAACACCAGCGACCTTGGCTCCATTGCGACCTCGGGCACTCTCTGTGTGATGTTTGCACGTTCTCCCTGTGACCTCGTGGGTTCCCTCCAGGGTGCTCCCGTTTCCTCCCACATCCCAAAGACGTGCAGGTTTTCAAGTTAATGGGCCTCTGTAAATTGTTCCACGTGTGTCCGGGAGCGGATGAGAAAGTGGGATAACTTAGAACTGGCGGGAACCATGGTCATCGTGGACTCCGTGGGCTGAAGGGCCCGTTTCCATGCCGTATCGCTGAACTAAACTAAATGGACGTCTCACAGCCAATGCCCAGAACTTTCGGGATTCCAAGGCTTGAAAGTTGAGCTTCTGCAGTAGAGCGGCTGATGATAATTTATCATGCTACTTTAAAAATAAATACTAAATTCACAGCTGGAGCTTTTCAGGAAAAGTGACAACGTTTACTGCCAGACATTTATTTAAAAGCAGGACCAGTGGGGCTTAATAACATTGAGTTGCAAACCAGTACAAACTCTCCACAGGAACATAAAGAGACTTACTAAATTACATTCTATTTGCAGAAATTTGAATGTCACTCAAGGTTACTTTCCTGATTTTTTGTTTCCAGGGAATTTCTAATTTTCTTGCACAGAAATAAATTTAGGATGTGATGGGGAGGAGGGTGGTGGAGGGGGGAAGATGTGGATAAGCCTTTGATGCAGAACAGTATGCAACCATGTTTATTAGTTATTACGTTCTTCATTCATAGGTTGTAGAAGCAGAATTAGGCCATTCGGCCCATCAAGTCTACCCCAACATTCAGTCATGGCTGATCTATCATTCCATCTCAACCCCATTCTCCTGCCTTCTCCCAGAAACCCCTGACACCCGTACTAATTAAGAATCTTTCAATCTCCCCCATAAAAATACCCATTGACTTACTGCAGCATAAGAGGCCATTCAACCTATTGGGTCAATGCCAGTTGCTACCAGAGCAATCCCATCAGCTGCATGATGTCTCTTTTCATATTTCTCTGCAGCCCGGCAATTTATTCTGATGATCCCATAACCAATAATCAACATTCCATTGGGTTTTTTTTATCCCTGATTGTGGGTGGCCAGAAATTTACTGCAGCTAACTAATCTACTAACGAAGGTCCTACCACATTAATATTTCAGTCTAACTCCAACCAATTTTGTTTACCTTCAACCCTGTTGTTACTGGACTATCAGTTGCCACAGTTCCAACCTCATTTTCGATTTCACCAATAGATGAACATCCTCATTAATGGTACAAGTCAATCAGGTGCAGAGAGGTATGGAGGTGATTCCACCCACCTGTTCATACAACCACATCATTTACCATGAGGGCCTTTTAATCAAGCCTTGTCACCTAGGTATTTCCCATTTTATTATTAACTTTGACTTCCAGCTCTCGTATCTGCCATTGAAGCTGCAAGCTGGCATTGGAGATGTCTTAAAGATCGATCGATGGCAAACACAAACTACTGAAGTAACTCAGCGGAACAGGCAGCATCTCTGGAGAAAAAGGTGCGACGTTTCGGGTCTAGACCCTTTGTTATCACGTCTTTATCACGACCCACAGTTTTTCATCTCACCGCAGCCAGCAGTTCAGTTTTATTGCTTCCAATTAACATAACTTGGATGCCTTGGGGCTTAGTGAGGTGAGCCATAAGGTGATACAACACAGAGACATGCACTTCGATCTAATTTGTCCATGGTGACTAAGTTATACCATTGTTTGTTTGTCCCTTTTGCCTCTGCCTGGTCCATTTTGTTTAGCTTAGTGCTACAGTGCAGAAACAGGTTCTTCAGCCCACCGAGCCCGCACTGACCAGCGATCCCCGCCACTAACACTATCCTGCACACACTAGGGACAATTTACATTTAAACCAAGCCAATTAACCTACAAACCTGTACGTCTTTGGAGTGTGGGAGGATACCGAGGATCTTCGAGAAAACCCATGCCGTCATGGGAAGAACGCACAAACTCCGCACAGACAAGCACCCGTAGTTGGTATCGAACCCGGGTCTCTGGCGCTGTAAGCGTTGTAAGACAGTAACTCTACCTCTGCGCCACTGTGCCAACACCTGTTATTCTAAACTACTTCTAAATTAAGTGAACTAACCAAGTTGATTTCCTAATTCATTACTGCTTATGAATGAAGCCAAGAAAATGTTACAGAGGGGCATTATTGTTCCTTATCTCCTGGTGGTCTGGTACCAGTTAATAGTTATCTTTATTTAACAGAGGATTGGCTGCTTCTCTTAACGTAGAAAATAGGTGCAGGAGTAGGCCATTCGGCCCTTCGAGCCAGCACCGCCATTCAATATGATCATGGCTGATCATCCAGAATCAGTAACCCATTCCTACTTTTTCCCCATATCCCTTGATTCCATTAGCCCTAAGAGCTCTATTTAACTCTTTTGAATGCATCCAGTGAATCGGCCTCCACTGCCTTCTGAGGCAGAGAATTCCACAAAGTCACAACACTATGAATAAGTGTTTCCTCATCTCAGTTCTAAATGGCCAATCCCTTATTCTTAACCTGCGGCCCCTGGTTCTGGACTCCCCCGACATCGGGAAGATGTTTCCTGCATGTAGCGTGTCCAATCCCTTAATAATTGTATATGTATTTTGTATGATAATAAAAACCCTGAGATTTAAGTCACTTTCAATGGCCTTTATTCTTTCAAGTAACAAGATCTAAGTGTTAACAATTCAGTAAGGCTGAAAATCCCCCCCCCCCCCAAAAAAAAAGCACATGCATAAAACTGTACCTTGGAGTTAATTGTAAACTAAAAGGAGGGCTCTTCTTGAAATGGACAATTCGCTTCAATACAACTTGACAATTTAATTCAGAGTAAAAATTACTGAAGATGTTTCTTCCGGTTGTAAAAAAGTATTCTAGTTACTGGTGCAGACTAACCACAAGATCAGGGTGGCTTTCAAGTGAGAAACATTAAATAACAAAATAGCGGAGTTTACCAAGTGAAGCCTCTCCGCTGGGCCAAGATTGTCAGAGAATATTTGGCTTTCACTTTGACAGTTAATATATATATATATATATATATATTGGGGCAAATAAAATCTATTGTAACTTGAGGCAACCAAGTCACTCAGCATAGTAACAGAATCTTTAGCCCACCAAATCCGCACCAACCATCGACAGCTTTATCAGAATCACCTCTAACATTCAGCTTCTCCCCCTCTTTTAACGGGCTTCTGAGTGGCTCTTCCATAAGATAAGGTACAGTCCGATTCTCCTCTACCTCTTTACGGACATTGGACTTAGTTAATGGAACTGGTGTGCTACAACGTTGAGAATTGTACCCTGCCCTCTGCATCTTTCCCTTCACTTTACCTTTTGTACTGGAGTCTGCTGGATTGCATTTATCTATAGTATTATCCTAATGGAATGGATACCATGCAAAACACAGCTTTTCACTGCATGGCAATAATGGACCTAAACCATTGATGTTCACTGCTTGGCAATAATGGACCTAAACCATTGATTTACGCTAAACCTGCATTAATCCCCACTATATTCTTAAATTAATCTCAACTTACCAGATTCTACTATTCACCAATGCCCTGGGGGCAATTTACAGCAGCCATTTAACACCATCCCAGGCATCTTGGGGCGCGGGAGGTAACAGAGCACCCGGAGGAAACCCATGTAGTCACAGGGTAAACGTGCAAACTCCACACAGACAGCAGGGGGCAGCACGGTGGCGCAGCAGTGGAGTTGCTGCCTTACAGCGCTTGCAGCGCCGGAAACCCGGGTTTGATCGTGTCTACGGGTGTTGCCTGTACGGAGTTCTCCCGTGACAGCGTGCGGGTTTTCTCCGCGATTTGTACGTCCTCCCCGTGACAACATGCGGGTTTTCTCCGTGATCTTAGGTTTCCTGCCGCACTCTAAAGGTAGGTAAGTTAATTGGCTTGGTGTACGTGTAAATCGTCCCTAATGTGTGTAGGATAGTGTTAATGTGCGGGGATCGCTGGTCGGTGAGGACTCGATGGGCCGAAGGGCCTGTTTCCAAGCTGTATCTCCAAACTAAACACATAACACCTGCGAGATTTGGCTCTCGGTCATCCTGTCTGGAAGACCACTAAATGACAGCACTAAATTTAGTAGCTCCTGACCCAATCGACCAGTGGCTTTGCATGTTCAGCCGTTGGTTTTACACAGTGAAAGGAAACAGGTGTTAACTTCAGCTTTGGTTGTTTTTTAAACCAACTCCATGAATTTAGACTTGGCAATTAAAATGTTGCCAATCTTAATTTGCTTTGCTGTCGATTGTGTGGAAATAAAAATAACACAATGGTTATATTAAGTCTATCACTTATCTGAGCATCAAATAACTTTTTTTCTATACAAGCACCTGGATAGAAGCCAAGAAACGCTCAAATACACTGACAAAGCCATTTACCACCCCAATCATATGCGGCAAGAATAGATCTCACCCAAGGCAAAAAAGAACAGTGAGGAAAACGCATGTGTAACACAACAAAATGTGAAACAGATGCTGCTTTCAACCAGCAAGCAGAAATCCTTGCAATTTCAGTGCTACGTTTAACTATGTTTACATTGCAAACTTCCTGTATAGGACAGGAAATCATATATTGCACAACATTAGATCAAAGAACATTTGCTTTAATCACATAAATCATTTGAGATTTGTTGAATCTCAAGAATGAAACAACTCTGAGAAAAGTAGAAACATAGAAAAATAGGTGCAGGGGTAGGTCATTCGGCCCTTCGAGCCTGCACTGCCATTCAATATGGTCATGACTGATCATCCAAAATCAGTACCCCGTCCCTGCTTTCTGACCATGTCCCTTAATTCCATTAGCCCCAAGAGCTATATCTAACTCTCTCTTGAATACATCTTGAACCAGTACCTACTTAATGCACAGGGTAATAAAGGGTGTGTGTCAATAATTCTAACAGTTCAAGGTGCCTTTAAAACAACATGCAGTTATTTAACATCTACCATGACCTCACAACATCACAAAGCACTTAGCAGCTAATGAGGAACTTGAGGTGTAATCAGGTGGCTTAACTTACAAACTACAGCAGCTGTACCTCCCAAACGGCCTCAAGCTGCAGTGTAGGAGTGACTAGGCCATTGGCCAAATTACTGGAGGCTCTATAGCAATGGTTCCCAAACTGGGCGGTACTTGTACCCTGGGGGGGCATTGGGCAAGAGAGGAACCAGTATACACTTGCCCTGCTTCAGGCCATTGTTCTGTCTTGATTTCCACTGGCCTTCCCTCTAAATGCACTCACTGTTTTGCTAAATCATATTTCTTGGAACTTTTCAAAGTTGGGAAACTGTATGTATATAATGAGTCAGGATAGGCCACTGCAGGATGTTTCCACAAGTGTAGGAGTCTAGGACCCGAGGCTGTAGCCTCAGAGTAAAAGGACGTGCATTTATTAATGAGATGAGGAGGAATTTCTTTAGTCAGAGGGTGGTGATTCTGTGGAATTCATTGCCACAGAAGGCTGTGGAGGCCAAGTCAATTAATCAAATCAAATCAAAAACTTTATTTGCCATTTGTGCTTACACACATAGGAACTCTTGTGTGGTTGTTCAGAGAGTCAAGTCAAGTCAAGTTAAAAAGACACACAGAAAGACACATAATCTATAAACTATAAACACATATAATATGATATGTTATGAGGTGGGTCAGGACATCAGTTCATTTTGTTTTGGCCAAGAGTCTCACAGTGGCAGGGAAGAAGCTCTTGAAAAAGCGTGTTCTGTTTGTGGCGATGCTGTCCGCTCGTCTGTGCCTGAGGTTGTATGTGCAGTTTTTGTGTTTGAGCAGGGAGTGAGCTGGATGTAGTGTGTCTCTGATGATTCTCTCTGCTCTTTTTTGACAGCGCTGCTTAGACCAATTAATATTTTTAAGGTAGAGATTGACAGATTCTTGATTAGTGAGTGTGTCAGGGGTTATGGAGAGAAGTCAGGAGAATGGGGTTGAGTGGAAAAGATAGATCTGCGATGATTGAATAGTGGAGTAGACTTGATGGGCCGAATGGCCTAATTGAATGAATGAAACTTTATTATCACGTAACATGTCACAGTAAAATTCTTTGTTTTGCTGAAATTCTTTTCCTATAACTTATGAACTTATGAATCATACATAATTATTGAGGGATTAGTCTAAGCAGTGCTGTTAACACACTCACACTTGTAATTGCCACCAAACCAGTGTTTTATTTCATTAGTGTAGGGACGAACTGCAGATGTTTGTTCACACCAAAGATAAAAACAAAATGCTGGAGTAACTCAGCGGAACAGGCAGCATCTCTGGACAGAACGAATGGATGATGTTCCTAACATTTCCATGACTACTGGAGAGACAGTTGACGGCACGGAAAGACGGCACCCGGGACAGGCTGGGTTAGCACCCCAGACTGTGTCTTTCGTGAGAAAGATACCCAACAAAGCTATGGAAAGGCCTAATGAACCACCGTGGCCTAAAAATCCATCAGGCGAGAATGAACTGCTCTGAGAAGGAGAAAGAGGTGCAGCGCACAGCGCCTTGAACCTGGTGAGACGCAGGAGAAGCCCGACTCACCCCACAGAGCCCAGTCCCTCCACGCACTAGAGTCTCCCAACCCCTGCAGAGTAGTTATTAAGATGGCTGATCCGTGGGCGGTTGCTGCTGGGATGCAAGTCGGGGCCTGATCAACCCCGGCTGGGTGAAGGTGTCTGATGTTGTGAGACCCGAAACACCCGATGATCACTGAAGATGCGTCCCAGCGCATCTACAAGATGTATATCTTTCACTATAGTGCCGAGTGAGAGTCACCACTGCTGATCTTAGTGGCTCGTGCAAACCGTTATTCTCAATAATGCTATTTATAGGAAAAGGAAGGGTAGGGTGGAGGAGCACTGGGGATGGGTTTATGGAGCCACAGGGGCAGCGACTCACTAACGTTTGGAAACCACTGCTGTAAAGCATGAAGACTTTCGCTGCAGGGCAAGGGGCAGAAACAGGCAACAATTTCAAGGCAAATGTAGAGAGTCTTTTAAAACAGGAAATACCAGTGGTGGGAAGCTCAGTTTAGAGTCAAGTTGGAACGGCAACCGGTCAGAGGGCAGGGAAAGGATGACGGAGGTCAAGGGAATGGAATAGAGGGGTCATGTCTGAAAAGGTGGATGGTCTGTGGGGGCACATTACACTGGGGTGGCACAACATCAACAGCATGCACAGAGAACCTCATGACACGAAGGGTAACATGTAAAGGAGAAATGGAGAAGTGGCCAAGTTTAGTTTAGACAATAGACAATAGGTGCAGGAGTAGGCCATTCGGCCCTTCGAGCCAGCACCGCTATTCAATGTGATCATGGCTGATCATCCCCAATCAGTACCCCGTTCCTGCCTTCTCCCCATATACCCTGACTTCGCTATATCTTTAAGAGCCCTATCTAGCTCTCTCTTGAAAGTATCCAGAGAACCGGCAGAGAATTCCACACACTCACAACTCTCTGTGAGAAAAAATGTGTTTCCTCGTCTCCGTTCTAAATGGCTTAACCCTTATTCTTAAAATTGTGGCCCCTGGTTCTGGACTCCCCCAACATCGGGAACACGTTTCCTGCCTCTAGCGTGTCCAGTTTAGTTTAGAGATGCAGCATGGCTCAGAGTCCACGCGACCATTGACCATTTGGTGGAAATTGTAGAAGATAATGAGTTAGCCTTGAGAAGAATGATGTAGTGTTCACCGGATTGTAGTGCCCTGGCTGATGCTTGTGGTCCTCCTTCAGTGCACGGCATAAGCCACCCAGTCTACTGGTTTAAGAGAAGTTCCAAGGTGCAGTTTTGTACACTGTATAATTTCTTGCTTTGTTCCACCAGCATAAAGTGCAATCCCTCCCTTTCAAGTTGTATAATTCTTTAGTTTAGTTTTAGTTTAGTTTAGAGATACAGCGCGGAAACAGGCCCTTCGAACCACCGGGTCCGCGCCGACCAGCGATCCCCGCACGTTAACACCATCTTACACCCACTAGGGACTATTTTCACAATTACCAAGCCAATTAACCTGCAAGTCTGTACGTCTTTGGAGTGTGGGAGGAAACCGGAGAACTCGGAGAAAACACACGCAGATCACGGGGGAGAACGTGCAAACTCCGTACAGACAGCACCCGGTAGTCGGGATCAAACCCGGGTCTCTGGCGCTGCATTCGCTGTAAGGCAGCAAATGCTGGATAGTATCACGCTGGAAAGTGTGCAGAGAAGATTTATGAGGATGTTGCCAAGATTTTAGGGCCTGAACTGTAGGGAGTGATTGAACAGACTAGGATTTTATTCTTTGGAGCGCAGGAAGATGAGGGGTGTATAAGGTCATTAGAGGAAAAGATAGGGTAAATGCACTATTTTACCCAGAGTAGGGGAATCAAGAACCAGTGGACAACATTTTAAGGCGAAGATGGAAAGATTTAATAAGAACACGAGAGGTAATTTGTTTTACACACAAAGAGTGGTAGGTTATGTGGAACATGCTGCTGGAGGAGATAGTTGAGGCAGGTACTATCACAATGTTTAAAAAGCATTTGGACAGGTACAAGGATAGGTCAAGTCAAGTCAAGTGAGTTTATTGTCATGTGTCCCTGATAGGACAATGAAATTCTTGCTTTGCTTCATAGGATAGGAAAGGTTTAGAGAGGGATATGGGTCAAACGTGGGCAGGTGGGACCAGTGTGGATGGGGCATGTTGGTCAGCTTGGGCAAGTTGGGCCAAAGGGCCCCTTTCCCCGTGCATGACTCTATGATTCTCCAAGAAAAGCCATTGCAGAACACTCTGCCTGTGACTGAAGAGTCAGAGCAAGATGAGGTGAGGGAAATTGGAGCCTGACTACAGAAGGGAGGATTTGGAGGGGAATGACACCATCCACCTTGCCACAGAATCCAAATGTTTGCTCTTAGACAGGTACATGGATAGGACAGGTTTGGAGGGATGTGGACCAAACACAGGCATGTGGGACTAGTATAGCTGGGACATATTGGCCGGTGTGGGCAAGTTAGGCCGAAGGGCCTGTTTCCACACTATCACTCATTGACTCTTACTTGGCTTTGCCACTTCCAATTTCCTTTTCCTTCAATCTCATCACTGCAACCTACTCTATCATTTTGTTTTACTTCAATAAATTGATTTGCAATGTACAGAACGTAAAATGTACACCCATAGAATCATTCCTTTAGAGAACTTGCACCAGTGCATTAAACTGCCTGGGCGTGTTACATAGAAACGTAGAAACTAGGTGCAGGAGGAGGCCATTCGGCCCTTCGAGCCAGCACCGCCATTCATTGTGATCATGGCTGATCGTCCCTAATCAATAACCCGTGCCTGCCTTCTCCCCATATCCCTTGATTCCACTAGCCCCTAGAGCTCTATCTAACTCTCTCTTAAATCCATCCAGTGATTTGGCCTCCACTGCCCTCTGTAGCAGAGAATTCCACAAATTCACAACTCTCTGTGTGAAAAGGTTTTTTCTCACCTCAGTCTTAAAAGGCCTCCCCTTTATTCTAAGACTGTGGCCCCTGGTTCTGGACTCGCCCAACATTGGGAACATTTTTCCTGCATCGAGCTTGTCCAGTCCTTTTATAAGTTTCTATAAGATCCCCCTCATCCTTCTAAACTCCAGTGAATACAAGCCTAGTCTTTTCAATACAAGCCTAGTCTTTTCCCTTAACCCTAGTGTTACATGTTTTTTTTCCGTCTTCTGGAGAATTTCAAGCCTCTGACTGCAGGAAGTCAGACCATTGTACGCCATGAAATTTGATATCTAAAATACATGTTTTGTTAAGGTTTTAAATGTGCCAAGTAGAACTGTTTATATTCTTCCACCAACTATTAATTTTAATGAAAATACTTGCTGACCAAAGGAGGTGTGTGAAAAGTCCTGGTTAAGAACAGGGGATTATATTAAAGTTTGCAAAGGAACAATGTTTCCTTTGTGGCAGAGAGGTAGTGCTTTCTGTAGCAGAAGGTAATACCTTTACCCCTCAGCTCATGCAGAGAAAAGGGCAAAGTCAGCTCAGGTTCTCCACAGCCCAGTCACACTTTCCCTGTATCCCAGTAAAACACACATCTTGAAATTTAAGTAAACTCTGCAACCATTCTGACTCATTAGTTTGTGCATCAACACCTTGTAAACAAAGGCAATACCTCTTTTCGCTCAATCGGCCTAAAAATAAATCAACTGGTCCAAGACATTGCTGACTGGTTAGCACGCAACAAAAGCTTTTCACTGTACCTCGGTACACGTGACAATAAACGAAACAAACAAACATTGGCGAGGCCTCATTTGCAGTATTGTGTTCAGTTTTGTTTGCCCTGCTGCAGGAAGCATGTTGTTAAGCTGGAAAGAGCGCAGAGAAGATTTACAAGGATGTTGCTGGGACTCGAGGGCCTGAGCTATAGGGAGCTATAGGTACAGCAGGCAGTGAAGAAAGCAAATGGCATGTTGGCCTTCATTGCGAGAGGATTTGAGTATTGGACCAAGGAGGTCCTACTGCAGTTGTACAGGGCCCTGGTGGGACCACACCTGGAGTATTGTGTGCAGTTTTGGTCTCCTAATTTGAGGAAGGACATTCTTGCTATTGAGGGAGTGCAGCATTGGTTCACCAAGTTAATTCCCGGGATGGCGGGACTGACACGTGATGAAAGAATGGATCGTCTGGGCTTGTATTCACTGGAATTTAGAAGGATGAGAGGGGATCTTACAGAAACATATAAAATTCTTAAGGGATTGGACAGGCTAGATGCAGGAAACATTTTCCCGATATTGGGGGAGTCCAGAACCAGGCGTCACAGTTTAAGAAAAAAGGGTAGTCCATTGCGGACTTAAATGAGGAAAAACTTTTTCACCCAAAGAGTTGTGAATCTGTTGAATTCTCTGCCACTGAAGGCAGTGGAGGCCAATTCACTGGATGTATTCAAGAGATGGGGGAAAGCAGGAAGAGGGTTTTGGATGATCAGCCATGATCATAGTGAATGGCGATGCTGGCTCGAAGGACCGAATGCCCCTACACCTGCATCTATTTTCTATGTTTCCATGAGAGCTTGGTCAGGCTAGGACTTCATTCCTTGAACTGCAGGAAGATGAGGTGTGACCTTACAGAGGTGTATAATATCATGAGGGGAATAGATAGGGTGAATGCAGAGTTTCTTTCACCAGAGTATTTTACAACTTGGAGTTTCCTAATATGATTGATCAGTTGCATCATTTAATGAACAATGAGTATTTGTTGATTAGTAGGGGCGTCAGGGGTTATCGGGAGAAGGCAGGAGAATGGGGTTAAGAGAGAGATCGCCATGATTGAATGGAGGAGCAGATGATGGGCCAAATGGCCTAATTCTGTTCCTATCACTTATGACCTTGTTGTCCATTACATGTGTAGATACCTTAATTACCTTAAAAAACCACAGTTGAGTAAAATGCATTGACCATTAAAAAGATTGATTGCATTACTTGAGTAATTCAAAAATATATATTTTTTTCAAATTGTGACTCAAACAAGTCCCAACGGATCGACAAAACCAGGATTTCTATTCCTCTGATCAGCTTGGTGAATTGGTACCACATGGGCGGCAAGGGTGGCACAGGGGTAGAGTTGCTGCCCTAAGGCTCTGTCTTACCTGTTTGCGGTCATCGGCGGTGAAGCGCGGCATCGCCGGTAGAGGGGACCGCACGGCAACGGCGAGAGCGCCGAGCCTATCCATGGGAGCGCCGCACGGATGCTGCGCGGGGGCCGAGTAATTCAAATACGGCTGGTCCCACGTGCTTGCGGTAAGTAAAAAAAAGTTTTAAAAAGGGCGGGCCGACTGCGAAGACGTCGGCCTGCCGCACGTGACTCACTAGCGGCGGCTGTGGCGGCGGCCGTCCTGATCGCGGCGATGTAGCGGTGGCTGTGCCTGCGGCCGTGCCGCACACGTGCCTCACTGGCGGAGGCTGTGGCAGTGGAAGTTTGACGCACGGCGCTTGAGCCACACTGGCGGCGGCCCGTGCGGGCAGCCGTGCCGCACTCGTGCATCACTGGTGGAGGTTGTGCGGTAAGAATATAGTTTTCAACATTTTAGCACCGTGCGGTGTTGGGAACACCGCCGCACGGCCCCGGAATTGTGCGTTCTCACGAGTGCGCGGTCTATGGCGGCAGATTCTTCCCGTTTCGCCGCCAATGACCGCAGACTCGTGAGACAGGCCTTTTACAGCACCGGAGACCCGGGTTCAATCCAGTCTACGGGTGCTGTCTGTACGGAGTTTGTACGTTCTCCCTGTGACCAGTGTGGGTTTTCACCAAGATCTTCGGTTTCCTCCCACACTCCAAAGACCTACAGGTTTGTAGGTTAATTGGCTTGGTAAATGTAAAAAATTGTCCCTAGTGTGTGTAGGATAGTGTTAATGTGCAGGGATCGCAGGTCGGGCCTGTTTCTACGCTGTTTCTCTAAAGTAAACTACACTGTTCAGTGTGCTGACATTATGGATTTAAAAACCACTTAATTTTTTTCCCCAATGTCTAAAACATCACTGCACAGATGGCGAGTTTGGTTTAATCTACCAAACAATTGCATGAATGGGGCAGATCAAATACTGCCACAAACATCAAGTCCCGATCTAATTATCTATTTATTTATTTATTTTTTAATCGGCTTTCCATGATGTAATTTGGTTTAGATATACAGCAAGGAAACAGCCCTTCAGCCCACTGAGTCCACGCCAACCTTCGCGCTCCTGTCAGCATTAGTTCCATGTTAACCCACTCCCTACACAGCTATGGGACTATTTTACCGAGGCCAATTAACCTACAAACACACGTCTTTGGGACCGGAGAACCCAGAGGAAACCCGTGCAGTCACAGACAGAACATGCAAACTCAACAAAGACAGCACCTGAGGTCAGGATCCAAGCAGAGTCTCTGGTGCCCAGGTAGCTGCTCCATCAGCTGCACCACTGTGCCGCTAATATAGAGTACTGGGGCTACATAGAATACTCCCTGTTCCCACTCAAGGTCTGTGGGTAATAGACCTCCACGTGCACCTTTTCAAGTGATTTTAGCAAAGTGAAGAGATTTTCTCCCTCCAAATGCCTCGAGCGTTTGAAGGCACTGGGCCTGCACTTGCTGGAGTTTAGAAGAAGGAAACCTCATTGAAATTCACCGAATGGTGAAAGGCCTGGACAGAATGAATGTGCAGAGGATGTTCCACTAGTGGGAGAGTCTGGGACCAGAGACCATAGCCTCAGAATAAACGGACGTACTTTTAGAAAGGAGATGAGGAGGAATTTCTTTGGTCAGAGGGTGGCAAATCTGTGGAATTCATTGCCACAGACGTCTGTGGAGGCCGTCAAAGGATATTTTTTAAGGCGGAGATTGACAGATTCATGATTAGTAAGGGTGTCAGGGTTGAAGGCAGGAGAATGGGGTTGAGAGGGAGAGATAGATCTGCCATGACTGAATGGTGGGGTAGACTCGATGGGCCATTTCTGCTCCTCCAAGATATGCCATTTCAGAGAATAATATTCACCACACAATTCTTTCAACCTCCTTCTAATCCCTCCGCCGTACAAATTAAATCTAGAACTCTCGTTTCATCGTGAAATAGATCCTTTCTATTCACCTTAATTTTATAAACCTCCAGTAAATCTCCCTTCTACACCGAACGTTGTAACTCCAACAGTTGCCTTCCTAATCTCCTCGTTATACCCTCAGACAAATTGCATTGCATTTTTGGATTCAAGTCTCAGCAACATCGCTGAATTATTTGTGTGTCATCTCCCCCCCCCCATCCTCTCCCTGGCCCAGATGCGTCTGTAAACAGCAGAATCCCCTCCGCCAACCAACAGCCCAACCTCACCTCTCCAGACTGAATTTCATTTGAAGAAGGGTCTCGACCCAAAACGTCACCCATTCCTTTTCTCCAGAGATGCTGCCTGACCCGCTGAGTTACTTCAACTTTTTGTGTCTATCTTCATTTGTCACGACCGAGTTCACCCAAACAGGACAGTTACTGTTGACGCAATGAGTTTTCATATCGTTTGCGTGACTCTTCCCATTACCACAACGTCAGGTGGTTAACCTCAACAAGAAGTGGGCATTTCTGCAAGGCAGCCGAGTCACTTTGGTACCAGTGCAGCTCACTGGTTGAGTCTGATTGCAGTTATCAGATCACTTATTAGAGTGCATGCAGATGGCACAGGGGAGCAGCAGTAGAGTTGCTGCCTTACAGCGCCAGAGACCCCCATTCGATTCTGACTACAGGTGCTGTCTGTACAGAGTTTGTACGTTCTCCCCGGGTGCTCCAATTTCCTCCCACACTCCAAAGACGTTCAGGTTTGTAGGTTAATTGGCATCAGTAAAAATTGTCTGCAGTGTGTAGGATAGATATCGCTGGCTCAGTGGGCCGAAGGACCTGTTTCCACATGGTATCGCTGAGCTAAGCACAGAGATGTCTGGACAAAAAGGTGCTTGTGAAATTGATGCTGCATGCTTCAACATCTCAACCTGTTGTTAGCTTTTCATTCCTCAGCAGAACACAAAGTGTTGGAGTAGCTCGGCAGGTCAGGCAGCATCTCTGGAGGACATGGATAGGCTACGTTTCGGGTCAGGTCCCTTTAGTTTAGTTTACTTTAGAGATACAGCGCGGAAACCGGCCCTATCGGCCCACCGGGGCTCGCCGACCAGCGATCCCCGCACATTAGCACTATCCTATTGCCACTAGGGACATTTTTTTACATTTACCAAGCCAGTTAACCTACAAACCTGTACGTCTTTGGAGTGTGGGAGGAAACCGAAGATCTCGGAGAAAACCCACGCAGGTCACGGGGAGAACATACAAACTCCGTACAGACAGCACCCGTAGTCAGGATCGAACCCGGGTCTCCGGCGCTGTAAGGCAGCAACTCTACCGCTGCGCCACCCTTGCAGTATCAATTCACCAAGCTGATCAGAGGAATAGAAATCCTGGTTTTTATTGAAGAGCGAGAGCAGCAGGAATGAGAGAGAGAAAAAAGTGAGAGAGGGTCTCACTAAACCACTACCTTTCCTTTTAGAAGCACTGTAAACTCCATTGAGGAAGCCTATTCAAAAGCAATGAATTTTCTCAACACTGTTATTTTATTATTTACATTTTAATTCAGCAGTGCCCTTCAAATTTATTCTTGAGATAAAGTGATCCATTTAAAGCTTTCATGTCCAAAGAACAACCACCACACGATCAGTGAAGCACATCAACAGTTCTTATCCGACAAAAGATTTTAAGACCATTATTCCAACACCAAAACAAGCCCGGACACATTTTTTCTTTCTTTAAAAGAGTTTGCTATAAAATTGAAATCCTTAAATAGCAAAACTCTGCTTTGTGCAACAAACAAATCTTAGGGTGCTAGAATTTGAGTTATTAAAATAAGTTATTCCGCACACCTAATGTCCAAAACAAAGTTAATAATTAACTTCCCAGCTAGTTCAAGTTGTCCAGAACGAACACAAATGCGAAATGCACACACCTCCACATATGAAAGATTTAAATGGATTGCTTTATCTCCAAGAACACACACAGAGTGTAACATATGGTTACAACCACCCTTTTCCCCCGAAGCTCTTTGCAGCAAAAACCTCAAAGTCATGGGAAGCTCAATGGGAATGATTGTTTATAGTTGTACAGGCTACATAGGTTGGAGACCAAGCTGAGAATGACAGGACTTAAACAGAAATCAATAGATTGATTGATTGCTGCTAAAGGGAGCACAAGCAAGAGAGAACGAAGGAAATACAAATGCTGGTTTTTTATCGAAGATAGGCACAAAACGCTCAGCGGGACAGGTAGTATATCTGGACAAAAGGAATAGGTGGCGATTCGGGATGGAAGGAGGGTCTGAAGAAGGTTTCTAACCCAAAACGTTACCCATTCCTTCTCTCCAGGTAGATGCTGCCTGACCTGCTGAGTTACTCCACATGGATAGTGCAAGCAAACACTCGGAGGGATTGCAGTGTCAAACCGGGTCTTAGGTTGAATGCTGTGGCCAGCAGCATGCAGTAATGAACATGAAGCATGAGCTATGCAGAACGTGGGTGTAGATTGGAATGTACCTAGAATTATTTACAGGTATATGCCGGAGGGGTGGAAATGCCAAAGGCTGTTTTTCTGAATGGCACATACCGTGCTGCCTAAAGCAACATTTTATTTATTCATCTTCACAATGCTTACATGTGGCACAATTACAACGTTTCAATAAAATGCAATTATGTAATTCAAAGCAATTTAAGCAGTGCTACACTGTGGTATCTCCTCAGAAGATGCAGGCCATTTAGGATTGAGAGGAGGAAAAACTTCACCCAGAGAATTGTGAATCTGTAGTATTCTCTGCCACAGAAGGCAGTGGAGGCCAATTCACTGGAGGTATTCAAGAGAGAGTTAGATTTAGCTCTTAACTGAGGTAGATTGCATATTTCCATCAGACTTACAGGTTTAAACCTTCTGGTCCACAGTTTTTGCTCTCCATATCTAGGTAGACTAGATCTACTGTCTTTGTACACATCCAGTTCACCCCACGAGGCACATAAATGAAGCTGGTGCATCTAGAAAGATTCGAGCTTCCCTTCTTTGTGGAGTTTATTAAGGAAAGATAACTGGCCTGAAAAGATATCAATTTCTCTCTCCACAGATACTGTCTGATCTGCTGAATATTTTCAGCTTTGTTCGATTTTAAATTTGACACCAGTGTAAATCTGATCAATTCAAGCAAAGGAAAATTGGAACAGTTTTGTATATTGTTTCTAGTTTTTAGAGATACAGTGTGGAAACAGGCCATTTGGCCCACTGAGCCCGCATAACCAGTGATCCCTGACACTAAACACTATCCAGCACACACTAGGGGTAATTTACAATTATACTAAGCCAATTAACCTACAGACATGTACATCTTTGGAGTGTGGAGGAAACCGGAGCACCCGGAGAAAACCCACGTGGTAACAGGAAGAATGTACAAACTCCATACAGACAAGCACCCGCAGTCAGGATTGAACCCGGGTCTCTGGCGCTGTAAGGCAGCAACTCTACCACTAATTCACATATAAAATACAGAATAGCGGCACTAGTTCTAGAAACACCAAAACAAATAAAAGTGCACTATTAAATAATTAGAAAAATAGTGCAACTTGAAAATAAATTGTTGCTTTGTACATAGATTTATACAACATTTCTTTCATGCAGTGAAGTCACAATCAGTCCATTCAAGCCGTTTAAATATTACAGTGATAATGGATGTTCTTATTTTAAAAGCTTCATCAAACAGATCCTCCTTGGGCCTCGGGCATTAGAGTGTGAAAAAAATGTAATAGAGCTACTATTTGATCACAAAGACACCAGATGCCTCACAAATTACTTTAGATCAAATCAATATGATCTTCAAGCAGTTTGATGGTCTGTAATTACACTACAGTATTATTTTTTTAGAACAAACTGGAAAGGCAGCAAGCGCTACCTTGACACACACACACATATATACACATACACACACACATACACATATATACACACATACACACATACATATACATACACGCACACATATGTCTACATATACATATATATACATACACATACACACACATATATACACACACATATACACATATATATACACACACATATACATATACACACATATATATACACACACACATATACATATGCATGAAACATAGAACACAAACAGAAACAGGCCTTTCAGCCCACAATGTTTGTGCAGTGCATGATACTAAATTAAACTAGTCTACACTGCCTTCATACGATCCATACCTCTCCATTCCCTGCAAATCATCAATGTGCCTATCTAAAAGCTTCTTAAATGCCACCATTGTATCTGCTTCCATCACCACCCCGGCAGCACATTCCAGACACCCACTATATTCTGCGTAAAAAGCTTGCCCCGCACAACTCCTTTAAACTTTCCCCCTCTGACCTTAAAGCTGTGCCCTCCAGTCTTTGACATTTCTACCCCGGATAAAAAGTTCCAACTGTCTACTCAATTGCGTGCTAACCAGTCAGTGATATACGTGACTACAATCGACCCACGCACAGGGCACAGATGCATTACAAAGGGAATACGTTCAGTGCAAGATAAAATACAGTCTTCTTCTTCCGTGTCCTTATGCTATACAGTGGCTCGCCACTGCTGCAAACATCGTTGCGCTATTGGAGTGTTATGTGCCAGGTCTGCAGTAGTACATGGATTATCCAGCATTGGGCATTGCAGTAGGTGTTGCATTGTCTGGGTCTGAGTGCCACACTCACAGGTAACCTCGATGTAGCCCCATTCGTGCATTGTCACCCTTGACCGCCCGACCCCGGTTCGCAGTCGGTTGAGACATCTCCAGTTCAGCAGCACCTGGTGGTAAGCGCTCTGCTGCTGGTATGTGCCCATCTTGGTGGAAATAGGGACAGTGGCTACAGTATACAGTCAAGTCTGATTAAAGGTAGTCCAATGAGATACAGTAGGTGGTAGTTCAGGACTGCTCTCTAGTTGTTGATAGGAAGTTGTTGATAGTTGCCTGGTAACACCTGGGAAGACACTGTCCCTGAATCTGGAGGTGCGTTTTCACACTTCTGTACCTCTTGCCTCCTTCTGCCATTTCTCCGCCCATTTCTGTTGCTGATCTCTATCCCACTGTGTCCGTTCCCAGCATTCCCCATTGTCAGCAACTCCATCCATCAATGTTAGTGTAATCTGCAAACTTACTAAGCAACTCACCTGCATTTACATCCAACACCAAATGATTTATATATTTTGAGTTTAGTTTATTGTCACATGTACCGAGGTACCGTGAAAAGCTTTTGTTGCGTGCTAACCAATCAGCGGAAAGACAATACATGATTACAATCGAGCCATTTACGGTGGCATGTTAAAGGGAATAACATTTAGTGCAAGATAAAGCCAGCATAGTCAGATAGTCTCAGGGTCTCCGATGAGGTAGATTGTTATTGAGGACTGCTCTCTAGTTGTTGGATGAACATATAAATATATCACAAAATGAAAAGGGGCCCCATACATTTTTTTTCAAAATGCCCTACATTAATTATGTGCTGCTTCAATCAGCAAGAGCTTCTACTAAATTAATCTTTGTCAACTAAAAACAGAAATATCTTCCAAATTAAAACTCAGAATGAAACCATTTATGAGTTGGCATTGTCTGTTCATTGCAGTGATATCATTTAAGCTCTCCAGTGATATCATTTTATTAAATGTCAGGGTTGGCAGATACATTAGCAACTTGTTCCAAATAACTGGAACTTCTGAGATGTCAATGGAACGACTTTATTTGCCTGGGACAGATTTACACATCTACTCTCCAGCTTACAACAATTCCTCCAGGATTAAGCCATTCTTTGATAAAGAGATATACCGTCAAATACAAAGTTCCGGTGGAATTTCGCAGATCAGGCAGCATCTGGGGAGGGAATGGACAGGCGACATTTCGAGTCTTCAGTCTGAAGAAGGGTCCCTGACCCAAAACATCACCTGCCCATTCCCTTCCCAACTCCCCTGAGGTCCTCCAGCACTTTGTATTTTGCTCAACATTCCAGCGTCTGCAGTTTCTTGTGCAGATCTTTGACATTAAATGTCAGAACATGCCTTCAGGTTTTTTTTTCTCTTGCTAGTTTTCCTTGGAAATCAGCACCGACTTTGATGTGGTAATAAAGAGCAAAGTTTGCGATACCAATATCAAGATACTTTCCATAAATGACCGATTAAATGCGAAATCTAAAACGTCCTATCCCTAGTTCCATTCCTTAATGAACTTTGGTCCAATAGTTTTTTGTTTTTTTAAATCACCTAGAGACTAAATGTAGAAATACATGCACAGTCATCAATTACGGGGGAAGAGAACCACTAAACACAACAGGAATACATGATTACAACCGAACAATTTACAGTGTATAGATACATAAGGGAATAACTATGGAGCGAAGGGCCTATCTGCTTCGCTCCATTGATGCTGCTGCACCCGCTGAGTTTCTCCAGCATTTTTGTGTACCATAAGGGAATAACGTTTAGTGCAAGATAAAGCCAGCAAAGTCCGGACAAGGATAGTCCGAGGGTCGTCAAAGAAGTAGATAATAGTTCAGCACTGCTCTCTGGTTGTGGTAGGATGATTCAGTTGCCTGATAACAGCTGGGAATAAACTGTCCCTGAATGTGGAGGTGTGCGTTTTCACACTTCTATACCTTTTGCCTGATGGGAGAGGGGAGAAGAGTGAATTGCCAGGGTGCGACTCATCCTTGATTATGCTGCTGGCCTTGCCGAGGCAGCGTGAGGTGTAAATGGCGTCAATAGAAGGGAGGTTTGATTGTGTGATGGTCTGGGCTGCGTCCACAATCCGCTGCAACTTCATGCGGTCTTGGATGGAGTTTTCAAATGCAAATGAATTTCTAATGACGTGATTAACTCGTGCTTGCAGCCAGGCCACAGTCCTTGGACAGAAATTTAACCTACAAGTGTGAAGCCCATGAGCTCATACTTCAATTACTGCACTTCTCTCACCTCATGTTATCCTCTTTTTTTGTGTTTTGTACACGATTTGGTATCAATTAAAGGGCCTGTCCTACTTTCACGACCTAATTCACGACCTCCGCCGAGTTTACCCGTGACTCATACTCGCAGCATGGTCGTCATGAGGTCGTAGGTAGGTCGTAGCAGGCCGTAATGCTAGTCGTAGGTACTCGTGGCATCAAGTAATTCGGGACGTTTTTTCTAGCATGATGAAAAATGTCCACGAGTAAAAAAGGTTGTGAATTACGTCGTGAAAGTGGGACAGGCCCTTTACATTGTAACATATCCTTATTTGCCTCAGTAACAATTAGGGGTGGGAGATTGCAACCTTCACGTGGTCCGCCCTGTTTCAACAAATGCAATCAACCCGGCGTGCACAATCAAATACGATCAAATAGAACAAGTTGTCGTACAACTTCTGGCTGTGTATGCCATACGCAAGACGAAGAAGTAACAATAACACAACTGGAATTGGTTGGAGACAAATTGCTGCTTTGCACGGGTCCAAGGTTCCCAACAGTGTGTGTGTGGAGCTAATCGTCTTCACCTTATAGCCCTGTCCCATGGTGCAAGTTCATTCCAAGAGCTCTCCCGAGTTTAAAAAAAAAAAATCAAACTCATGCTAAGCACGGAGAATGAACGTAGTGGGTACGTCGGAGCTCGGGGACGTCTTTTACCGACTCGTAATGCTAACGGCAGGTACTCGGGAAGACTCGCTAATGGCAGGTAAGCACGGGAAGACTCGTGAAGATTTTTTCAACACGTTGAAAAATGTCCACGAGAGCCCCGAGTACCGACGAGTGGCCATTACCGTAAATCTCCGAGTTCGAATCAGGGCAAACTCGGGAGAGCTCTTGGAATGAACTCGCACCGTGGGACAGGGCTATTAGATCGCAAAATGCTTGCTTCCACTCCTGCCTTGCGAAGTTAGGAGGTGGTTGATGGAGCCAATGTGGGAACTGCAGAATATTCACAGATGAAGCAGATCCTGATGGGATGGGCAGGTAGATATTTTTGCCCGCTGGCACACTCCTTCCACTACTCCACACAGGATGTGTGTGCACCTGATGTGTGAACAAGGTTCTCAATACCACCCATTTTAAGCAGTCATTAAGTTTACTTTAGAAATACCGCATGGAAACTGGGTAATTCAGAAAATAAGGTAATAGAGGAGGTTCCAGCTTGCTTATTTCTGGATGGTGATGTTTTGCTTAGAGATGCAGCATTGAAACAAACCCGATGGCCCACCGAGTCCACACCAACCATCGATCGCCCATTCACACGTGTTCTGTGTTATCCCACTTCCACTCCCTACACACAAGGAGCAATTTACAGAGGCCAATTAACCTACAAACCCGCACACCTTTAGGACGTGGGAGGAAACCAGAGCACCCGACATGGCACAGGGAGAACGTGCTAACTCCACAGAGACAGCACACGAGGTCAGGATTGAACCCGGCCTCTGGCGCCTTGAGGCAGTCCGTGGGACTGAGATTTCCAGGAGACAGTTTTACTGTTGCATTCCCAATGAGATCACGTTCAGGTTAGTTTAATTTTAGAGATACGGTGCGGAAACAGGCCCTTCAGCCCACCGAGTCCACGCCAATCAGCAATCACCCGTGCACTAATTATATCCTACATACTATGGACAATTTACAGAAATCAATTAACCTACATGTCTTTGGGATGTGGGAGGAAACCACAGGCGGTCACGGTGGCGCAGCAGTAGAGTTGCTGCCTCTACAGCTAATGCAGCGCCGGAGAGGTACGGAGTTTGTACGTTCTCCCCGTGACCTGCGTGGGTTTTCTCCGAGATTTTCGGTTTCCTCCCACACTCCAAAGACGTACAAGTTTGTAGGTTAATTGGCTTGGTAAATGTAAAAATTGTCCCTAGAGGGTGTAGGATAGTGTTAATGTGCGGGGATCACTGGTCGGCGCGGACCCGGTGGGCCAAAGGGCCTGTGTCCGAGCTGCATCTCTAAACTAAAAGGGAGAAAACTCGCGTGGTCACAGGGAGAACGTACAAACTCCGTACAGACAGCACCCGTAGTCAGGATCAAACCCAGGTCTCCACCGTGTCAACATCATTTAACCTTCTTGCACCCCACCCCAACGCTTAAAATGTGGATCACAAGCATGTCTGAGACGCTACATTTGGAAGATATGAGATTCGTCCTAGCAGGAAAATCAGAGCAATTCTTCCAGATATGGTCTCCTTTCATTGATTTATTACAAGTATAATATGGTGCAACACAACTCTGGAAATTAACTGTTTCTGAACTGGGGGAGGGGTGTGGAAAGATATGAAGTAGGTTCTGTTTTTCCGTTCTTTCTTTTCTCCTTTTTTCTTTTTTTCTTTTTTTTTTACAACTCTATGGGTTTTTTCTCTCTATCCTTCTACAAACTCTTTTCTTTTCTCTCTTTTTCTTTCTTCTGTTACTTCTCTATTGTTAAATTTAAAACAAGAAGTTGTACACTAAATGTATTATGTCTTATGCCACGGTTTATACTACTGTACATTGCTTCTAATAAAAATACAAATTTAAAAAAAATTAAAAAAATCTTCTTGCACCCGGTTGTTGCTTCCCATGACAATCCTCAGAATAAAGAACTTCAGGAAATCTGTGCTTGGCACGCACAATGCAGCCGAACGCATAGCACTGGGGTCTCAGACTGGAGACGGTTGCTGGAAGAGGATACCAATATATATTTGCTTATCCATCCATTGGATGACGTGTTCAAGAGAGAGTTAGATACAGCTCTTGGGGCTAACGGAATCAAGGGATATGGGGAGAAAGCAGGATCAGCCATGATCAGATTGAATGGCGGTGCTGGCTCAAAGGGCCGAATGACCTACTCCTGCATCTATTTTCTATGTTTCCATTCAATTTGGAGGATAGTTTGGTTTATTGTCACTTGTATCGAGGTACAGCAAAAAACTTTTGTTGTGTGCTAGCCAGTCAGCAGTTGGTGCAGAGATATATTTACAGTGCTTTGTGGTGCCTGATGTAGAGACCAGGTCTCAGAGGCTTATAGGAGGGATGGAATCACTGCTGCCCAGTAGGCCATGGGTTCTGTGCCAGAAATCTTGATCTTTAAGTACCACTTTCTTCAATTGGCCAAAAATTGTGCTGGCACAGTAAAGGCAATGACTAGCAGATGCTCAATTACAGCACGTTACAGCTCAGAAGCCCCCTCCCCCCCCCAAAAAAAAACCTATACAGGAGTTGCAAATATAATGAACTAAAAGCACCGTTGTCAAGAAAATGCAAGCTATTGCCTGGTCGTTAAGTACAGCATTTTATGAACACTTGAAAAATACTTCACTCGCTGTAGGTTTTGGAATACCCCGAGTTTTCATAAATTCACAACTTATAGAAGCAGAACCAGGGCATTTGGCCCACCGCCATTCAATCATGGCTGATCTATGCATCTTTCCCTCAACCCCATTCGTCTGCTTTCACCCCCGACACCCTTACTTATCAAGAATCTATCAATCTCTGCCTTAATAATAACCATTGACTTGACCTCCACAGCCATCTGTGGCAACGAATGCCACAAATTCCCCCCCCCCCCCCCCCTCCCCCTCAACTAAAGAAATTCCTCCTCATTTTTACATAGGCCAATTTATTCTGAGGCTATGGCCTCTGGTCCTAGAGTCTCCCAGTAGGGGAAACATTTTGAAAAGTACCATATAAATTCTCATCACTCTTTTCCTGATGCTTAATCCAAAGTCCCGAAATGCTTCCCTCGGGAAGGGCAGCTCATTCTAAGATGGGCAATTTCCTTTCCAATTCTAAGGCATTATGCCAATTGCATGCAGCCTAATTCTTCCCCATTGAGCAGCCCAGGTAATCACCATGGGACCTGTTTAATCTTAGTAAAACTGAAAAACTCTGCACTTTCTTTAATGGATTGTCAGAGCTGTCAAATTGCAACAAGGCAGACAAACCGGGCAGCAATTTTAGCAAAGGACAGGATTCCTGGAGAAGAGCCGATAGTGGGGGGGGGGAGGTAATAACATGCACACCAGCAAAATGTTTTTACTCTATTGACGAATTCCATGGAACTTTTGTACATCCACATATTGTCGCCAGACATTCTCAATTCAATGCGTTGCCTCCAAAAGGGCAAAATGTTGGCGTGCAGAGTTCCAGCATCATCTTAGGTTAGGTGACTTCAGAGCAAGAATACTTCCAACCAAGCCACAGTAGTGCAGCAAAGAACTCGGTTAGTCCTGTCTAAATAAGGCCCGGTCGACACCTCTTGACAAATATACTGGCATCAACTTTAATAGATCCTTTTTTTTTTTAAGAAAATAATTTCTTTCATTTTGATCAGAAGTTCGATTCACAACCGAGTAACTCAAATGGTGCTTACTGTTTGGCCTCCTCTAGATGACATAGATATTCATAAGCAATATTCTGATGCCTCCTCTCATCCATCTCCTCTGCCGAGAGTCTTTCATCATCCACAATAGCTGCAAGAACAAAAGAAAAAAACAAGCAGGATTATTATCTCTCATGGGGAAGAAAGAAATGTGACAAGAGTCAGGGGTTATGGGGAGAGGGCAGGAGAATGGGGTAGAGAGGGAAAGATAGATCAGCCATGATTGAATGGTGGAGTAGGCTTGATGGGTCCTAAAGGGGCTGTCCCACTTGGGCGACCTAATTGGCGAGTTTAGAAGAGTTTGAAAAAAATGTCACGTTGAAGACCTCCTTCGACTATGTAGAAAACCTCCTTCGATCTCGTTGAAGACTAGCTTCGGGAAAATTGGACATCGAATAGTGGAGAGTGAAGACGACCTCCTTCGACTATGATGAAGACTATCTACGACTACCCTCAATTACCTACGACTAACATGCCGACCTACTACGACTAAACCTACGAGTAAAAAAAGTATCGATTTTTCCCATGGCGACCTTTTTTTACTCGCGGGCATTTGTCAACATGTTGAAAAAGACGGCGTGACCTAGCTGAGGCCTCGAGTACGCGGGGACCACTCTCGAGCATGAAGGAGAGTTACAAAGACCTCCTACGACCTCGTGTCGACCATGCTGCGAGTATGAGTCGAGGGCAAACTCGCCAGAACTCGCGGATTAGGTCGCCCAAGTGGGACAGCCCTTAATTCTGCTCCTGTACCTTATGAACGTATGAAGAAAATTGTCCAGTGCTGTGCAAGCTTGCCAGGTTTAGTCTTGCCCTCGCCTCTCTTTTCCAGCTTGCTTCTTGTAGATGAGATATGCATGTGCCTTTAACATAGTGACCTCATACCCACTAACCACTCCCCATATCACAAGTATAACTACAACCTCCACACCCACAGATCGCTCTCTAGTTCCTGTGACAGACCACGTACAGCTAGTGCAATGTATAATGATCCAGTATGAATAAAGATAGTAAAGTAACGATGCCTCGTTATCAATCCTTTACATGGTGTCAAATAACTTACCTTGCGCCTCCTGTTTATCGGTTTATCATTTAATTTTGACCCAGTTTTTTTGTTTCCCCCCCAACTGTTTCTTGTTATGGCCTCTTCTGCCCGTAAGCCCGATGCGCTCGTTTTTGATTTCGACATCGCCCTCCGATGGGACATATTCAAACGTGACTTTGAACACTATTTCACGATTGCCCATCCTGGCGCCACCAATACGAAATGTCTGAGTTACTAGTACTACGATTGAACTTCGTCCCCTCGCCACAGATGAAGTCCCTGGTTGAACACACTACCAACGACCCTGCCCTGCAACAGCTGTCTGCCGTCATCCGGCAGGGCTGGCCTGACCGTCGCTCGGCACTGCCGGCTGGAGCCGTGCCCTACTTCCTGATTCGGGACGAGCTCGTATTGCACGACGGCGTGGTGGTGAAGGGTCACAAAGTGGTCGTGCCCGCGGCGCTGCACGACCGATATTTTCAAGTCGCACACCGCGGTCACACTGGGGCCGAAGCCACTTTGTCTCTCGCCAGGAGCCAGTTCTATTGGCCGGATATGGCAAAGTACATCCGGGAGAGGGTCTCATCGTGTTCCACCTGCAACAGCCGCGCCCCCCATCAGCAGCGTCAGCCGCTTCTACAGCAGCCCGCGCCCGGACTGCCCTGGATGGCGCTCGCCACAGACATTTTCGAGTGGCGGGGCAAACATTTCCTGGTACTCGTTGACTTCTACTCCAGCTGGTTTGCGGTTGACCGGCTGCCTTCCGTGACCTCTTCGGCCGTCATCGACAAGTTGTACCCTCACTTTAGCACTTTTGGCCCCCCAGCAAGCTTGCAGTCGGACAATGGCAGCCAGTTCACGAGCTCCGAGTTTAAAGCGTTCGCTTCCAGATGGAACTTTCGCCATTTCACAAGCAGCCCGGAGTACCCGCAAAGCAACGGTTTGGCCGAGCGCGCGGTCCGCAGTGCTAAGCACTTGTTGGAACAGTGTGGTGGCATTAACTCCGACTTCCACCTGGCCCTCCTCAGCCTTCGGAACATTTCCCGCGACCCTGCCATGGGTTCACCTGCTCAGCGGCTCCTGTCTCGCGCTACCAGGCTCCCACTCCCGGTGGCCCAGCGATCCCTCATACCCTCGGTCCTTCCACCTGCGGCGGTTCAGAAACGAATTGCCTTCAGGCAAGACGTCCAAAAGCGTTCCCATGACAGGTCCTGCCACCCGCTGCCGCCCCTCTTCCCCGGTCAAGTAGTCCGTATGCAGACCACTCCCGGTCACTCCAAGCTCGCTACTGTCGTCGGCTCTGCGGGGTCGCCCAGGTCCTATTTCGTCGACTACGCTGGGACCATTTACCGACGGTCCCACCAGCACCTTCGGCTCGTCCACGAGCCGCGTCCTCCTGCCGCCGATCCCTTTGCTCCCCCGCTGCCTGTTTCGCGTCCGGCCGTTGCCCTGCCCGTGATTCCTGACATGCCTCGCTCTGCTCCTCCTTCGCCCCCTCCGCTCCATCACACTCCGACTAGTCCTCGCTCGCCCCCCCGCGCTCTTCCCGGTCCCGGCCCCGCATCCCCTCCGGTTTCGGTGCCGCGGTCTCTTCCGTTTCCTCCCGTTTCTCCCTTTCAGGTTCGTCTGTCCCCGCTGGTGCCTCTTCCTCCTGCAGGAAGGGTGGATGGCGAGACGCGAACCCGGGCGGGACGTCTTGTCAAACCGCCTGACCGCTATGGCGATGTTGCCTAGCTATCCTAGCGCATGAGCCGTGGTCGCCATGTCACCTTTGTATTTGCCTGTCGTTTCGGAGAGGAAGGATGTAGATGAGATATGCATGTGCCTTTAACATAGTGACCTCATACCCACTAACCACTCCCCATATCACAAGTATAACTACAACCTCCACACCCACAGATCGCTCTCTAGTTCCTGTGACAGACCACGTACAGCTAGTGCAATGTATAATGATCCAGTATGAATAAAGATAGTAAAGTAACGATGCCTCGTTATCAATCCTTTACACTTCTCCCCCCCCCCCCCCCTTCGCTTCATTCAATCTGAAGAAGGGTCCCAACTCAATATGTCATCTGTCCATTTCCCTCCACAGATGCCGCCTGATTTCCCAAGATCCTCCAGCACTCTTGTTTTTTTGTTACTTAAGAAAATGGGTGATTTAATTAGATTGTTCAATATATCATGAGAAACCAATTTTGGAATCTAGGATTTGGGGGATAACCTTGGAGTATTAGAGAGGCCTTTCCAGAGTTCAATTACTCCTACACACAGGGAACAGAACTTTGGATCTCTTTCACAACCAGTAAATGAATCCAGGCTAATTATTAACTTTAAGTCTACAATAGAAGGCAGGGTAGGCATTTGCAGTTTTGTCAGAGATAGGGTTGTTGAATGACTGGACAGGCTCAATAGTCTAAATCAGTTTTCATGCACACATGCAATGTGAATGTTTGTCACAAATAATGCAGAGAGAGGACTTGCAAATCAAGACAATTTCAGCAAAGAACCCCAAACAAAAAGGATACTGGCAGCCACACAATATAGGCGGCATGCTGGCGCAGTGGAGGAGTTGCTGCCTTACAGCGCCGGAGACCGGGGTTCGATCCTGACCTCGGGTGCTGTCTGTACGGTGTTGGTACGTTCTCCCCGTGACTGCGTGGGTTTTCTCCGGGAGCTCCAGTTTCCTCCCACATTCCTAAAACGTATAGGTTTATAGGCTAATTGGCTTGGTAAAATTGTAACTTGTCCCTAGTGCGGATGGGATAGTGTTAATCGCTGGTCGTCGCGGACTCGATGGGCCGAAGGGCCTGTTTCCGCACTGTATCACTAAACTAAATACGCCTCAAAAGCTGGAGTGAATACAGAATAATTCAAATAAACATTTGGAGTCGATTTTATGACAATGCCAACTGGGACATAGAACTGTGGCTGGGGTGAGAGCAGTCCATGATGAGGCTGCGCACCCTTCGCAGACATCGCTTGCTTTGGACAGACTCAATGGAGGGGAGTGAGGAACCGGTGATGCGTTGGGCGGTTTTCACCACCCTCTGCAGTGGTTTCCGGTCGGCAGTTGCCATACCATACTGTGATACAGTTGGTAAGGATGCTCTCGATGGTGCAGCGGTAGAAGTTCACCAGAATCTGAGGAGACAGATGGACCTTCTTTAGTCTCCTCAGGAAGAAGACGCTGGTGAGCCTTCTTGACCAGTGTTGATGTATTGTGGGTCCAAGAGAGGTCATCAGAGATGTTGACCCCCAGAAACCTGAAGCTGGAAACACGTTCCACCTCCGTCCCATTAATATGGATGGGGGTGTGCGTGCAGCCCCTAGACTTCCTGAAGTCTACAATGAGCTCCTTGGTCTTCTTGGAGTTAAGGGCCAGGTTGTTGTCAGCGCACCATGCTGCTAGGAGTTGGACCTCCTCCCTATAGGCCGACTCATCGTTGTCGCTGATGAGGGCAATCACCGTTGTATCATCTGCATACTTGATGATGGTGTTAGTACCATGTACAGGTGTGCAGTCGTAGGTGAAGAGGGAGTAGAGGAGGGGGCTCAGTACACAGCCCTGTGGAACGCCGGTGTTCAGGGTGAGGGTTGAAGAGGTGTGGTTGTCCAACCTAACAGACTGGGGTCTGTTAGTTAGGAAGTCCAGTAACCAGTTGCAGAGGGAGGGGTTGATGCCCAGGTCGCTGAGTTTGGTGATCAGTTTTGAGGGGATAATGGTGTTGAATGCTGAGCTATAGTCGATGAACAGCATTCTCACGTAGGTGTTTGTGTTGTCGAGGTGGGAGAGGGCGGAGTGGAGTGCCGTTGAGATGGCATCCTCCGTACTCCTGTTCTTGCGGTAGGCAAACTGATAGGGGTCCAGTGTGGGAGGTAGGCAGCCTTTGAGGTGTGCCTCTCGAAGCACTTGGTGATGATGGGAGTAAGTGCAACTGGGCGGAAGTCGTTGAGGCTCGCCGCAGTGGAGTGTTTTGGCACCGGCACGATGGAGGTGGTTTTAAGGCACGTGGGCACAACTGCTTGGGCAAGTGACAGGTTGAAGATGTCAGTTCAGACGTCTGTCAGCTGCGCAGCACAGGCCCTGAGTATCTTCAGTATAAACCAGTGTAGGTCTGCAGTTCCTTCCTACACAAAGGAGAGGGTGTTAGGAGTGCAGGATTGTCTGTGGCAGGTGTTTGTACGTTCTCCCCGTGACCTGCGTGGGTTTCCACCCACACTCCAAAGATGTACAAGTTTGAGGGTTAATTGGCTTGGTATAAACGTGAAAATTGGCCCTAGTGTAGGATGGTGTTAGTGCGCGGGGATCGTGGTGGTCAGTGCAGACTTGATGGGCCGAAGGGCCTGATCCTGCACTGTATCTCTAAACTAAAAGGTGACTCTTAGGTAGGCATGCAGGTGCAGCAGGCAGTGAAGAAAGCGAATGGTATGTTGGCCTTCATAGCAAGAGGATTTGAGTATAGGAGCAGGGAGGTTCTACTGCAGTTGTACAGGGTCTTGGTGAGACCACACCTGGAGTATTGCGTACAGTTTTGGTCTCCAAATCTGAGGAAGGACATTATAGCCATAGAGGGAGTGCAGAGAAGGTTCACCAGACTGATTCCTGGGATGTCAGGACTTTCATATGAAGAAAGACTGGATAGACTTGGCTTATACTCGCTAGAATTTAGGAGATTGAGAGGGGATCTTATAGAAACGTACAAAATTCTTATGGGGTTGGACAGGCTAGATGCAGGAAGATTGTTCCCGATGTTGGGGAAGTCCAGGACAAGGGGTCACAGGTTAAGGATAAGGGGGAAATCCTTTAAGACCGAGATGAGGAAAAACTTTTTCACACAGAGAGTGGTGAATCTCTGGAACTCTCTGCCACAGAGGGTAGTTGACGCCAGTTCATTGGCTATATTTAAGAGGGAGTTAGATGTGGCCCTTGTGTCTAAAGGGATCAGGGGGTATGGAGAGAAGGCAGGTACAGGATACTGAGTTGGATGATCAGCCATGATCATATTGAATGGCGGTGCAGGCTCGAAGGGCCGAATGGCCTACTCCTGCACCTATTTTCTATGTATCTATTTCTATGTATCTATGACTCGGGCTGAAGCAGCTCAATTCGATGGAGTTTCCAAAAAGTGTCACTGAGGAGGAACATTTCATGAACTTCTCAGAAGTCAACACTTCAGGTGAGGGCGATACAAACAAGTGCAACCAATGGCACATTCAACATTTCAGTTCGATGCTCCTTGACATTTTTAGTTTAGTTTAGAGATACAGCGCGGAAACAGGCCCTTCGGCCCACCTGGTCGGCGCCGACCAGCGATCCCCGCACATTAACACTATCCTACACCCACTAGGACACTTTTTACATTTACCAAGCCAATTAACCTACAAACCTGTACGTCTTTGGGGTGTGGGAGAAAACCGCAGATCTCGGAAAATACCCACGCAGGTTACGGGGAGAACGTACTACCTCCGCACAGACAGCACCCGTAGTTGTGATCGAACCCGGGTCTCCGGCGCTGCCTTACCTAACTTTCCAAATGCCATAGTTCCCACATTACCAGCAATGTGATTCAGTAATCAACCACAATGATGCCTATAAATCCTGCAAGAACACAAAGTGCTGCAGTAACTCAGCAGGTCAGGCAGCATAGCATCTCTGGAGAATATGTATAGGTGACATTTTGGGTCGAGATCCTTCTTCAGTCCATTTCATTTAAGTATATGTGACCCCCTTGTTAAGACTGAGTATATTGTGGTTTTCCACAACCTGAAACCCTATTGCCAATTGAATCCCATAACCTAAGTGGAAATGCCCTTCTGCAGGATGCTCTTCTTGGAACAGCAATGAGTACTATAGCGGCAGGTTTACGACAAGAGGGCCACCTAAAATATTGTCCTGTCAGTTTCCAAAGCAAATCTCTTATACGTTCTCCCCGTGACCCGAGTGGGTTTTCTCCGGTTTTCTCCCACACTCCAAAGATGCACAGGTTTGTAGGTTAAAATTGGCGTTGGTAAAATTGTGAATTGTCCCGAGTGTGTGTAGGATAATGCTAGTGTGCAGTGATCGTTGGTCGGCACGGACTCGGTGGGCCGAAGGGCCAGTTTCCGTGCTGCATCTCTAAACTAAACTAAATCTTCCAGCCTTCAGTCTGAAAGGTGACGTGTACTTTTAAACACCTATCAAAGGGATACCTATAGGTACATTAGTTTAGTGATATGTCACTAAAAGTAACAGTAGCTGTTTAGGTTCACAACTTCAACTCACTTGCTGCTCCTGTTTCCGAAATAGAGGATAAATAACATCTTGGAGAAAAAAAACCTGCCAGATGGCAAAATTATCTTTTTATCGTCATTCTATCTACACATGCATCCGGAGATACAAGTTTAAAAAAAAAAAAAATTAAAAAAAATATATTAGTTCTTACATTTTGTACAATTATATCATCCTACATAAATGCCTCAAGAGTGAATTTTATTCCGCATCTTGGATTTCAAAATATCTAAGATTCTTGGATAGCGATTTGCAAATTCTTACAAGGCATATTTCCATAACCCAAAAGGCCATTACATGTGGGCCATCTGCCCATAGAGGTGACTCGAATAGAAAAGTATTTTATTGACTGTGAATCACTTTAAGAAACATGCTACATAAATCCAAGTTTTGTTACTGAAACATTTTTTTGGCAAGTCTTGGTTGGGTTTTGAGATCATAACTGGCATAAAATTAACACAAGCCTTGTATTGTTTATAATAAAATATTCCGTCCCACGAGCTAAAGGGGTCTGAAAAAAAGACAGTAAATAAATTATAGCGTTTGACATCTGCAAGAAATTCTACTCTGCACCGAGATTTGAAATGACAAAGTGTGGACGTAACATTCAATGAAGATTCATTGAATGAACGGCCCAACATAAAACATCATCCCCGCAAATGCACACTGCATCTGTAACAGGGTGGATGATTTAACATCACATAGTGCAAAAAATGTCCATGATCTCATGGTCAACGGGGAACTGAATATTTCAAGTTTTGACTCTGAGGAAGGAGAGGCTGAAATGAAACGGAGGTGGGTTACTGAGCGAAGAGATTACATCACTACCGCTGATGAGGGCAGAAAGACTGCGGTATCAAACCAAAATCAGCTTGTGGAGCCAAACAGCAGCAGTAGGCAACAGAAACCAGGAGTGGGAGTTCCAGCATTTTGTGTCGATGCTGCCTCACCCGCTGAGTTACTCCAGCATTTTGTGTCTACCTTCGATTTAAACCAGCATCTGCAGTTCTTTCTTACACGGTGGGAGCTATCTATTGGCCTCTGAAAAGTAGAGCAAAGTACAAATCAGGAATTAGAGGTGCTTGTAACGGAAGTAATAAACTAATCTATGATTAATCCACGTGGAGGCTGAACAAATTGCAGAGAAGGTTTGCCGGAATAATGCCTGGGTTAGAGGGTGGGGCGGACAGGCTTGGATTGTTTTCTCTGGAACGCATGAGGTTAATGGGAGACAAGTATATTTAATCATGAGACATACAAATAGGGTAGACTGACTTTTCCCAAGATGGAAAAATCAAATACTAGAGGCCATAGGTTTAAGGTGAGAGGGGCAAAGTTTAAAGGGGATGTGCAGAGCAACTTAAAAAAAAAAATTATACAGAGGGTGGGATGTGGCTGGAACGAGCTGCCAGCGGTGGTTGTGGAGGCACATGTGATAGTGACTATTCAGTGACTTTTGGACTGGCATATGGATATGCAGGGAATGAATGGATAGGGATTATGCGCACGCAGACCAGAGTTGGTATTGGCATAATGTTCGGCACAGACATTGTGGGCCAATGAGCCTGTTCATGCGCTGTACCATTCTATGTTCTAGTCTAGCGCTAACAACACAGAGAATGCCTAACTGGAACATGCAAGAGATTGATAGACACAACATGCTGGAGTAACTCAGCGAGACAGGCAGCATCTCTGGACGGAAGGAATGGGTGACGTTTCAGGTCGAGACCCTTCGGAAGTAGCCCCAGAAATAGTGGATGCATTAGTGATAATTTTTCAAAACTCTTTAGATTCTGGAGTAGTTCCTGAGGATTGGAGGGTAGCTAATGTAACCCCACTTTTTAAAAAGGGAGGGAGAGAGAAAACGGGGAATTACAGACCAGTTAGTCTAACATCGGTAGTGGGGAAACTGCTAGTCAGTTATTAAAGATGGGATAGCAGCACATTTGGAAAATGGTGAAATCATTGGACAAAGTCAGCATGGATTTATGAAAGGTAAATCATGTCTGATGAATCTTCTAGATTTTTTCAAGGATGTAACTAGTAGAGTGGATAAGGGAGAACCAGTGGATGTGTTATATCTGGACTTTCAGAAGGCTTTCGACAAGGTCCCAGGTATACAAACTTAAAGCACACAGTATTGGGGGTTCAGTATTGATGTGGATAGAGAACTGGCTGGCAAACAGGAAGCAAAGAGTAGGAGTAAACGGGTCCTTTTCAGAATGGCAGGCAGTGACTAGTGGGGTACCGCAAGGCTCAGTGCTGGGACACCAGCTATTTACAATATATATTAATGATTTGGATGAGGGAATTGAATGCAACATCTCCAAGTTTGCTGATGACACGAAGCTGGGGGGCAGTGTTAGCTGTGAGGAGGGTGCTAGGAGGCTGCAAGATGACTTGGATAGGCTGGGTGAGTGGGCAAATGCATGGCAGATGCAGTATAATGTGGATAAATGTGACGTTATCCACTTTGGTGGCAAAAACAGGAAAGTAGACTATTACCTGAATGGTGGCTGATTAGGAAAAGGGGAGATGCAACGAGACCTGGGTGTCATGGTACACCAGTCATTGAAAGTAGGCATGCAGGTGCAGCAGGCAGTGAAGAAAGCGAATGGTATATTAGCATTCATAGCAAAAGGATATGACTATAAGAGCAGGGAGGTTCTACTGCAGTTGTACAGGGTCTTGGTGAGAGCACACCTGGAGTATTGCGTACAGTTTTGGTCTCCTAATCTGAGGAAGGACATTCTTGCCATAGAGGGAGTAGGACAGGCTAGATGCAGGAAGATTGTTCCCGATGTTGGGGAAGTCCAGAACAAGGGATCACAGTTTAAGGATAAAGGGGAAATCTTTTAGGACTGAGATGAGAAAAACATTTTTCACACAGAGAGTGATGAATCTCTGGAATTCTCTGCCACATAATGTAGTTGAGGCCAGTTCATTGGCTATATTTAAGAGGGAGTTAGATGTGGCCCTTGTGGCTAAAGGGATCAGGGGTTATGGAGAGAAAGCAGGTACAGGATACTGAGTTGGATGATCAGCCATGATCATATTGAATGGCGGTGCAGGCTCGAAGGGCCGAATGGCCTACTCCTGCACCTATTTTCTATGTTTCTATGTTTCTATGTCAGTCTCCACCATTCCTTTTCTCCAGAAATGCCGCCTGTCCCGCTGAGTTACTCCAGCATTTTGTGTCTATCTTCAGCGTAAACCAGCATCTGCCGCTCCTTCCAACACATGTAAGATATTGATTTCTGGAATAGTAGGTTGAGGAACCAACTAGAGGTCAAGCCATCTTACAACTGTAAGTAGACAATGCGAAAGTAATTTATAATCTCACTGATACAGGCCATCAGAAAAAATAACCAAATTTCATATTAAATTAAAAAATATTGCAGTTCATCTGGTATTTTTTATTGTAACAAAGGAAACCATGAAGGTATGAGAGACATTTAGATGGGCTGGATTGGGAAACTACATTTAAAAGGTTAAGACAAAGGAAAGCCAGGAGCTACCTTTTTAGTTTAATTTAGTTTATTAGATACAGCGCAGAAACAGGCCCTTCAGCCCACTGAGTCTGCACTGACCAGCGCACGTTAACACTATCCCACACACACTAGGGACTATTTTTCATTCATACCAAGCCAATTAACCTACAAACCTGTAGTCTTTGGAGTGTGGGAGGTCTCGGAGAAAACCCTCGCAGGTCAAGGGGAGAAAGTACAAACTCCGTACAGACAGCATCCCGAGTCAGGATCGAACCAGGCACTCTGGCGCTGTAAGCTCTATCTCTACGCCGCCTTATTATTTCTTTTTAATAACCTATATTTTTTTTAAAGTCTTATACAATTTCTCAAGGCAAATTGACAACAGGAAAAGAGTTGTCAATTTTCCTTGAGAAATCATTTTAGATATTTTAGATATTGGAACAAATAATGGATTAAAGGGAATAAGTAAAGATAGTATTAAATCTAAGGAAAACATTGCCAGAAAAAGCAGCAAGTCTGAGAATTGGGAGCATTACAGAATTCAGCAATGAATGGGCAATAAATTGATAGAAGAAAAATAAAATTAAAGTAGCAAGAAACAAAAACAAATTGTAAGATTTTGGACATTATGTAAAAAGGGAAGACTGATGTGGGCAAGACCTTTACAGTCAGATCCAGGAGAATCAGAGTGGGAATAAGGAATACCTAGTGTTGGATGTATATTGGGTAACGATGGGTCAGAGTACAGCATGGTGGTGCAGCGGCAGTGTTGCGGCCTTGCAGCACCAGAGACCTGGGTTTAATCCTGACTACAGGTGCTTGTCTGCACGGAGTTTGTACATTCTCCCCGTGACCTGCGTGGGTTTCCTCTGAGATCTTCGGTTTCCTCCATACTCTAAACACGTACAGGGTTCTAGGCTAGTTGGCATGGTATAAATGTAAATTGGTGTGGGTGTGTGTGCGTGTGCGTGTGTGTTGCTGGTCGGTGCGGTCGCGGTGGGCCGAATGGCCTGTTTCCACGCTGTATCTCTAAACTAAACTACAGAAGGGATTGATAATCTGATTGACCAGAGCAACAGTTTCACCAGCCCCGACGCGAGGTTCGATCGCCCGGCGCAGGGGAGCCGACATCCTCCCGATGCGGGAGCTTGATCGCCTCAACACGGAGAGCCCGAACGCCGCCGGCTACGGGAGTCAAGATCGTCCTGTCAACGGAGGTTCGAGGCCCACGACCGAGGAAGAACTAAGGGAAGGACTTGAACTTTATTTCTCCTTCCATCACAGTGAGGAATGTGTAGGAGTCACTGTGGTGGATGTTCATGTTAATATGTGTTTTTGACTGATCTGTTGCTTTTAATTGTATGACTGACCAGGCCAATGAAATTCCTCGTATGTTGCAAAACATACTTGGCGAATAAAGTGCGATTCTGATTCTGATCTTGCTCTCAACTTTAGCAAGACCAAGGAGCTGATTGCTGACTCCAGGAAGGAAAAGCCGAGGATCTACGACCCGTCTTCATCAACGGGACGGCAGTGAAAGTGTCAACCGCTTCAAGTTCCCGCATATCTCCAAAGATCTTCCCTGCATTTATGAAAGCAGAATTATGTTTGTCTAATCTACTGAAGATCTTTGAAGATATATCTAGTATACGAGTGCAACTGGGTGTTCAGTAGGCTTTCGATAAGATCAATAAAATAGGAAAGTAGGCTATTTGACCTTGCTCCATCAGGTTTAGGTTTATAGCTGTCATGTCTAACGAGGTTCAACGAAATATTTTATTCTGAATGCTATCCAATCAGATCAGATACATAAATACAATCACGGCAAACTCGTAAAATAGATAGAGCAAAGGGGAAGACACAGAGTGCAGAATATATTCTCAGCATCGCAGTGACTTTTAGACTTGAGATACAGCGTGGAAACAGGCCCTTTGGCCCATTGAGTCCGCGCCGACCAGCGATTATCCCCGTACACAAGCCCTCGAACACGAGGGACAACTTACAATTTATTCCAAGGCCAATTAACCTACAAACTTGTACGTCTTTGGGGTGTGGGAGGAAACTGGAACACACGGAGAAAACCCAGGGTGTCACCGGGAGAACGTGCAAACTCCGTACAGACAGCACCCGTAGTCAGGATCGAACCAGGGTGCCTGATGCTGCAAGGCAGCAACTCTACCGCTGCACCGCCCTGCATCAGTTCCTTCGAAAATGTCCATTGTCAGCAATGGGGTAGAGATGATACATGATTTGATCACTGGTGATCCTATATTTCCCACATTCCCTCTCCCAACCCATTCGTGTCTCTTTTCTGGAAAGAGCTCTCCTCCTTAAAAAAAAATCAGCAACTCTCCATCTGTAACAGAGAATTCCATTGGTTCACCAGCCTCTGAGTGAAAAAATGTTTCCTCATCTCAGTCCTAAATATCTTGCCCCACAACCCTACCCCAACCAAGAGAAAACATCCTTCCCACATCCCGTCTGTCTCTCCTGGTTAGAATTCCTTGTTTCAACGAGACCACGCCTTACTCTTCTGAACTCCAGCAAACTTAATTAACAGGAATAAATAGTCATCCAAAACTCACTTATTTCAGCCCAACCAGAAATTAGTCTGTGGGAAAAGAACAACAGATGCTGGATTAAATCGAAGGGAGACACAAAATGCTGGAGTAACTCAGCGGGACAGACAGCATCTCTGGAGAGAAGGAATCGGTGACGTTTCGGGTCGAGACCCTTCTTCAGACTGTGTCTTGTGAACCTTAATTACACTCCCATTTCAACCGAATCATTTTGTGTCGTAAGGAGATCAAAGTGCACAAAATGCTCTGCTTACAGTCTCACCAATGCCAACATTACTATACACTATTGTATAGCAAGGCATCCCTGTTTCTATAATGCAAAGTTCTTACAATGAAAGCCAGCATACCATTTGATTTCATAACTGTTTGGTGGACCTGCAGGTTTGCTTTCAGTGACAAGTGTATATGGATACCCAGATACCTTTAGACATCTCCATTCACACCGACTTTGTCTTTCCAACCAAAGTGGATGACTTCAGATTGCATTGCAGGTACTATTATAAGCACAAATTCAACTTGAAGCCTGTTTGCATCTCCTCATAACACACAACCTCATTCAGCTTCATGTCATTAGCAAGTTTAGAATTATTACATTCTGTTTTGTGTTCCAAGTCATCGATACAGATTGCAAACAGCAGGGAGTCGAACACAAATCCTTACATCACCATCTGCCATCCAAAGTAAATCCCATTTATTCCAACACGTTTGCTGCCTGTGAATCAATTTTCACTTCATTCAGTATATTACCTCCAATCCAATGTGCTATAAATTTACACATTAACCTGTTGCAAAACGTTACCAAAAGGTCTTCTGAAAAATCAGAATACAGCATCTCGATTGCATCCCCCTTTAGGCAGCAGAGTGACACAGCGGTAGAGTTGCTACCTTACAGCACCAGAGGCCAGGGTTCAATCCTGACTATGGGTGCTATCTGTGCGGAGTCTTTACGTTCTCCCTGTGACCACATGGGTTTTCTCCGGGTGCTCCGATTTCCTCCCCCATTCCAAAGGCGTGCAAGTCAGGAAGTGGATTGGCTTCTGTAAATTGCCCCTGGTGTGTGGGACAGAATCTGGAATGATTGCAGAATGAAAGGTGACAAATGTAACCCTAATACTTATGAAAGGTGAACCAAACAAATCTATAGTAAGGAGGACAAGTGAGGATTGAGTTCCATTCTCAATATCCTGACTGATGAAGGCCAACAAGCCAAAAGGGGCGGTCACGGTGGGGCAGCGGTAGAGTTGCTGCCTTACAGCGACTCCGGGTGATGTCTGTACGGAGTTTGTACGTTCTCCCCGTGACCTGCGTGGGTTTTCTCCAAGATCTTCGGTTTCATCCCACACTCCAAAGACGTACAGGTTTGTAGGTTAATTGGCTTGGTAAATGTAAATATTGTCCCGAGTGGGTGTAGGATGGTGTTAACGTGCAGGGAACACAGGTCGGCGCGGACCCAGTGGGCCGAAGGGCCTGTTTCCGCGCTGTATCTCTAAACTAAACTAAACGCAGCTTTATCCACCCTGTCTACTATGTGTTGCACCACTTTCTGGGAAGTATGTATTTGTACTCCTAGGTCCCAGTGTTCTCCGCAACACTCCTCAAAATGCCTTCTGTTCATTGTGAAAGTTGTAACTTGGTTTAACTTACTAAAATGCAACAACATACAATTATTTGAATTAGACACCATTTGCCATTCCTGTGGCCCATACACCCAGCTGATCAAAGTCTCGCTGTGATACTTAATAGCCCTTTTTCTATTGTCGACCACATCACCTATTTTACTGTCGCCTGCAAACCTACTGACCATACCTTGCGCATTCTGATCCAAATCGTTGATATAGATGACAAACAGAAATGGGACCAGCACTGACCAGAGGCACACCGCTAGTCACAGGCCTCCAGTCCATAAAACAACCTTTCACCATCACCCGCTGCTTCCTGACCTTACCACTTCCTCGGTTGCCTGGCAACAGCAAAATAAAAACAATACCACAATCTATTGACATAAAAGTGATAACAGGAAACTTAGAATTATGGATTTATGGGACATGGTTTCATAAATCTGTTGGATTTGTACTGAGGGCAGCGCAGTGGTGCAGCGGTAGAGTTGCTGCCTTACAGTGCCAGAGACCCGGGTTCGTTCCTGACTACGGGTGCTGTCTGTACGGAATTTGTACGTTCTCCCCGTGACCTGCGTGGGTTTTCTCCGAGGGTCACCCATTCCTTCGCTCCGGAGATGCTGCCTGTCCCGCTGAGTTACTCCAGCATTTTGGGTCTATCTTCCCATACAAAGGGAGATACGGGCCGTTTAATGGATTGAGGAAAACCGTAGCAGATGGAATATTTTGTGGACAACTCTGAGGTCATCCACTTTTAGAGAAAATGTCGATAAGATGGGACAGTTTTTAAAAACAGCGAAAAATTGAAAACTGATGGACGAAGGGAATGGATTTCACATGAGTACTGATACAGATACAAGCAAACGGAAAAGCAAATGGTGCACTGTAAGAGGATTTGAATAGAAGAACAGAAATGTCTTGCTCTAATAATGCAGGTTCCTGGTTAAAACACATCTAGAATATTGTGAAGTCTGGTCCCTCCACCCAATAAAGGATAATCTTTACAATGGAGGGCGAGCATTTATCAGACTGCTTCCTAGAATGGTGGGCTAGGTAGACTGGGCCCTTACTCATGAAAATACAAGAACTGATAAGAAGTAGAGCTCTTAGGGCTAACAGAATCAAGGGCTATGGGGAAAGAGCCGGAACGGGGTACTGATTTAGGATGATCAGCCATGATCATATTGAATGGCTGTGCTGGCTCGAAGGGCCGAATGGCCTACTCCTGCACCTATTTTCTGTTTTATAATATGGGGAGAAAGCAGGAACGGGGTACTGATTTTGGATGATCAGGCATAATTATATTGAATGGTGATGCTGACCCGAAAGACCGAATGGCCTACTCCTGTACCTAGTTTCTATGTTTCCAACGTGATCTTATTGAAATACACAAAATTATTGCAAGTTTTGACAGCCGCAGAGATGCCCATTCCTTTAGCTGGATGTCCAGGAGGAGGGGTTGAAATCTCAAACTCAAGGGCTCATTCACTCAGCAAAGATATCAGAGCAAATTCCTTCACCAGTGGGTGGTGAAGCTTTGGAATTTTCTGTCCTAGGCTGCGGCAGAGGTAAGGTTGCTGAGTATATTGAAAAGATTCTAAATATATTAAGGGAATTGAATTGAATACGTTTATTGCCCAAGTATTCACATACAAGGAATTTGCCTTGGTGCTCTGCCCGCAAGTGACAACATGACATGCAGTGACAGTTAGGAATGACACACCAGGGGTTTGCGCAGTATAAATGATAGAGGTAAAAATGCAGCCGTGATTTTAACGAATGGACGAGAAGGCATAAGGGACCAAATGGCTTATCTGTGATTCTATTTCTCCTGTTCTTTTGTAAAGTTATTATAAAATTTGCGTCTATACGTCTTTTACGCAAAGCTTTCCAAATTGTAATATTCCGTGTAAAAATAATTCCAAAACCCGTTTAGTTCCCTTTATGGAATCATGGTTACCAATTTTGTCTGCTGATGGAATTAAGTTTTGTTTTATTATTTTTGATGAAGGCTTTTGTTTATTTTGTACAAGTTTGACTCCAGTAGTTGTACAGCAAGACACTTAATCCCGAAACAGATTCAACCAGCCCGGGAAAATAAATAATTGGCCTTCGTTCAAAGAAAAGTTGAAAGAGTGTGGGAACGTCCATAATGATGGGGGGACGTGTATGTACAGGTTACATGTCGAGAACGAAACAGAGATGGTTAGAACAAGAAAGCCATGGGAGCAAGTTTCAGGAAGAGCATGGGAGAAGTTGGAGATGAGGACTGAAGAGAAGACTGGACCAAAAAGAGTCTCATTGTCTGTAACTCGTTTTCACCTAGCCCACCGCTAACAATGGCCCGTTTGCTTTATCATCATTACTTCTTTGCACATCTATCATTCCTTTGTTCTATGTCTCTCTATATCACCATCTACAGTATATCTCTCGTTTCCCTCCCCCCCCCCGACTCTCAGTCTGAAGAAGGGCCTCGACCCGAAACTACAGCTATCCCTTTACTCCAGAGATGCTGTCTGACCCGCCGAGTTACTCCAACTTTTTGGGTCCATCTTTGGTTTAAACCAGCATCTGCAGTTCCTTCCTACACAATAAAGAACAGTTGAGTCAGGCTCTGCAGCAAACCCTCCCCTCCCCCACATTAACTAGGTTCCTACGTGAGCAATGCACTTATCTAGCGAGTTAAACTGCAAATGAAACTTGCAGGAAGTTGCCATAAATCAAACACACTTTTGTACATCTGCTCGTTTCTGCACAGCTCTTGAAGGCAGTTTTAAGAATGTTTAAAGCACTTGATTACAGATGAGGAAAATCATTATGAATTAAATTACCCTTAAAACAAAAAATCCTAGCCAGTAATCATGGAGTATTTGAGATGTAATATTTAATCCTCTAAATACAATCCATTAAAGTGGAACTATGACTCTCAAGTCAGAGCCAAAGTAAACAAGATCCACCCCAGGGAAGGTCTGCATACTTGCACCAAATCTAACACATAGGAAGGAGTAAAGAGCCGACACCAGACTCTTTCTTATCACTGCATTTCCCTCTGAAACCATGGCATGCCATCTACATCTTGAAAATTAATCCTAAAGAACCTTTCACCTTCGCACAGTCCACCTTGGCCTACATGACCTCCCAGTTGACAAACACTTCAACTCCCCTTCCCCTACTGACCTTTCTGTCCATTGTCAGAGTGAGGACAAATGCAAATTGGAGGAACAGCACCTAATATTTTGCTTGGGCATTGGGCAGTGTAGAACCCAATATGAATATTGATTTCTAACTTCAAGTAACCCTTGCATCCCCTCACTCTCCATCCCTCCCCCACCCTAGACGTACTAGTTTCGCTGTCGTCCTGTTGAGTTTCATTGTCAGTATAACTCATTATCACCTTGCCCACAGCCAACAATGGACCATTGTGGGCTCCACCTTTCCTTGAACATTGTTATTATTTTGCTCGTCTTTCATTTAATTGTTCTATATATCACCGTCTATATCTCTTGTTTCCCTTTCCCCCGACTCAGTCCAAAGAAGGGTATTGACACGCACCATGACCTATTGCTTTTCTCCAGACACGCTGCTTAGTTACTCCAGCTTTTTGTGTCTACCTTCCGTTTAAACCAGCATCTGCAGTTCCTTGCCACACATTCAACACTATATGTCGGTCGAGAAAACATACTGGGAATTTTCTGACGGCACAATAAATACAGCATCTCCCCTCCGACTGTGATCTCACATTCAGCATGCTTCCAGACGGGGTCGATATCATTGTAGGAAGGAACTGCAGATGTTGGTTTAAACCGAAGATAGACACAAAATGCTGGAGTAATTCAGCGGGACAGGCAGCATCTCTTCCAGACCTCGAAACGTCACCCATTCCTTCTCTCCAGAGATGCTGCCTGTCCCGCTGAGTTAGGCCAGTGTTTTGTATCAATCTTCGATATAATTGTAGTCTTCCTTTTCCGAAGATAAGCTGAATTGTTATAACCCGACACCGGAGAATGCTGATGATGGAATCTGAAGCGATAAACAAATTGCTGGAGGAACCCTCCACAGATGCTGCCTGACCCATTGAGCTCCTGCAGTAATTCATAATCATAATCAGCTTTTAATGGGATATCATGCCAAAAGTATATCATTGTTGAATAAACGTCAAGCCAGAAAAAAAGATTACTTCACAAGTTATAGGAGTAGAATTAGACCATTCGGCCCAACAAGCCCCCTCCGTCATTCCATCATGGCTGATCTCTGCCTCCAAATCCCATTTTCCTGCCTTCTCCCCGCAACCCTTGACACCTGTTCTAATCAAGAATGTGTCTATCTCTGCTTTAAAAATAGCCACCGACTTGGCCTCCACAGCCCTCTGTGGCAATGAGTTCCACAGATAAACCACCCTCTGTCTAAAGAAGGTCTTCATAGGTGAACAGGTGATACCATCTATATAACTTAAGACAGGAATATTTTGACCAGGATCTCAAAATGGGTTTTTTCTCTGCAATACTCTGGGCAAAAATGTTGAAAATATTCAGTCATTTATCTCAAAACCAGATTCCACCTCTCATCGTCCATATCCATTGACCTAATTTGCATTCAGAACTTTATTTGCCTCTTTCTTCAAAATCTGTGGTAGTGAATTCCATGGGTTCACCACCCTCTGACATTTCTCATCTCAATCTTGAATCAGGTCGCCCTGCCGCCCGGGAATATGACCCACCACCTTGGACAAGCTGGCCAGAGGAAAACATCCTCCCTGCATCCAATCCACCTTGCCCCATCAGAATGCAGTCAATTTCTCTCAACTTCAAAGCTTAACAAATTAGATTTTACCACAACATGGGTACAAAGTGCTGAATAACTCAACAGGTCAGGCAGCATCTCTGGAGAACATGGATAGGTGACGTCTTGAAACGAGAACCTTGGATTTTACCAGTGCACATATGGCAGGATCGAAGTTCCAAGAATCAGACTGATCAACCATCACTTGACTCGCCCGGAGTTCGGGAATCGAGAACTAGACTTTAAGGTGAGGGGGAATAGATTTAATAGTACCCGAGGGGTCACTTTTTTTTTTTTTTTTAAATGTTATTATTTTTATTTTTTTTCAACACAAAGGGTGGTGGTGCATGGAAGGAGCTGCCCGAGGAGGTAGTTGAGGCAAGTACTATCGCAACGTTTAAGAAACATTTAGACAGGTACATGGATGGGACAGGTTTAGAGGGATGTGGTCCATATGCAGGCAGGTGGGACTAGTGTAGATAGGGTATGTTGGTTAGTGTGGGCAAGTTGGGCTGAAGAGCCTGTTTCCATGCTGTGTGCCTCTTTGACACTCCCTGATTAGGGGCAAAGAAACGACACAAATTGCTCCAAGTTTGGTTTTGCTCTTCAGGGACCATTTACAGGAGAGGGATAATGCTGGTGACTCACAGCTCCAGCGACTTGGGTTTGACCTTGACTTCAGTGGAGTGCCTGGAATTTACACTTTCCCTGTAAAGTTGCCCAAGTTTTCCCCGAGTGCACCAGTTTCCTCGCACATTCCAAAGTTACACTGATAGGTGAGTGATTTCCTGTACATTGCCTCTCGCGTGGGTGATTGGAAAGAGAATCAGAGCTCATTGCTGGACTGGAGGAAGAGAACTAAGTTGTAGGGAAATGAAACAAGGGGGAGGGAAGGATCTAACATTATTTGAATAATGCCAGATAGATGTTTATAAAATTACGAGAGTCATAGGTAAGAAAGACAAACACGGGGTGGAAACATCAAATACTGGAGGGCATGACTTTAATTCAGAGGAAGAAAGTTTAAAGTAAATGTGCGGAGCAAGTCACCCTCCACACAGCAATGGGTGCCCGCAACATGCTGTCAAAGCTGGTGTTAAAGGCAGATATTATAGCGGCATTTAAGACGCGTTTAGTTGGGCAAATGAATAAGTAGGGGTATGGATAAGGTTGCCAACTCTCTCACTCCAAAATAAGGGACAAAAGGTCAAAATAAGGGACAAATTCCCGACGGCAATTCGTTGACCGACTCGGCCGTGGCTGGGTGAATGATGAGTTGGCCCCGGGTGCTGGACTGCACACAAAGCCCAGCCGGCGGGCGGGCCAGCTGAGGGGTTTTGGCCTGGGCCACGCGACGTTGCGCGCAAAGTCTGGCACCCCATCCAACTCATGAACCGATGATCGGCCATGAGAAGGAGGGGGTGGTGGTGTCGGCGGTAAGCGAAGGTCGGATAGCTGGCTGGGCTGCCAACCGATGGGGCCACGAGCGAGACGCTGCTGCTGCACCACGTCGGGGCAGGTGATGCGGGGCTGGACGTGGCGCTCTGACCCGACAGTCCCCTCGACCAGAGTAGTAGCACTCAAATACGGGACAAACCAATTTAGCCCAATATTATATGGGATGTCCCAGCTATTACGGGACAGTTGGCAACCCTACCCTCCACACAGCAATAGGTGCCCGGAACATGCTGTCAAGGGTGGTGTTAAAGGCAGATACTATAGTGGCATTTAAGAGGCTTTTAGTTAGGCAAATGAATGGGTAGGAAATGGAGGGATATGGATCACTGAAGACAGAGGAGAGGACTTCACTTTCATCACTGCCAGTGTGGGCTGAAGGATCTGTTTCTGTGCTGTTCTGTTCTACATTCCGTGTAATATCAACATTTATCCACGTTGTGCTGCATCCATCATATTCCTCGCCCTCTTGCTCAATTCAAGTCACATTGCATCCTCACAATTTATTAACCAAGCCAAGTTAGTGCTAACAGCAAACTTGGATGTGTTACATTTGGCTTGTTTATCCAAATCATTGATACGTGTTGTAAGTAGCTCAGGCCACTAGTTACCGCCTTCCACCCCACATAAAACTACCCTAGTCATCCTACCAGCTCCACTGATCACATCCTTATATCCCTCATGTTATCACACCATCCGCAGCCAACAATGGACCATTATGGGCTCCACCCTTCCTGAGGTCATCTGTTGCCGGCCCCGATTTATTCTGGCCTTTACTCGCCTCCAGGTTATTCCCCCCCCCCCCCACCCCACTTTCAGTCTGAAGAAGGGTTCCGACCAGAAACATTACCTATTCTTTTTTTCTCTGGAGATGCTGCCTGACCTGCTGAGTTACTCCAGCATTTTGTGTCTGCCAACTATTTATTCCTATTGAAAAATACAAAGTGCTGGAGTAACTCAGGGAGTCAGGCAGCACCTCTGGAGGGAATGGACAGGCAAAGTTTTGGGTCGGGTCCCTTCTTCAGATTCAGTTTCCTGACACCCCAATACCAAATGCTCTGAAGTTTGCTCAGTAAACTCTGTGGAACTTACGACATTTTTTTTCTTCTGAAAAACCAATTCAAATCACATCTCCCTCATCTATTCTGCCAGTTACATCCTCAAACAGGTTAATTGATTTACCAAACATAAATTACCGTCCAAAAAAAAAAACGCTGATGAATTTCTCCAATTTCACTGACATTTTCTGTGTGTTATGTAGTCTTATATTTTATAATAGCCTCCACCATTTTCCCTCTGTCTGATGTTAGGTTAATCTGTCTGCAGTTTCTTCTTTTCACCCACCTCATGTTTAAAAATAAAAACAGGGTTACATGCGCTACCCTTCAATCTGCAGAAACTATGCGCTAAATTCTGTGTATATTGATAAATACTGGTGCAAAGTACTTATTTAATTTAGATACACAGCGTGGAAACAGGTCATTCAGTCCACGCCAACTATTGATCGCCCATAGAAGTGCACGTTGTTAGAATGTGGGAGAAAAACGGAGCACACGTGGTCACAGGGAGAGCGCACAAACTCCGCAAAGATTGCACCGATACTCAGGATCGAACCTGGGTCTCTGGCGCTGTGAGGCAACAGCTCTACCTCTGTGCCACCATGACATCCTCGGGTATTTGTTCTGCTTCCCCCAATTGATCTCTAATTGAGCCCCCAATCACTCCCACTATTGATTTACTATTGTCACATGTAGAGAGACAATGAAATACTGTCTGACATACTATCCAGGCAAATCCAACCATACATCAGTACATCGCAAAGTGCAAGAGAGAAAATAAACAGTGTAGAATGTAGTGCACCATCTACACAGAAAGTACAAGTAAAAAAAAGTGCAGAAGCTGCAATGAGGTAGAATGGAAGCTCAGGAATTCATCCTGAGGTGCATTCAAGAGTCTGATAACGGCAGGAAGCTGCTTACTACTCCTCTTGGTTGCCTGATTAATATGTCTGTAGGAAGTCAAAATATTGAACAGCTTAGCACAGAAGCAACCCCTTCTGTCCTCCATGTCTGTGCAGATCATGGTGGGGTTCTAACTAATCCAATCCAATAACAACTGATTCATGTCCCTCTATTCTCTGCCTGTCCATGTGCCTCTGAAATGTAGTAGACAGGATTAGCTACAAGATGCAAACACCAGACTTTGCCATGAGATATCTGTAAAGAGCTCAAACTCACAGAGGTTGAAACACAAGCATCTTTATTGTTCAGGTCATTAACTACTAAGCAGGTCATCACATGTTCACACTGCTACTCTAACTGGTAGACAGTGGGTAGGATCTTACACTGTGAATGTTATAATTAGGCGGGGTTATAATTACTAAGCATTCTGATTGGCTCACATGCTATAGCCAATCTACAATATCCAAGGCCAACCTGAAACTGCACTCCAAGAGTGAACCAGGGTAATGCCTCCAACACCTTCAGGTCGGCTGCAGGAGGTAGCCGCCGGGACACAAGACGGCCAGTGAGGGGAAGAGAGGGACGATGGTCCGCGGGCCAAGCCGGTGGGTGTGGTAGGGGATCGGGAGCCGCTCCGGTAGAATGTACAAGCGGGAACCCAGACTTTAAACTCGATAAAATGGTGCCAAACATGGCATGTGTGACAACAAATACCAATTGAATCGAGGTCAAGGTGGTATTACTAGTCAGAATCCAAGACAGTCTGTCTAAAACATTTGTTCACCTAAAATTGAAGTCTATGAACCAGTTCACACAAACAATGCCAGACATCATGTCAGGTGACACAGCGGTAGAGTTGCTGCCTTACAGTGCCAGAGACCCGGGTTCAATCCTGACTACGGGTGCTGTCTGTACGGAGATTGTACGTTCTCCCCATGACCACTGTGAGTTTTCCCCGGGCGCTCTGCTTTCCTCCCACACTCCAAAGACGTACAGGCTTGTAGATTCATTAGCTTCAGTAAAGATTCCAAATTATTCCCAATGTGTAAAATAGCATACAGGGATCGATCGCTGGTCGACGCAAACTCGATGGGCCAAAGAGCCTGTTTCCACACGGTATCTCTAAACTAAACCAAAACATCATTTTGTTGAGCATATCACTCCATCTTTAAGTCCAACTATCTCGATCAATCTCAAATGCACCCAATTCTGTGGCATGTTTTAATAAAACCGTTGGGCTTTGGTCAGACCAGAAGTTAAACCAAATCAGATGATTTGGGTAATATTATTGCATGTGTTGCAGTTCTACATTTAATGCTTCATTTTCAAAAGAGATCAGTAGCACGTTTGAGATTGTTATATTTATGGCAACGGTCGGGTTGGGAGAAGGGTTCAAATTGGCAATTGGGTCAGGGTTAACATTATACCCAAGCAGACCTCTATTCCATTTAAAATCATGGAGTCATCCAGCGTGGAAACAGTCCCCTCGGCCCAACTTGCCCACACCGATCAACATGCCCCATCTCCACTAGTCCCACCTGCCTGCGTTTGGCCCGTATCCCTCTAAACTTGCCCTAGGCATGAAATTGTCTAAATGTTTCTTAACTTTGTGACACATCAGAACAAACAGTCCCAAGTGTCTATGTTTACATTATGTTGAAGTGCCCTCCAAATTTATCTATTAGCCAGTTTAAAATAGAACACAGTGCTGGAGTAACTCAGCGCCTGATGAAGGGTCCCATCCCGAAATGTCACTTATCCATGTCCACCAGAGATGCTGCCTGACCTGCAGAGTTACTTTGTGTTCTTTGCTAGATTCCAGCATCTACAGTCCACACAGCCTGTTTAAACTGACAGCTCACACCTAAAGGACCACTTCACATTTCTAGGGTCGAGTCACCCAAGGCAAATACACGAGCTAAATGTTGTATCCAGCTATGTCAACGTCAAAAATATTTACAAAGGATTAAATTCAAATTAGGTCTATTAATGCAACATTCATGCCCTGAAGAGTTCTAATAATTTCACAAACCATTTTGAAAATTGACAAGTGAATCTAAACATCTGCAATTTTTTTAAAACTTCTTAAAAGTTTCTATCCACTGTCAAGTAAAATGTGTCTTCCAACCTACAGACAACGCCCTCAAACAGGCCAACAACACACATTTGAGGAAGTCCAGCATTGATCTCAGAGATAGGTTAGTGCTAACAAACATTTAGTGCAACCTATGTCAGGCTTCAATACATCACTGGACAGCAAAGCTGGAATCAAAACTACTACAATCAAGAGCGGTCTGGGCGCCGCTCCAAGAGGCCGAGCACGTGGACCGCACGCGGCCTACAGCGGCGGAGAACAACACGTCTACGCTTGGCCAGGCCGACCCTGCAAATCCACCAGGACAACAGACCTTCATGGTCAGATCACGATCCCTGCACTTACAGCAACTGGGACCTGAAAATGGCACAAGAACGGCAACGCTGTACACTGTCTCAGTGTACTACTGCTACACACTTGTACGGTATCCGAGATGCTTATCCAACTTGTATCCAAGTGCTTATGTATAGTGATACTTGTACTGCACAGCATACAAAACTGAATTTCACTGTACCTCGGTACATGTAACAAATAAAGTCGCCATACCATGACAATCCACCAAGATACAAGTTTAACTGGTTTTCAAAGACTCAACATAGTGATGAAGACACGAGAAATCCTAGATGCTGGTTTACAAAAAAAAGACAACGTGATGGAGTAACTCAGCGGGTCAGATAGGATCTCTGGAGAAATTGGACCCTTCTTCAGTCCCAACCCGAAACGTCGCCCATCGATGTTCTTCAGGGATGCTGCCTTGACTCGCTGAGTTACTCCTGTACTTTTTAATCTCACAATAGTGATGATAATGAGTAAATATCATAAATTCTGGTCAATTCTTCCCTTCCCACCCCCACACCACCCCTCCCCGGGCACTTTCCCTTGCAACTGCAAGAGATGCTACACTTGTTGCTTTACCTCCCCCCTCGACTCCGTTCAAGGACCCAAGCAGTCGTTCCAGGTGCGACAGAGGTTCACCTGCATCTCCTCCAACCTCATCTATTGCATCCGCTGCTCTAGATGTCAGCTGATCTACATCGGTGAGACCAAGCATAGGCTTGGCGATCGTTTCGCCGAACACCTCCGCTCGGTCCGCAATAACCAACCTGATTTCCCGGTGGCTCAGCACTTCAACTCCCCCCTCCCATTCCGAATCCGACCTTTCTGTCCTGGGCCTCTCCATGGCCAGAGTGAGCACCACCGGAAATTGGAGGAGCAGTACCTCGTCAGTTTAATAATAATAATAATAATGGATGGGATTTATATTAGCGCCTTTCTAATACTCAAGGCGCTTTACATCGCATTATTCATTCACTCCTCAGTCACACACGGTGGTGGTGAGCTACTTCTGTAGCCACAGCTGCCCTGGGGCAGACTGACGGAAGCGTGGCTGCTAATCTGCGCCTACGGCCCCTCCCGACAACCACCATCACTCACACACATTCACACACATTCACATGCAGGCAAAGGTGGGTGAAGTGTCTTGCCCAAGGACACAACGACAGTATGCACTCCAAGCGGGATTCGAACCGGCTACCTTCCGGTTGCCAGCCGAACAATTAGCCATTGCGCCATCGGTATGAACCCCAGCGGTATGAACATTGACTTCTCCAATTTCCGGTAGCCCTTATTGTCTCCTCCCCTTCTCAGCTCTCCCTCATCCCTCTGACTCCTCCTCTTCCTTTCTTCTTCCCGCCCCCCCCCCCCACCCTACATCAGTCTGAAGAAGGGTTTCGACCAGAAACGTTGCCTATTTCCTTCGCTCCATAGATGCTGCAGCACCCGCTGAGTTTCTCCAGCATTTTTGTCCACCTTTGATTTTCCAGCATCTGCAGTTCCTTCTTAAACAGTAAATATCACCAATGACTTCTCCTGGACCACCCATAGTGAAGCAATGACCAAGAAAACCCACCAATGCCTCTACTTCCTAAGAAGGCTTAGGAAGTTCAGCATGTCGCCTACAACTCTCACCAACTTCTACAGATGCGACGTAGAAAGCATTTTATCGGGATGCATCACAGCTTGGTTTGGGACCATGCTCCATCTAAGACGGCAAGAAATTGCAGAGAATTGTGCAGCAAAGCTCTTTTCACTGTACCTTGGTACATGTGACAATAAACTATACTGAAATTGAACCATGTAGTCTTTAGACTTTAAAAATTGAGCGGAAACAGGCCCTTTGGATGACCGAGTCCGTGCCGACCAACAATCACCCCGTACACTAACACTGTCTTACACACAAGCTTTACCTTGTGCTAAACGTTATTCATATTATTCCCTTTATCATTTATCTGTACGCTATTGTCTTGCTGCTGACTGGTTAGCAGGCAACAAAAGTTTTTAATTGTACCTCAGTACAAGCAAAAAGAAACTAAACCATGGCTCATAAGGTCATAGGTGATCATCAAATCTACTCCGCCATTCAATCATGGCTGATCTATATCTCCCTCCTAACACATTCCCCTGCCTTCACCCCATAACCCCTTCCAATCAAGAATTTATCTATCTCTGACAAGGTCAGGTCGGGGGGAGTTCCCCCCGCCACGTGTACCATGTAATCCCGTGCTACCTGCTCCGTGGTCGGATAGTCGGCGACTAAACCGTCTCCCCCACCTGGTTTGCCAGGTGAGGAGGGGCCTGTGGACCCCCAGCAGGACCAAAAACAAGACCTGTCAAAGGGCGGATGAGCTTCTAGCGAGCCAACGGCCATCCACACTTCAGTAGAAGTTGCGATCACTGTCGTACATAGCAGTGTAAGGAATGATGATAAAGCACACACCAAAATCCTCTACTTCCAGCGGCGGAAGTCCGCAGGAACTGGAGGACAGATGTGTGGTGCGTCCGTCACCGTTCCCATTGGAAACCAGCACCACTGCGTCGCTAATGTTTTCAACGATGATGAATGACTTAACAGTGTATGTGCAGGAAGGAACTGCAGATGCTGCCTTAAAAAAGTTAGACACATAAAGCTGGAGTAACTCAGTAGGGCAGACAACATTTCTAGAGAAAAGGATTAGGTGATGTTTCGGGTCGAGACCCTTCTCCAGTCTGAAGACAATTCAACAATGCTCTATTCTGGGCCATTTCTGAGTACAGAATTGACCAGTGAGCAATTCTCTATTTGACCTGAAGTACTTTTTCACCGAGCTGGAAATTGGAACTTATTGCCTGGGGGATCAAGAGAATTCAGAGGCATTTTTATAAAGCAAACACCATGTTCCCGACAGAACTTTGTGCTAATCTTGACAAAGACAATGCAGCCCTGGAAATTGCAGGTGATCTGAAAACAATGGCAGCATTGTTTGCGAATATCAGCCACCGTGAATGATCCATGTCATGTTGAATGCAGATGCTTCCAACCAAGGACAGGCAGCATTTAAGGTAAACAGACACATAATGCTGGGTTAACTCAGCGGTTCAGGCAGTGTCTCTGGGGAAAGGGAATAGGTGAAGTTTCAGGTGGCGGCCCTTCTTCAGACAGCGAGTCAGGGGAAAGGGAAACGAGAGATATAGGTGAAATGAATGAACGATATGCAACAAGCAATGATAATCGATAAAGGGATAAGTGGTAACAAGCAAGTTCATAAGTGGAATTAGGCCATTCGGCCCACCGTCTACTCCGCCATTCAATCAGGGCAGATCTAGATTTCCCTCTTAACCCCATTCTTCTGCCTTCTCCCCGTAACCCCAGACACCTGTACTAAGCTTTTTGTGTCTGTCTTTAGCTTAAACTAGCATCTGCAGTTCCTGCAAGGTAAAACTGGTTTAATCAACCGATTGCTACATTTCTCACCCACCAAAACCTTCTTCAAGGAATTCCCACCCCGCTGAGATATAATCACAGAGCTCCCTCGTGTTGCATTGATTCCCACAGGATCATTCGCAGGAATGCGGGTGAGACATCTCACAAAGCTGAGCCCAGGCAAATCCTCTCCAGACTTTCACTGACAGCAGCTGATATTTTCCTTTCTTTAACCCAGCAGCACAACATGCCAGAGTAGCTGAGATCAGCTTACTCTAAACCAATTACCATCATATGGAACGACAACAGACCCTTCGGCCCAACTCGTCCATTCCGACCAAGGTGCCCCATCTAAGATCCTATCGTCCTATTGAAAAGATAGACAGGTGGGCAGAGGGGGTGGGGTAGTTCTTGGTAAGGAATGAAATTCAGTCCTTTGCAAGGGGTGACATAGAATCAGGAGATATAGAGTCAGTGTAGGTAGAACTGAGGAATTGTAAGGGTAAAAAGACCCTAATGGGACTAATCTACAGGCCCCCAAACAGTATCCTGGGTATATAGGGTGAAAGTTGAATCAAGAGGTAAAATTGGCATGTCGTACAGGTAATGCCACGGTTGTTATGGGAGATTTCAACATGCAGGTAGACTGGGAAAATCAGGTTGGTACTGGACCCCAAGAAAGGGAGTTTGTGTAGTGCCTCCGTGATGGATTCTTAGAGCAGCTTGCACTGGAGCCTACCAGGGAGAAGGCAATTCTGGATTTAGTGTTGTGTAATGATCCGGATTTGATAAGGGAACTCAAGGTAAAGGAGCCATTAGGAGGTAGTGATCATAATATGATCTACGTTTTAATCTACAATTTGAGAGGGAGAAGGGAAAATCTGAAGTGTCAGTATTACAGTTGAGCAAAGGGGAATATGGAGCCATGAGGCAGGAGCTGACCAAAGTTGACTGGAAAGAGACCCTAGCAGGGATGACAGTGGAACAACAAAGGCAGGTATTTCTGGGAATAATACATAAGGTGCAGGATCAGTTCATTCCAAAGAGGAAGAAAGATTCCGAGGGGAATAAGGGGCAACCTTGGCTGACAAGGGAAGTCAAGGACAGTATAAAAATAAAAGAGAAGTATAACATAGCAAAGATGAGTGGGAAGCCAGAGAATTGCAAACACCATTTAAAGAGCAACAGAAGATAACTAAAAAGGCAATACGGGAAGAAAAGATGAGGTACGAAGGTAAGTTAGCCAAGAATATAAAGGAGGACAGTAAAAGCTTCTTTTGGTATGTGAAAAGGAAAAAAATAGTTAAGACCAAAGTTGGACCCTTGAAGACCGAAACAGGTGAATTTATTATGGGGAACAAGGAAAATGGCAGATGAGTTGAACAGATACTTTGGATATGTCTTCACTAAGGAAGACACAAACAATCTACTAGGGGACAGAGGACATAGGATGACGGAGGAACTGAAGGAAATTCACGTTAGGCAGGAAATGGTGTTGGGTAGACTGATGGGACTGAAGGCTGATAAATCCCCAGGGCCTGATGGTCTGCATCCCAGGGTACTTAATGAAGTGGCTCTAGAAATCATGGGTGCATTGGTGATCATTTTCCAATGTTCTATAGATTCAGGATCAGTTCCTGTGGATTGGAGGGTAGCTAATGTTATCCCACCTTTTAAGAAAGGAAGGAGAGAGAAAACTTTATAGACCAGTTAGCCTGACATCAGTGGTGGGGAAGATGCTGGAGTCGATCATAAAAGTTGAAATAGCAGCACATTTGGATAGCAGTAACAAGATCGGTCCGAGTCAGCGTGGATTTATGAAGAGGAAATCATGCTTGACTAATCTTCTGGAATTTTTTGAGGATGTAACTTGGAAAATGGACAAGGGAGAGCCAGTGGATGTAGTGTACCTGGACTTTCAGGAAGCATTTGATAAGGTCCCACATAGGAGATTAGTGGGCAAATTTAGAGCACATGGTACTGGGGGTAGGGTACCGACATGGATAGAAAATTGATTGGCAGACAGGAAACAAAGATTAGGGATTAACGGGTCCCTTTCAGAATGGCAGGCAGTGACTAGTGGGGTACCGCAAGACTCAGTGCTGGGACCGCAGCTAGTTACAATATACATTAATGATTTAGATGAAGGGATTCAAAGTAACATTAGAAAATTTGCAGATGACACAAAGCTGGGTGGCAGTGTGAACTGTGAGGAGGATGCAGGGCGACTTGGACAGGGGTGAGTGAGCAGATGCAGTTTAATGTGGATAATGTGAGGTTGGTGGCAAGAGCAGGAAGGCAGATTATTATCTGAATTATATCAAGTTAGGAAAAGGGAAATTACAACAAGGTCTGGGTGTCCTTGTTCATCAGTCACTGAAAGTAAGCATGCAGGTACAGCAGGCAGTGAAGAAAGCTAATGGCATGTTGGCCTTCATATCAAGAGGAGTTGAGTCAGGAGCAAAGAGGTGCTTCTGCAGTTGTACAGGGCCCTAGTGAGACCACACCTGGAGTATTGTGTGCAGTTTTGGTCTCCAAATTTGAGGAAGGACATTCTTGCTATTGAGGGAGTGCAGCGTAGGTTCACAAGGTTAATTCCCGGGATGGCGGGACTGTCATACGTTGAAAGAATGGAGCAACTGAGCTTGTATACACTGGAATTTAGGATGAGGGTAGATCTTATTGAAACATATAAGATTATTAAGGGATTGGACACACTGGAGGCAGGAAACATGTCCTCGATGTTGGGGTCACACTTTAAGAATAAGGGATAGGCCATTTAGAATGGAGATGAAGAAAAACTTTTTCCACACACAGAGTTGTGAATCTGTGGAATTCTCTGCCTTGGAAGGCAATGGAGGCCAATTCTCTGGATGCTTTGGAGTGTGGGAGGAAACTGGAGATCCTGGGAAAAACCCACATGGTCACAGGGAGAACAAACAAACTCCTTCTAGACAGCTCCCCATAGCCAGGATTGAACCCAGGTCTCTGGTGTCGCAAGGCAGCAGCTCTACTTCTGCGCCACCGTGCCATCCAAAATACATGCCGGCTTAAAAAATATGCTCCTGAATGAGTTCACTTTCACTCATTTATTTTCATGGTGATGAAGTTATTCAGTAATCCCTTTGCATCAAAGTCAAGGCCACAGGTTATTTGCATAATCTGCTCATGTATTCAACCTATTCCACGATTAACTGCTAAATCACACTAAATTTCTATCATTTAAAAATCTGGCATTTTATCTACAAGTCCCAGGTAACCATGGAGACACAAGAATGTGTCAGGCAACTGAACCATCCTACCAACTACTAGAGAGCAGTCCTGAGCTAATTGGAGATGCTCGGACTATCTTTGATCGGACTCTATCTTGCACTAAACGTTATTCCCACAGCCATCTGTACACTGTAGATGGCTTGGTTGCAATCATGTATTGTCTTTCTGCTGAATGGTTAGCATGCAACAAAAACTTTTCACTGTACCCCGGCACGCAATAAAACTAGACTGAAGTGAACAGCAAAGCTGGAATCTCGAGCAAAATACAAAGTGTTGGAAGAAATCAGTCGCTCAGGCAGCACTTATGGAGGGAATGGAGTGATCATGTTTCAGGTCGGGTCCCTTCTTCAGACTGGTGGGGAAACTGGAAAAAAAGAAGTGGGTCTGGGCAAAGCCTGGTAAGTGACAGGTGGATACAGGTGAGGGCGGGATCGGTGATTGGCAGATGGGTGGAAGAGAGTGACAAAGGCTAGGGGTGAAAAGGAGTGCCAGATAAGGAAGGGAAATAAAAAAGCCCAAGGGAAGGAAAAGAGGGGATAAAAGGAAAATTAGGGAGAGAGGGAGAGAGTGGAAGAAATGTGCATGTGCTGGGGAGGGGAGGAGAGGAAGAGAGGGTGTATCACTTGAAATGTTGTTAGAGTGTGAAAACAAACTGCGGAGGAACTCAGCAGATCAAGCAGCATCTATGGAGAGAATGGCCAGATGACATTTTGGGTCAGGACCCTTCAACACTGGGGAAGTCAATAAATTCACTCTCCAACCTTACAAGTCCAACTTTACCAGACAAAACTTCACCCTATCCCAGATTTTCTCAACATTGGTTTCTGGGTGTTTCCACTAGTGGGAGAGTCCAGGACTATAGGTCATAGCCTCAGAATTAATGGACGTTCTTTTAGGAAGGAGAGGAGGGCAGTGAATCTGTGGAATTCTTTGCCACAGAAAGCTGTGGAGGCCAAGTCAGTGGATATTTTTAAGGCTGAGATAGATAGATTCTTGATTAGTACGGGTGTCATGGGTTATGGGTTGAAGGCAGAGGAATGGGCTTAGGAAGGAGAGATAGATCAGCCATGATTGACTGGCGTAGAATTCATGGGCCGAATGGCCTAATTCTACTCCGATTCCTTATGACCTTATGTCAGGTATGTTTCTGATGTCTGACCAACCACAGCAGACACTTGAAAGTCTCCACCAACACTGCTTCTGCAAAATCCTCCAAATCCACTGGAAGTTCAGTTCAGTTTAGTTTATCGTCATGTGTACCGAGGTACAGTAAAATGCTTTTTGTTGCGTGCTAACCAATCAGCGCAAAGACAATACATGATTACAATCGATCCATTAACAGTGTACAGATACATAAGGGAATAACGTTTAGTGCCAGGTAATGCCAGCAAAGTCCAATCAAGGATAGTCCAAGGGTCACCAAAGATTAGATAGTAGTTCAACAATGCTCTCTGGTTGTGGTAGGATGATTCAGTTGCCTGATAACAGCTGGGAAGAAACTGTCCCTGAATCTGGAGGTGTGCATTTTCACACTTCTATACCTTTTGCCCGATGGGAGAGGGGAGAAGAGGGAGTGGCCAGGGTGCGACTAGTCCATGATTATGCTGCAGGCCTTGAATCAATAGAAGGGAGTTTGGTTTGTGTGATGGCCTGGGCTGCGTCCACAATTCGCTGCAATTTTTACTGTCTTGGACGGAGCTGTTCCCCAAACCAAGCTGTGATGCATCCTGATTAAATGCTGCATCTGCAGAAGTTGGTGAGAGTTGTGGGGGACATGCCAAACTTCCTAAGCCTTCTAAGGAAGTAAAGGCGTTGGTGTGCCCTTTAGGTCGTTGCTTCAATAAGGATGGTCCAGGAGAAGTTGTTTGTGATATTGACTATGAGGAATTTGAAGTTTTGATAAGGATCAGTGAGCTTCTGCCAGTGTCCTTTCCCAGGTCCACATTCTAGCTTGAAGGCTCCAAGTACATTCAGTCAACTCCACAGTACATGCCCAGCACCTGATACAAAGTGCTGGAGTAACTCAGTGGGTCATAGGTTCCTAATTCAGAGGAGCAGAATTAGGCCATTTGGCCCATCGAGTCTGCTCTGCCATCTTTCCCTCGGAACTCCATTCTCTTGCCCCATCCCCAGGTCAGGTCCCGACCCGAAACGTCACCCATCCTTTCTCTCCAAAGATGGTGCCTGAACCCTGTATGGATGTTAGAGGTTATGGGGAGAAGGCAGGAGAGTGTGGTTAGGAAGGAGAAACAGATCAGCCATGATTGAATGGCAGAATATTGATGGGCCGAATGGCCTAATTCTACTCCTATTCCTAATGCCCCGCTGAGTTACGCCAGCACTTTGTCTATAGATATCACTCTTTCTTTAGCATTTAAAAAGACACTTGGACACGTACATGGATAGGAAAAAGTTTTGAGGGATATAGGCTAAACGTGGGTAGGTGGGACTTGCATAGATGGGGCATCTTGGTCGACATGGGCAAGTAGGGCCGAAGGGCCCGTTTACTTGCTGAGTGGCATTATGACTCTAAGCACAGAAGTAGAAGCACAATGACCTTTTGAAACTTTAAACCAAGGTCAAATAAACTCGTACATCCGATTAGTGCAAACATTTACCCATTAAAAAGTAGCAAAAACACATCATCCTTTCCATAATTCTTTAACTGAACTCCACAAATCATTACACAAGCTGGTGGCCATGGTAGAAGAGGAACAAAACATAAGATCAAGAATCTCAACGGTACACAAAAATGCTGGAGAAACTCAGCGGGTGCAGCAGCATCTATGGAGCGAAGGAAATAGGCAACGTTTCGGGCCGAAACCCTTCTTCACGGATTGCTTACTGTCAACTCAACGGATTGCTTACTGTCACGTGAATTGTGCACACCTTTGTTCAGAACGAGATAAGATCTAAAACACATCCCAAATTCCCAAACTACAGGCGGGAATCAAATTAACCCCCAAAAAGGTGAATCCATTTGTGCTGAAATCAGCCTCCTTCAGAGTAAAGTCTAAAGCTTGCAGACCAAATGTTATCGAAATGACTTCGCTTTAACAACCTTAGCAAATAACACTTTAGATGAGTGGGCAGCTGAAAAGGTCTGTCTTTTCTCGTTTAACCCTTTCTAGGCACGTCTGCACCCTATTGTGCAAGAACCTCTCACCAGGCGCCGAGCCAGCATTGAATGCAATGGCCTGTCTGATATTATCACTGCAAGCGTGGGAAAGAAGAGCCCGATCGCTTATTACCAGACGAATATGTGACAAGGAAACCATTAATGCACGATATATTTTAATAACAGCTTTTCTCAATTTGGTTCTCTTTCCCTCCCTCCCCCTCCCCCTCCAAAAAAAACTCTGCAATTCATTAGTAAAAGCAACTTTTATGTGGCCCTGAAGTCGCCCAAGTCTGTGCACACGTGAAGCTGCAGACATACCGCGCCGAGGGGACTAAGCTACAATTAGCAACATGCTGCCAGCTTGCAATTTTGTCAAAAGAAAAGGTTGTCCTCAGAGCCGCACCCGCCCGCGTTGCCTGTCCACCCACACCGGAGAGACTCACTCCCCGCTAGTACTCGCCTCACACCCACGGCCCCACACACACACACACACAGCGACAGAGACACAGACACACACACACACACAGCGACAGAGGCACACACACACACATCGACATACACACACAACGATACAGACACACACAGCGACACAGACACACACACACACAGCGACAGAGACACAGACACACACACACACACACACACACAGAGCGACACAGACACACAGAGCGACACACACACAGCGACATACACACACAGCGATACAGACACACACAGCGACACAGACACACACAGAGCGACAGCGACACACACACAGAGCGACAGACACAGAGTGACAGACACACCACAGTGACACTGATATACACAGCGCGACAAAGACACACACATACAGACACACACACAGACAGACAGACACATATACAGACACACGAAGAGCGACAGACACACACACACACACATGCAGACACACAGATATACACTTAGACACACACACACACACACACGTAGACACATAGACATAGACACACACACACACACCAAATGGGTGACTGCACTCTCAGCGCCCACAGCTGTTACAAGTTGGAAAAAGCCACACAAAAAAACTTAAAATGCCACTGTGGGGGGATTAAGCAGAAAGAGCACCTTTTCAAAGTTAGACAGGAGAGAGGAGGGAGGGGGTGAGGGCAGAAAATGTTGAAAGAGAAAAATAATTTCTGAGGTAAACCGGAAATCTGAAGACACGTAGTCTTCTGCAACAGCTCACTGTTAAAAGTCACCAGAGGGGAATGAATATAACGCGGGCTGGGAACACACCGTCAACTGAATGAGCTTTTCGCCACACGGGGTTGGGAGAATCCTTGCTATTCCTTTTCGCAACAAAACTTAATGCAACATTTTTGTAGGAAGGGGGGACTGCAGATGTTGGATTAAACTTGTGAGAAGTCGCGTGTGGTGGGGTATAATAAGGCAAGTATCGAGCTGAATGGCATCGAGGGTGTATCATCCGCCCCGCCACCCGTGTTACTCACATCCATAGCGGGGTCTGTGCAGAGCCGCGTTCTCCTCGTACATGTTGGTCGCTCCGTGTTACACACCCGCGTGTCTGTGTCTGTCTGTGTGTGTGTGTCGCTACATTGCCTGCGTCTGTTCACTGCCGAGCTCTGCCTTCCCCCAGCCGGCGCTGTTGCCTCCTCCCCGTTATACGGCGGCGACGAGCGCCTCTCTCCGGCCACCCTGCACCCAGAGCCCCGTCTGGGTCCCGCCACCTATAGCCCCGCACACGCTCTACACCAGTACATCTTAAACTGGTGAATGGTTCACCAAAGGCTCAATTAACTTATTTTGGGGGCGAATGAAACTAGAGGGGTGAATGAAGGATGAATGACAACTTATTCAGATATTTATATATATATATACTTTAAAAAGGCATTGCCATCAAAATGGTTAGTAAGCTCTTATTGGTTTTAATGGCAGTGGAGCTGGAAATTTGATATGTTTTTCTTTTCTCTCTACATATTTTTAGGATGATCAAAAAGTTGAATAAATTTTTTTAAATTGCTCATGTGACAAAATAAATGATATATAAAATTATACACAAGGGAGAATAAAACGAAAATTACCAAAACACGTAAGAAAATTTAGTCGATGGTGATTTATTGATGTGTCTATTTATTTATATAGTATAGTATATGGACACACTGATCTGTTCTGTATTCATGCCTACTATATTCTGTTGTGCTGAAGCAAAGCAAGAATTTCGTTGTCCTATCTGGGACACATGACAATAAACTCACTTGACTTGACTTGAAATTTTGTGATAAATAGACTCAAGGGGGAATGACACTGAATTAGTTTAAGAAGCACTGCTCGGCAGCACTGCACAACACAACACAACAGCGTCGCTGCCGGGCACACTGTCAACCAAAGATCATAGATCTATGATCTTGGCTGTCAACTGGTGTCCTCCCTAACCCCGTGGGCAGGTTTAAGATTCTCCTAAGATAAACAAATGCACACCGACGTGTTGACCTCTTTGTGGGGGTGGGGGGATGATAGAGGGGAAGATCGGTTCAGTTCAGTTTATTGGCACGTGTACCGAGGTACAGTGGGGGAAAAAAAGCTTTTGGAGGCGAGAGGAGGAGATGATGGGGGAAGGAGATAGGGAGAGGATATTGGGTTTGGGGGGGGGTGGAAGGGGAGCTGGGGGGAAATGAGGGGCAGATGAAAAGGGGGGGGGGAGAGATTGGGTTGGGGAGGTTGGGGCAGTTTTGGGGAAGGAGCAGGGAGATCATGTTGGGGAGGTGGGTGGAGAAGGAGAGGGGAGCAGGAGAAAGGATGGGCAGATGGAAGGGGATGGGTGATGGGGTGAGATGGAGGGTGGGAGATGATAGGGAAGGAGGAGGGAGTTTGGGAGGGGAAGGGAGGGTTGGAAGGAGGGGAGAGATTGGATTGGGGAGGTAGGCGAGAAGAGAGCTGCGGGGGAAGAGGGGGAGGTGGGATGGGTGATAATGAGGAAGGAGGAGGATGATTGGGAGGATACGGAGGGCTGGAGGAGGGGAGAGCATGATGGGGGAGATGCATGAAGGAGCTGAGGGAAGGCGGGAAGGATGGGAGTGAAGGGGTGACAGGGGGAGATGGAGGGGATGAGATGATAGGGAAGGCTGAGGGAGATTGGGAGGGGAAGGAGGTGGGAGATTGGGATGGAGGGGGGAGTTTGGGTTGGGGAGGTAGGTGGTGAAGGGGAGGTGCAGATGAGTGTGGTGATGGGAGGGAGAGTTTGATGGGGGCAGGAGGAATGGGGCGAGAAGATGTGGAGGGAGGAAATGGAGAAGTAATGGGGGTGGGTGGGTGGCAGGGAGAGATGGGGAAGGGGCAGGAAGAGAAGGGAGTGGTGAGGCAGGGAGAGTATGGAGTAATGGGGTTGTTGTTTTTAGAGAACGGATTAATGTTGACGGGGAGAGAAGTGGTAGAGGCAGAGACAGGGAGTGATCGGTTGTGAATAAAAGGGGGTGATGGGGTGGTGGGAGGGAAGAGAAGGTAAATGATAGAGGAGTAGGGGGCAGGAGAGAAGGGTGTAATGGATTGTGAGAAGGGGTGATGTGGTGGAGGTGTGAGTGGGTGGGGACTGGGGAGAGGGAGTAATGGGTCAGAGAAAGAAGGTTGTGATGAGGTTGGAGACGTAGAGATATAGGAGTAACGGCAGGAGGGCAGGGATTGAGGGAGTGTGGGAGAGATAAGGGAGAGTAGTAGGGGTGTCTCTCCTGCAAGGCCTATCCATTCACTTAAGCTTCCACCTCAGTGCCACCTCTCATTCCACAAAATATTCACAATATCCTTGCCTTTCCTGGAAACATAGAAACCGAGAAACATTGAAAAATAGGTGCAGAAGTAGGCCATTCGGCCCTTCAAGCCAGCACCGCCATTCAATATGATCATGGTTGATCATCTAAAATCAGTACCCCGTTCCTGCTTTTTTCCCATATCCCTTGATTCCTTTAGCCCTAAGAGCTAAATTAACTCTCTCTTGAAAACATCCTGTGAATTGGTCTCCACTGCCTTCTGTGGCAGAGAATTCCATAGATTCAAAACTCTCTTTGGGTGATTTTATTTTTCCTCATCTCATGGTCAGAATTCCACAGATTCGCCACTTTCTTTGGGTGATTTTTTTTTTCCTCATCGCATTGTCAGTAGCTTTCTCTCAGTGCCAGTGAATAGCCACTTAGCTATTCCTTCTTCTCTCCATCATTCAGCCACCATATTCCACTCGTAAGGGCAAGAACTCAAACCTCCAAGCAAGATTATCATCCTTTCCCATGGCTAATCCATTTAAAGTTGCAATCAGTCATTTTTGCCATTCAGGATTGAGATTACGCAATTGTTCACATCAGGCTTAGTCATAGAGTGATACAGTGTGGAAACAGGCCCTTCGGCCGGACCTGCCCACACCGGCCAACATGTCCCACGAGCCTGTGCTTGGTCCATATCCCTCCAAACCTGTCCATTCATCCTTGATTTTTTTTGGGGGGGGGTTTTAAACAAACAATAAAAGAAACAAGCCGACAAACACATTTTCTTGTCATGAATTAAAAGCCATGGTGCCAATAAATCTCAAACAGGCAAAAATTGCATTATTCATTCGCTTTACTTTAGGAATGTCACATGTAGCTTTCAAAATGTGTATATTGTTCTCCTTGGCTTCAGGATGTGATAATCAATGACCTGACAGAGGTGAGAAAGGGGGAAAAGGTGGAAATGAGGTGAAAAGCAACGGGATTCACTGACACCAAGATGAAAATTAAGCCTCAAAAGAACACAAAGTGCTGGAGCAACTCAGCGAGCCAAGCAACAATACACTGAAGAAGGGTTTCGGCCGGAAACGTTGCCTATTTCCTTCGCTCCATAGATGCTGCCTCACCCGCTGAGTTTCTCCAGCATTTTTGTCTACCTTCGATTTTCCAGCATCTGCAGTTCCTTCTTAAACAATACACTTTTTGTGCTTCTTTCATTCATATGTTCTATGTACCTTCTTATATCTCTTGTTTCCCTTTCCCCTGACTCTCGGTCTAAAGAAGGGTCTCAACTGGAAATGTCACCTATTCCTTTTCTCCAGAGATGCTGCCTGAACCATTTTTTTTACTCCAGCTTTTTGGCTCGATCTGTGGATAGGTAGACGTTTCGGGTTGAGACCCTTCTTCAGACTATATCGGTGACGCTTCAAGTCGAAATCCTTCTTCAAACTCGAAAATGATGCCTGAAGGTTTCAGATAAAACCACAAACTAATTTGTAATTTGATCTGGTGGTGACCAAAGCTTGGTACATTCCTTGAGTGAAAATACCTCATTCTGCTGAATACAAAAGAAAAACTTTCATAAAGCTATCTCGATTCAGAAACAAAAATCCAATCACCTGTGATAATATTGTTTATGTTACAGCCCTGCTTAACTTCTATGATCAATTAGAACCACCCAGAATGTTCTACACAAACTTGATACGTGTAGGAAGGAACTGCAAATGCTGGTTTACACCAAAGATAGACACAAAATGCTGGAGTAACTCAGTAGGCCAGGCAGCGTCTCTGGAGAGAAGGAATGTGTGATGTTTTGGGTTGAGACTATTTTGGGTGACATTTTGGATCGAAGGGTCTCGACCCAAAACATCACCCATTCCTTCTCTCCAGAGACGCTGCCTGTCCCACTGAGTTACTCCAGCTTTTTGTGTCTATCTTTGTTGTATATAATTAAGGATCATATTCATTGTCCACACTCAGATATTCAGATTGCTGTTCATTCAGAATCTGCTACTTTGTCAGTAACAAAACTGACACTAAAATTCAAAAAGGTGTACAGTTTTCACTCTTAATTCAAACTTTAAAAAGTTATTCTAAAGAGAATTTTATTGCAACTCACTAACATTGCTCAGTGATATCATTGCTTTATATTTACATAGTCTCCACTCCTTTCGATGGTAAATTAAGATCACAACATCAAGCTTGACAGTTAAAATTAAAATGTGATTAATAGTGGAGGTGTTACTTAGGCGTTCAAAAGGGCTTTGGTTTGTAAAGGATGATTCATAAAAAATAAATAAGAGTGGTTCCACAATGTAATATTTGAGATTATATGGAAGAATATAAAGAACTAAACTTGCTTTCAAAGGAAGCCATGAGGTATTTCGGCCTGAAACGTTGCCTATCTCCTTCGCTCCATAGATGATGCTGAGTTTCTCCAGCATTTTTGTGTACCTTTGCTTTCAAAGGAATAAGGAGGGTGCATATAATCCAGACTGGTAAAAATGAGTGGGGATACAAGGAACTGCAGATGCTGGAATCTTGAACAAAACACAAAATGCTGGAGTAATTCAGCGGGTTAGGCAGTATCCATGGAAGGAATGGCGAGGTGAGGTTTTGGGCTTGGACTGTGCTCCAGACAGAGTCCCGAGCTGAAGCATTACCTACCCGTTCCTTCCACAGATGCTGTCTGACCTACTGAGTTATTCCAGCACGTTGTGTTTTGTTGGTAAAATGAGTGATCCAAATAGCAGGCAATCTCGTACGGGTGAAAACATGCTCAACATGGCTGACAGGTTTACTTACAAAAACAACAGCAACTATACAATATAGCTCTTAGGGTTAATGGAATCAAGGGATATGGAGAGAAAGTAGGAACGGGATACTGATTTAGTATAATCAGTCATGATCATATTATGACCTGACACTTGCTGGTTGGAAGAAAGCAAGAATTCTTTATGAGATGAACTAGGTTGGAATAGGAGAGATTGTAGCTAAACTGAATTCTGAGTGCCATGCTGACTCGAAGGGCCGAATGGCCTACTCCTGCATCTATTTTGCTATGTTTCTATGTTTCTAACTGTGATTCATTGTATAAGTAAGCGTTTCAAAGAGATCTGTCAGCATGGCACTCAGAATTCAGTTTAGCTACAATCTCTCCTATTCCAACCTAGTTCATCTCATAAAGAATTCTTGCTTTCTTCCAACCAGCAAGTGTCAGGTCCTTCTTCAATCTGAAGAAGGGACCCAACCTGAAACATCACCCATGCTTTTCTCCAGAGATGCTGCCTGACCCATTCTTCTTCTTCTTCTTGCGTATGGCATGCACAGCCTAAAGTTGAAGGACAACTTGTTCTATTTGATTGTGCACGGCAGGTTGATTGCATTCGTCGAAACAGGGCGGACCACGTGAAGGTTGCAATCTCCCACCCCTTGACCCATTGAGTTACTCCAACACTTTGTGCCTATCAGCAAGTGTCAAATCCCTGTCTGAGTCCATTTATATTATTTCGTAAATATCAGAGGTCTTTTGGCGTTGGAGGCCACAGGGGAGTCGGATGCAAAATGGTAATCAGTTTGTTTAAGCACCTAGTCAGGATTTCGTCTCCCTGCTCCAGCCAGGACAATCACTGGTCTCAACTTCCTCAACTTATCAAATGCATATGCTCTTGAAGACAAAGGGTCCTGGGGATTTTGTTCCTGTTTATTTTGATTGTTGTTAATATGAGCCCATTGTAAGGAAGGTAGAAGAATGGCCCGGGATTGCCATTGATATGGAACCACAGATGCTATAACCATTGATCGACTAATTGAAAGATTAATTGAAAGATACAGCATGGAAACAGGCCTTGCGACCCACCAATTCCACGGCAACCATCGATCAGCTATGCACGCTAGTTCTATGTTATCCCACTTTCTCGTCCACTCGCGACACACAGGGCAACTTACAGAGAACAATTAACCTACAAACCCGCACGGCCTTCGGGATGTGGGATGGAACCAGAGCACCCAAAGGTAATAACTTGGTCAGTGGGAGAAGTTGCAAGTTCCACACAGACAGCACCCGAGGTCAGAATGGAACCCGGGTCTCTGGCGCTGCAAGGCAGCTGCTCTAACAGCTGTGGCAGCATGCTGCCTTAGGTAAAAAATCATGTGTCCTCAAAAAGAGTATAGGCGGCGTCCAAACTATTTCTATTCTGTGCTAATCTCCCTGTGCTTACCATACGCACACACTCATCCACAATCCAAAAAACTGGTCAGAGGTTCCATAGGTGAGAAGAAATCTTCCCTAGTCATAACACTGCTCCCAAACAGACAAATATGGCCATTAAACCCGATGGTGTATGGAACGAGCTGCCAGAGGAAGTGGTTGAGGCAGGGAATATCGCGACATTTAAGAAACAGGTTTGGAGGGATAAGGCCCAAACGCAGGCAGATGGAACTAGTGTAGCTGGGACATGTTGGCCGGTGTGGGCAAGTTGGGACAAGGGCCCGTTTCCATGTCGTTTGACTCTATGACTTTTTTAACGAAGGCACAGGGAACTGCAGATGCTGGTTTACAAAGAAAGGCACAAATTGCTGGAGGAACTCTGCGGGTCAGGCAGCATGTCTGGTGAACATGTACAGGTGACGTTTCAGGTTGGGAATCTTCTCCAATTTGACCCACTGAGTTACTGCAGCATTTTGTGTCTTGGTCTGTAAATGGTGTCGCTAGGGTTGCCAACTGTGCCGTATTAGCCGGGACATCCCGTATATTGGGCTAAATTGGTTTGTCCCGTATGGGACCGCCCTTGTCCCGTATTTGACTGCAACTACTCGGGTCGAGGGGACTGTCGGGTTGGAGCGCCGCGTCCGGCCCCGCCTCACCCGTCCCGACGTAGTGCAGCCCATGGAGTGGAGCAGCAGCAGCCCCTCGCCCGTGGCCCCGTCGGTCGGCAGCCCGGCCAGCTGTCCGACCTTCGGACCTTCGCTTAACGCCGACACCACCACCGAATGCAACATCACGCGCAAAGTCCGGCGCCCGGGCCAAAACTCCTCAGCTGGCCCACCGGCTGGGTTTTGTGTGCAGTCCAGCACCCGGGCCAACTCATCATTCACCCAGCCACGGCCGAGTCGGTCAACGAGTTGCCGTGGGGAATTTGTCCCTTATTTTGACCTTTTGTCCCTTATTTGGGAGTGAGAAAGTTGGCAACCCTAGGTGTCGCTTTCCAAGAAGGTGATAAAAGTTTCATCGTAAGAGTGCAACCCCTCCCCAATTCATATTTCCTGTCATTTATATGATTATTTTGTAACTGTTTATTGACTTCAGTCACTCGCAGTTCATTAAAATGAGGCTAATGAGGTTGTGGATTTCCTGTGTGGAAATGTTACTTATATTCAAGTGTTTCTATTCACCTTTAACTACTAAATCCTTCAAGTGCACTGAAATTTGTTGCTTCTTAAATCTATCTGAGATAACCTACCATGTGAGATAATTCATTAAAAGAATCAACATCAACAAGAAACATGTGAAAGCAAGAGCAAACTATTTGGCCCCTAGAATCTGCTGCGTTAGTCAGTCTATTTATGGTTCATCATTTGTTTCAGCACCACTTTCTTGTACCAACACCTTCTCTCTTAATGTTGTCTCAAATATAATGCCTGTGTGTCTTTAATGACTGTGTTTCCACAGTGTGCTTCGGTAGAGAATTCAAAGGATTCACTACTCCTGGTGTAAACAATTCTTCTCACCTTTTTGCTAAATGATCAACCTGTTATTTTGAGGTTGCAATCCTGGTTTGGTTTAATTTAGTTTAGAGATACAGAGCGGGAACAGGCCAACGAATCCGTGCCAACCAGCGATCTACACTTTTATACCAAGCCAATTAGCCTACCTTTGGAGAGTGGGAGGAAACCGGAGATGCAGGTGAAAACTCACGCAGGTCACGGGGGGAAGGTACAACATCCATACAGACAGCACACAGAGTCACAATCGAACCTAGATCTCTGGCGCTGTAAGGCAGCGACTTTACCTCTGCGCCACCGTTCCGCCCCTGGTTCTCAATACCCTATCTCGACCACATCTATCCCAATAAACTTCATGAGCATATTTGCACATTCGAGTGCAGTTACCTCTCATTATTCTAAATGCAATTCAATGTAGGTATAATGGCTGGATATATATGTAAATTGTGTAAGAAAAAAAGTGGAGAATAGTGGAGAGCAGATATTTTGCAAACTATAGAAAAGTGTGCAAATCTTTCTCTGGGAAGATATGAGGGTTGGTGCTCTGATGTAGATTAATGACTTGCATTTGGGTATATAAGGTTTCATTTTCAAATTTGCAGTTAACGCGAAACTGGAAAAGATAGTGTGCAATGACAAGCACCACGACAGAATCTCATGAGGATATACAACACAGCTAGGTTGATGTACTGCAAATTAAATTCTATGCATGGAACTAATAGATTTCAGTAGGACGAGGAGAGACAATATAAACTAAATAATATTCATTTAAAATTGTGCATTCACCGAGAGACCTGAGGGACATGTCCACAAATCTGTGAAGGTGGCAGCACAAGATTAGGATGCTGTTAATAAAGCAAATGCATTCTTGGCTTTATTTGTAATAAATATAAAAGGAAGCAATAAATCACAGTTTGTTTGAGTTCTGGCTAATACACAGTAGGAAAGATGACTAAGCTCTAGATGTAATGCATCTAGATGTAAACTTCAATAAGAGAGAGATTACCAACACCCCCATACCTACCATAAATGTCCTGGAACTACACCCTTAATGGGACCAGCCTCCTGAGAGTGACTGAGACATATTCTACAGCAAGTGATACATTTCCTGACTCTCCAAAACCTTTCGTCAATCGGAAAGGCACAAGTCAGGCCAATGATCTACTTTCCGATGGCCTGGATAACTGCTTCTCCAATGGAACTCATGCATTGCCATTGCATCCAGGATAAAATAGCATGCTTGACTGACCTTATCCACCAATCTAAATAATGTACCATGGCTGTTACGTACAACCTACAAATGCATTGCAGCACCCTCTCAATGTTCCTTAGGCAGGAACATAGATACATAGATACATAGAAAATAGGTGCAGGAGTAGGCCATTCGGCCCTTCGAGCCTGCACCACAATTCAATATGATCATGGCTGATCATCCAACTCAGTATCCCGTACCTGCCTTCTCTCCATACCCCCTGATCCCCTTAGCCACAAGGGCCACATCTAACTCCCTCTTAAATATAGGCAATGAACTGGCCTCAACTACCCTCTGTGGCAGAGAGTTCCAGAGATTCACCACACTCTGTGTGAAAAAGTTTTTCCTCATCTCGGTCTTAAAGGATTTCCCCCTTATCCTTAAGCTGTAACCCCTTGTCCTGGACTTCCCCAACATCGGGAACAATCTTCCTGCATCTAGCCTGTCCAACCCCATAAGAATTTTGTACGTTTCTATAAGATCCCCTCTCAATCTCCTAAATTCTAGCGAGTATAAGCCAAGTCTATCCAGTCTTTCTTCATATGAAAGTCCTGACATCCCAGGAATCAGTCTGGTGAACCTTCTCTGCACTCCCTCTATGGCTATAATGTCCTTCCTCAGATTTGGAGACCAAAACTGTACGCAATACTCCAGGTGTGGTCTCACCAAGACCCTGTACAACTGCAGTAGAACCTCCCTGCTCCTATACTCAAATCCTCTTGCTATGAAGGCCAACATACCATTCGCTTTCTTCACTGCCTGCTGCACCTGCATGCCTACTTTCAATGACTGGTGTACCATGACACCCAGGTCTCGCTGCACCTCCCCATTTCCTAATCGGCCACCATTTAGATAATAGTCTGCCTTCCCGTTTTTGCCACCAAAGTGGATAACCTCACATTTATCCACATTATACTGCATCTGCCAAACATTTGCCCACTCACCCAGCCTATCCAAGTCACCTTGCAGTCTCCTAGCATCCTCCTCACAGCTAACACTGCCCCCCAGCTTAGTGTCATCCGCAAACTTGGAGATGTTGCTTTCAATTCCCTCGTCCAGATCATTAATATAAATTGTAAATAGCTGGGGTCCCAGCACTGAGCCTTGCGGTACCCCACTAGTCACTGCCTGCCATTGTGAAAAGGACCCGTTTACTCCTACTCTTTGCTTCCTGTTTGCCAGCCAGTTCTCTATCCACATCAATACTGAACCCCCAATACCGTGTGATTTAAGTTTGTATCCTAATCTCTTATGTGGTACCTTGTCGAAAGCCTTCTGAAAGTCCAGATACAACACATCCACTGGTTCTCCCCTATCCACTCTACTAGTTACATCCTCGAAAAATTCTATAAGATTCGTCAGACACGATTTACCTTTCGTAAATCCATGCTGACTTTGTCCAATGATTTCACCACTTTCCAAATGTGCTGCTATCCCATCTTTAATAACTGACTCTAGCAGTTTCCCCACTACCGATGTTAGACTAACTGGTCTGTAATTCCCCGTTTTCTCTCTCCCTCCCTTCTTAAAAAGTGGGGTTACGTTTGCTACCCTCCAATCCTCAGGAACTACTCCAGAATCTAAAGAATTTTGAAAAATTATTACTAATGCATCCACTATTTCTGGAGCCTCTTCCTTAAGTACTCTGGGATGCAGCCTATCTGGCCCTGGTGATTTATCAGCCTTTAATCCATTCAATTTACCCAACACCACTTCCCGACTAACCTGGATTTCACTCAGTTCCTCCATCTCCTTTGACCCGCGGCCCCCTGCTATTTCCGGCAGATTATTTATGTCTTCCTTAGTGAAGACGGAACCAAAGTAGTTATTCAATTGGTCCGCCATATCCTTGTTCCCCATGATCAATTCACCTGTTTCTGACTGCAAGGGACCTACATTTGTTTTAACTAATCTCTTTCTCTTCACATATCTATAAAAACTTTTGCAGTCAGTTTTTATGTTCCCTGCCAGTTTCCTTTCATAATCTATTTTCCCTTTCCTAATTAAGCCCTTTGTCCTCCTCTGCTGGTCTCTGAATTTCTCCCAGTCCTCTGGTATGCTGCTTTTTCTGGCTAACATCCATCCACCTAGATGGATCACCATTGACCAGCAGGTGATTGGGAATGCCAACACTCCCCCATACAATCATGAACCATTCAGCCCAACATGCCCACACCGACCAACATGCCCCATCCACACTAACCCCACTTGCTATGTTTGGCCCATATCCATCTAAACCTGTCCTATTCATGTACATGTCTGATTGCTTCTTAAACATTGGGATAGCCCCTGCCTCAACTACCTCCTCCAGCAGCTCATTCCATGCACCCAAACAGTTACCCCTCAGATTCCTATAAAATCTTTCCCCATTCACCTTAAAACGATGTCCTCTTGGTCTCGATTCACCCACTCTGGGCAAGAGACTCTGTGCGTCTACCCGATCTATTCCTCTCATGATTTCATAAACCTCTATAAGATCACCCCTCATCCTCCTGCGCTCCAAGGAATAGAGACCCAGCCTGCTCAACCACCCTCTATAGCTCAGGCCCTCGGGTCCTGGCAACATCCTTGTAAATCTTCTCTGCACCCTTTCCAACCTAACAACATCTTTCCTATAACATGGGGCCTAGAACTGGGCTGAATGCTGTAAATGTGGCCTCAGCAACGTCTTATATAACTGCAACATGACCTCCCAATTTTTATACTCAATAACCTGACTGTTAAAGGCCAATGTGCCAAAAGTCTTTTTGACCACCCACTGTTGTTGGGTTTCTAAATACTAGTACTCTTTGGCCAACAATACTATTGGCTATCTTCATCACACCGGCTTCTTATTCAGGAAAAATAGCTCTTCACCACTATCCTGGGATAATTAGGGATGGCTAATAAATGCTAACCTTACCAGTGATGCCCATTTTCCATAAATTATTTAAAATGAAGGAAGCAAATTAGATTAGATGGGTGAGACCAGTTACACTCAGAGAGTTTAGAGAAGCTGGGAAGTTTAGCCCACTAGATTAAGAGAAATGGAGGTGCTCAAAGTTATCAAGGTTTTTTCCATAGAGAAACCAAGGAGAAACTATCCTGTGAATGAATAGTCAGCTGCCAGAGAACAAAGAATCAGAACAATTAGTGAAATAACCGGAGGCAACATGAAGGTTTTTCTTTTAATCCGCTGTTATGTCGACTTATCGTCTATTTTTATTTTGTTTAAGAAAGAACTGCAGATGCTGGCACAATCGAAGGTAGACAAAAAATGCTGGAGAGGCGACATTTCGGGTCGAGACTCCTCTTCAGTTTCTCCAGCACTTTTTGTTTATTTTTATTTGTCTATTTATTTGGCTGTTTGTTTTTTTATATATATATATACTGAACCTTTTTTTTGTTTATTACATGTTTTACAGAGTACTAGGTTTACATGTTGTGCTGCTGCAAAAATCAGAAATACAAGTTTTACAAGGGAAGTAATTAAATGACTGGGATGTTGAGCTTTTATTTCGAGCTTATAAAAGCTATCATGGACACGATGAGCTGAGTGGCTATGGGAAAAATCTGAGGTGATATTTGTAAATGACATGATGAAAATCTTTGATGGAAAGATAGATGGATTGGTTGGTAAGTTCACAGAGTACACAAAAATGGTGGAGTTATGGAAGGTTGTCAAAAGGTACAGCAGGAGAAGTCACAGTTATGGGCAGAGAAATGGCAGATGGAGTTTAATGCAAGCTAATGTGAGGTTTTCCTCTTTGGGAGGTCAAATACAAGGGGAATGAAGACACTTAATGGCAAGACTTTGATGTGCAGAGAGGGAAGGTGGGGTACATGCCCACAGCTTCATGAGATTGGCAGCATAAGAGATAGAGTGGTAAAGAAGGAATATTGCGATGATCAGTCAGAACGTCATGTTGCACCTTTATAAAATTTTGGTTAGGCCTCATTTGGAGTACTGTGTGCAGTTCTGGCTGCCTGTTAGAAAGTATTAGGAAGTATTGTAAATATAAGGAGAGATTGGACAAACTTGGATTCTCGGGAGCATCGGAGGTTGAGGAGTATATAAAGTTATGAGAGGCATAGACAGCCAGGACATTTGTTCCCCAGAGTGGAAATGTCAAATACAATAGCAGTGTTGAGAGGCTTTTCAATAGACATTAGATAAAAATAGTATGCAACAAAAGCACGTCATTGTACCTTAGGACACGTGATAATAAACTAAACTAAACATGAATATGCAGGGATGGAGGGGTATCAATCACGTGCAGGCAGAGGAGACTGGTTTAATTTGACATCATGTTCGGTACAGACTTTGTGGGCCGAATGGCCTGTTCCTGTGAAGTACCGTTCTACGTTAAGTTCTGTGTCTGTGATGAATTCGCTGATCTAGGTTATGCCAGTGATGAAACTAAGTTCCCTTCCATGCCCCTGGGCTAGCAGAAGGAAAAATAAACTTGGATTCCCAAACTAATTACTATTTAATGTTTTGCGCTGAAAAGAGTGTAGGCGTCACAGCAGGAGGAGACAGGATCAAACTTAGCTATCATGTCCTCGGGATCAAGCATTGCATCATTTCTTCCCATTAAGAGCTCATGCATAAAGAGCACTATTTTCATGATACAAAAGGGGAACCTCCTATTGGCAATTAGTGTCTCCAGGAGAGATATTATTTAAACAGGGGAGATAGAAGCAGTAATAAAAATAGTACAAAAAAACACTGGTGTTTGAAGTGCTGCAATTAAAGGTGTACAGCAGGAAGTGAATTATACCGGCTGCCTTCGGGTATAAATATGTATCGTGTGATGTGTTTCATAATAGAAACATAGGTGCAGGAGTAGGCCATTCCGCCCTTCGAGCCAGCACCGCCATTCAATATGATAATGGCTGATCATCCACAATCAGTAGCACCTTTCCTGCTTTCTACCCATATCCCTTGATTCCTTTACCCCCAGAGCTAAAGCTAACTCTCTCTTGAAAACATCCAGTGAATTGGCCTCCACTGCCTTCTGTGGCAGAGAATTCCACAGATTCACAAGTCTCTGGGTGAAAAAGTTTTTCCTCATCTCAGTCCAAAATGGCCTACTCCTTATTCTTAAACTGTGACCCCTGGTTCTGGACTCCCCCAATGTCTGGAACATTTTTCCTGCATCTAGCCTGTCCAATCCTTTAAGAATTTTATATGTTTCAATAAGATTCCCTCTCATCCTTCTAAGTACAATCCAGTGAATAGAAGTCCAGTCAGTCCATTCTTTCATCATATGTCAGTCCCGCCATCCCGGGAATTAACATGGTGAACCTATGCTGCACTCCCTCAATAGCAATAATGTCCTTTCTCAAATTAGGGGACCAAAACTGCACACAATACTCCAGGTGCAGTCTCACCAGGGCCCATGTACAACTGCAGTAGGACCCACTTGCTCCTATACTCAAATCCTCTCGCTATGAAGACCAACATGCCATTTACTTTCTTCACTGCCTGCTGTACCTGCATGCTTACTTTCAGTGACTGATGAACAAGCAAACCCAGATCTCATTGCACCTCTTTTCCTAATCTGACCATTCAGATAATAATCTGCCTTCCTGTTCTTGCTACTAAAGTGGATAACCTCACATTTATCCACATTATATTGCATGTGCCATGCATCTGCCCACTCACCCAACCTATCCAAGTCACCCTGCAACCTCATAGCATCCTCCTCGCAGCTCACACTGCCACCCAGCTTTGTGTCATCTGCAGGAATCGTATGACCATGGACGTCAACCATGGATGTTGACTGTGCCAGGATCAGGTAAAATGTGCTATAAACCAAGCAAATACCAAGCAAGTGGCACAGCGGTAGAGTTGCTGCCTTACAGAACAAAGACCCAGGTTCGATCCTGGCCACAGGTGCTGTCTGTACGGAGTTTTTATGTTCCTCCCGTAACCTGCAGGGGTTTTCTCCGGGTGCTCCGGTTTCCTCCCACACTCCACACGCACAGATCTGTAGGTTAATTGGCTTTTGTAAAATTGTAAATTGTCCCTAGTGTGTGTGGGGTATTGTTAGCTTGCAGGGATTGCTGGTCTTGGTGGGCTGAAGGGCCTGTTTCCGCATTGTATCTCTAAACTAAACTAAACAATTGGCAACTAATTTCTGAAATGAAAGAAAATCATGATTCAATATCAATCACTAAAGTATCTTTTTTCCCCCAAGACTCTTTGCCACCTTTTGTCCTCCTTTGTAAGAAATATGTGGGCCATGTGCCAAGCTTTCTTAACAAAGTTTTTTTTTTACATAGCATAGAGGTATCAGGCAGCTGATTGACGAGATACAATACATTTTACAATAGCTGCACATTTAATCCTTCCTAGAGTTTATCCCTTTGGTTGGCAACTCTCATAGCCTCTACAGAGCATTATTAATAATAACGTGTAGAACAATGCCAAACGAATAAAACACATGAAAACTGAATAAACTTGTAAAATTGAATCTGAGAGTTGCTCCAATGGAAAGCCATGTGCCAAGAAATTCAATTCCTTAGCCCAATTTTTTTGACGAATTCCCTGGCCGTGACATTGTGCAGTATTATAACCTGTGAAAATGTACACACTTCTTTTCTTTGAAATAATTAAAGGAAGATTCATCACACATCTCGGAAATATTCTGGTCCCTCGTTGAAAACAAATTGGGGCGGCGCGGTGGCGCAGCGGTAGAGTTGCTGCCTTACGGCGCCAGGGACCCGGGTTCGATCCCGACCACGGGTGCCGTCTGTACGGAGTTTGTACGTTCTCCCCGGGTGCTCCAGTTTCCTTCCACACTCCAAAGATGTACAGGTTTTGTAGGTTAATTGGCTTGGCACAGTCAACATCCATGGTTGACGTCCATGGTCCTAGCGTGTGTAGGATGGTGCTAGTGGGCGGGGATCACAGGTCGTTGGGCTGAAGGCGCTGTTTCCGCTTTGTATCTATAAACTAAAATAAACTAAACTAAAAAGTGTTAACTGAACAACTTTGTAAATATTGTGATCATTGCTGACCCCTGCCTCATGCTATCAGAGGTATCCAGCCAAAGAATCATAGGATTGAACAGCACTAAAAACGTACTCTATGCCCAACACATCCATGCCGAGCGAAACACTAGAGTGACTCAGTGCGTTAGGCAGCATCTGTGGAGGGAATGGATGGGCAACATAACTTTTAACCAGCAGTTGGTGTTTTGCTCAAGATTTCAGCATCTCCAGTTCCTTGGGACATCCATGCCGACTTTTTCCACATCCACACATCCCATTTGTAAAAGGAGAAGGTGACATTTCGGATCAAGACCCTTATTCAGACTGAAGAAGGATCCCAACCCGAAACATCACCTATTCCTTTTCTCCAGAGATGCTGCCTGACCCGATGAATTACTCTAGCACTTTGTGTCTATCTTCGATGTAAACCAGCATCTGCAGTTCCTCCCGACACCAATTGTCCACACCACGTCTTCATGCATCTATACCTTGCCTATTTAAGTGCTTGACTTTACACTTTACTTTGGACTTTAGAGATACAGTGCGGAAATAGGCCCTTCGACCCACCAAGTCCATGCCGACCAGTGATCACCCCGTACACTAGCACTATCCTACACAATAGGGACCGTTAACAATTTACAGAAGCCTATTTAACTACAAAACCTGGACATCTTTGGAGTGTGGGAGGAGACCAGAGCACCCAGAGAAAACCCGCGTAGTCACAGGGAGAACGTACAAACTCCACACAGACAGCACCCGTAGTTAGGATTGAACCCGGGTCTCTTGCGCTGTAAGGCAGCAACTCTACCGCTGCACCCCTGCGCCGGCCTATTGCTTTATGAATGTGTCTTAAAACCTATTAAAACATAGAGCAGTACACCACAGCAATGGGGTGTTCTGTCCACAATGTTAGTGCCGAACATGATGCCAAGTTGAATTGATCTCACTAGCCAATACGTTTTCATTATCCCACTATTCCCTGCACTTTCATGTGCCTATCCTCAAGCCTCTTAAATGCCACAATTGCATCTGTCCCCAGATAGAGACAAGGAGAGACCCAGTTCCCCGGGTTTTATGACATGTTTAGAAAGGACGATGGTGTTGAACACCTTGCGGTAATTAATGAACAACAGCCGGACGTGTGTGTTCTTATTGCCCAAGTGGTCCAGGGCAGAGTGGAGAGCCCGTGAGTGCATCCCACGGAGAGGTACAGCGCAGAAACAGGCCCTTTCGGCCCACCGGGTCCGCGCCGACCAGCGATCCCTGCACATTAGCACTATCCTATTACCACGAGGGACAATTTTTACATCTATAACAAGCCAATTAACCTACATACCTGTACGCCTTTGGAGTGTGGGAGGAAGCTGAAGATCTTGGAGAAAACCCACGCAGGTCACGGGGAGAACGTACAAACTCCGTACAGGCAGCACCCATAGTCAGGATCAAACACAGGTCTCCGGCGCTGCATTCGCTGTAAGGCAGCGACTATACCGCTGCGCCACTGTGCCGCCCAAAATCTGTAGAGGCGGTAGGTGAATTGTAGCACATTCAAGTCCTTACTAAGGCAGGAATTGAGATATGACATAACTAACCTCTTACAGCACTTCATCACCACACATGTCAGTGCCAATGGCTAGTGGTCGTACAGGCACCTTATTCTTCCTGGGCACTGGTATTATCAATGTCTTTTTTTTAGCAGATAGAGGCATTCGAAACTTAGTTGTGAGAGGTTGTATTTGGTAGTGAAATCCTTTGAATGATCCTATTATTTTTAATAAATAGCATGCATTCTCTCTCTTCGCTGTAGTGCCACTTGACCAGTTTTAACAATGTTTTGCATGTTGCAATATGAAGGCATTTCTGAGAACTATTATATTTAACTTTTTTTTTTGCATTTGTGCCTGCTCACTCATTCATCTTTAAGCCTTTATCCAAATTTCACTCCTCCGTTCATAATCCTCTTGCTTACGCCCAGGCCATGTTGACTTCCCTCCAGGCTTTCCGTCATTCCAGGTGCATAAATACGTATTGTTTTCATGCCCAGGGGGTTTCTTTGCAATAAAGTTACTGGTTATTCTGAATATGAAGCTGGTAGAGCTGCTGCCTCACGACGCCAGAGACCCAGGTTCAATCCTGACCTTGGCTGCTGGCTGCGTGGAGTTTGCACGTTCTCCCTGTGACAGCGTCGGTTTCCCCCTCGGTGTTCTGGTTTCCTCCCACATCCTAAAGGCGTGTGGGCTTGTAGGTTATTTGGCCTCCGTGTGTCGGGAGTGGATGCGAAAGTGGGATAACATCAAACTTGTGTGAACAGGTGATCGACAATCAGCATGGACTCAGTGGGCCGAAGGGCCTGTTTCCGTGCTCTATCTCTCAGCTAAAACTAAACAATCTTGGTGGTTTGCATTTACAATGTAATTGGAAGACCTGATTCCTCTTTCTCTAAACTCCCAGCACTAGTGGTAGTTGGCAAAAAGCATTTGTTAAAAAGAGATTTTGGTTGAAGGATCCATGCAGTGTTATCTGTAAACCACATAAAGAAATGTTTTTTTCAACATCCTTATGCAAAACATTTATTTTCAGCATCAATGCATCCTGAGCAAATCGAATTGTTCCCATCGTGACTCAGCTTTGACTCCTCGCTTCGTGTTCCTGACGTTGTAACAGCGTCTATTTATGTAAGACAATAATTTTTTTTGTTACAGGCAAGGAAAATAAAATCTCATTGTTATGAGTAAGAAACTGCAGTTGAAGTTAATGGCAACAGATCAAAAGAGTAATCTGGCATTGAGTCCTTTCACGCTTCACAAACCCAATGAGACACGTTGGTGGGTGATGTGTACTCAAGAGTAAATTCCGTTTGCCCGATCAGTTGGATGAAATCTGCAGTAAAACTAAATAGCTCAAAGTCTTTCAAACTAGTGCATCCAGCAGCAACTGAGTAATCTAATGGCAATAATGGAGATTTTATATTGGTTCCAGTCACTGACTACCTACAGACCTATTATATAACGCAAGGAGGCCTCTCCGTGTTATGACACACGGAGGCCAAATAATCATGACCAGCTTCCAACACAGTAATCCCATCAGTTTAGTTTAGTTTTGAGATACAGCGCGAGAACAGGCCCTTCGGCCCTTCGGCCCACCAAGTCCGCGCCGACCAGCAATCCCCGCACACCAATGCTATCCTACACACACTAGGGACAATTGACTATTTATACCAAGCCAATTAACCTACAAACCTGTACGTCTTTAGAGTGTGGGAGGAAACCAAAGATCTCGGAGAAAACCCAGGGAGTCACGGGGAGAAGGTACAAAGTCCGTACAGACAGCACCCGTAGTCGGGATTGAATCCGGATCTGTGGCGCTGTAAAATCCTTAAGGCAGCAACTCTACCACTG
>CM075977.1:215120456-215203437 GCA_038087875.1 Malacoraja senta | reverse complement strand
AAAATAGCTCTTCACCACTATCCTGGGATAATTAGGGGATGGCTAATAAATGCTAACCTTACCAGTGATGCCCATTTTCCATAAATTATTTAAAATGAAGGAAGCAAATTAGATTAGATGGGTGAGACCAGTTACACTCAGAGAGTTTAGAGAAGCTGGGAAGTTTAGCCCACTAGATTAAGAGAAATGGAGGTGCTCAAAGTTATCAAGGTTTTTTTCCATAGAGAAACCAAGGAGAAACTATCCTGTGAATGAATAGTCAGCTGCCAGAGAACAAAGAATCAGAACAATTAGTGAAATAACCGGAGGCAACATGAAGGTTTTTCTTTTAATCCGCTGTTATGTCGACTTATCGTCTATTTTATTTTGTTTAAGAAAGACTGCAGATGCTGGCACAATCGAAGGTAGACAAAAAATGCTGGAGAGGCGACATTTCGGGTCGAGACTCCTCTTCAGTTTCTCCAGCACTTTTTGTTTATTTTTATTTGTCTATTTATTTGGCTGTTTGTTTTTTTATATATATATATACTGAACCTTTTTTTTTGTTTATTACATGTTTTACAGAGTACTAGGTTTACATGTTGTGCTGCTGCAAAAATCAGAAATACAAGTTTTACAAGGGAAGTAATTAAATGACTGGGATGTTGAGCTTTTATTTCGAGCTTATAAAAGCTATCATGGACACGATGAGCTGAGTGGCTATGGGAAAAATCTGAGGTGATATTTGTAAATGACATGATGAAAATCTTTGATGGAAAGATAGATGGATTGGTTGGTAAGTTCACAGAGTACACAAAAATGGTGGAGTTATGGAAGGTTGTCAAAAGGTACAGCAGGAGAAGTCACAGTTATGGGCAGAGAAATGGCAGATGGAGTTTAATGCAAGCTAATGTGAGGTTTTCCTCTTTGGGAGGTCAAATACAAGGGGAATGAAGACACTTAATGGCAAGACTTTGATGTGCAGAGAGGGAAGGTGGGGTACATGCCCACAGCTTCATGAGATTGGCAGCATAAGAGATAGAGTGGTAAAGAAGGAATATTGCGATGATCAGTCAGAACGTCATGTTGCACCTTTATAAAATTTTGGTTAGGCCTCATTTGGAGTACTGTGTGCAGTTCTGGCTGCCTGTTAGAAAGTATTAGGAAGTATTGTAAATATAAGGAGAGATTGGACAAACTTGGATTCTCGGGAGCATCGGAGGTTGAGGAGTATATAAAGTTATGAGAGGCATAGACAGCCAGGACATTTGTTCCCCAGAGTGGAAATGTCAAATACAATAGCAGTGTTGAGAGGCTTTTCAATAGACATTAGATAAAAATAGTATGCAACAAAAGCACGTCATTGTACCTTAGGACACGTGATAATAAACTAAACTAAACATGAATATGCAGGGATGGAGGGGTATCAATCACGTGCAGGCAGAGGAGACTGGTTTAATTTGACATCATGTTCGGTACAGACTTTGTGGGCCGAATGGCCTGTTCCTGTGAAGTACCGTTCTACGTTAAGTTCTGTGTCTGTGATGAATTCGCTGATCTAGGTTATGCCAGTGATGAAACTAAGTTCCCTTCCATGCCCCTGGGCTAGCAGAAGGAAAAATAAACTTGGATTCCCAAACTAATTACTATTTAATGTTTTGCGCTGAAAAGAGTGTAGGCGTCACAGCAGGAGGAGACAGGATCAAACTTAGCTATCATGTCCTCGGGATCAAGCATTGCATCATTTCTTCCCATTAAGAGCTCATGCATAAAGAGCACTATTTTCATGATACAAAAGGGGAACCTCCTATTGGCAATTAGTGTCTCCAGGAGAGATATTATTTAAACAGGGGAGATAGAAGCAGTAATAAAAATAGTACAAAAAAACACTGGTGTTTGAAGTGCTGCAATTAAAGGTGTACAGCAGGAAGTGAATTATACCGGCTGCCTTCGGGTATAAATATGTATCGTGTGATGTGTTTCATAATAGAAACATAGGTGCAGGAGTAGGCCATTCCGCCCTTCGAGCCAGCACCGCCATTCAATATGATAATGGCTGATCATCCACAATCAGTAGCACCTTTCCTGCTTTCTACCCATATCCCTTGATTCCTTTACCCCCAGAGCTAAAGCTAACTCTCTCTTGAAAACATCCAGTGAATTGGCCTCCACTGCCTTCTGTGGCAGAGAATTCCACAGATTCACAAGTCTCTGGGTGAAAAAGTTTTTCCTCATCTCAGTCCAAAATGGCCTACTCCTTATTCTTAAACTGTGACCCCTGGTTCTGGACTCCCCCAATGTCTGGAACATTTTTCCTGCATCTAGCCTGTCCAATCCTTTAAGAATTTTATATGTTTCAATAAGATTCCCTCTCATCCTTCTAAGTACAATCCAGTGAATAGAAGTCCAGTCAGTCCATTCTTTCATCATATGTCAGTCCCCGCCATCCCGGGAATTAACATGGTGAACCTATGCTGCACTCCCTCAATAGCAATAATGTCCTTTCTCAAATTAGGGGACCAAAACTGCACACAATACTCCAGGTGCAGTCTCACCAGGGGCCCATGTACAACTGCAGTAGGACCCACTTGCTCCTATACTCAAATCCTCTCGCTATGAAGACCAACATGCCATTTACTTTCTTCACTGCCTGCTGTACCTGCATGCTTACTTTCAGTGACTGATGAACAAGCAAACCCAGATCTCATTGCACCTCTTTTTCCTAATCTGACCATTCAGATAATAATCTGCCTTCCTGTTCTTGCTACTAAAGTGGATAACCTCACATTTATCCACATTATATTGCATGTGCCATGCATCTGCCCACTCACCCAACCTATCCAAGTCACCCTGCAACCTCATAGCATCCTCCTCGCAGCTCACACTGCCACCCAGCTTTGTGTCATCTGCAGGAATCGTATGACCATGGACGTCAACCATGGATGTTGACTGTGCCAGGATCAGGTAAAATGTGCTATAAACCAAGCAAATACCAAGCAAGTGGCACAGCGGTAGAGTTGCTGCCTTACAGAACAAAGACCCAGGTTCGATCCTGGCCACAGGTGCTGTCTGTACGGAGTTTTTATGTTCCTCCCGTAACCTGCAGGGGTTTTCTCCCGGGTGCTCCGGTTTCCTCCCACACTCCACACGCACAGATCTGTAGGTTAATTGGCTTTTGTAAATTGTAAATTGTCCCTAGTGTGTGTGGGGTATTGTTAGCTTGCAGGGATTGCTGGTCTTGGTGGGCTGAAGGGCCTGTTTCCGCATTGTATCTCTAAACTAAACTAAACAATTGGCAACTAATTTCTGAAATGAAAGAAAATCATGATTCAATATCAATCACTAAAGTATCTTTTTTCCCCCAAGACTCTTTGCCACCTTTTGTCCTCCTTTGTAAGAAATATGTGGGCCATGTGCCAAGCTTTCTTAACAAAGTTTTTTTTTTACATAGCATAGAGGTATCAGGCAGCTGATTGACGAGATACAATACATTTTACAATAGCTGCACATTTAATCCTTCCTAGAGTTTATCCCTTTGGTTGGCAACTCTCATAGCCTCTACAGAGCATTATTAATAATAACGTGTAGAACAATGCCAAACGAATAAAACACATGAAAACTGAATAAACTTGTAAAATTGAATCTGAGAGTTGCTCCAATGGAAAGCCATGTGCCAAGAAATTCAATTCCTTAGCCCAATTTTTTTGACGAATTCCCTGGCCGTGACATTGTGCAGTATTATAACCTGTGAAAATGTACACACTTCTTTTCTTTGAAATAATTAAAGGAAGATTCATCACACATCTCGGAAATATTCTGGTCCCTCGTTGAAAACAAATTGGGGCGCGGTGGCGCAGCGGTAGAGTTGCTGCCTTACGGCGCCAGGGACCCGGGTTCGATCCCGACCACGGGTGCCGTCTGTACGGAGTTTGTACGTTCTCCCCGGGTGCTCCAGTTTCCTTCCACACTCCAAAGATGTACAGGTTTTGTAGGTTAATTGGCTTGGCACAGTCAACATCCATGGTTGACGTCCATGGTCCTAGCGTGTGTAGGATGGTGCTAGTGGGCGGGGATCACAGGTCGTTGGGCTGAAGGCGCTGTTCCGCTTTGTATCTATAAACTAAAATAAACTAAACTAAAAAGTGTTAACTGAACAACTTTGTAAATATTGTGATCATTGCTGACCCCTGCCTCATGCTATCAGAGGTATCCAGCCAAAGAATCATAGGATTGAACAGCACTAAAAACGTACTCTATGCCCAACACATCCATGCCGAGCGAAACACTAGAGTGACTCAGTGCGTTAGGCAGCATCTGTGGAGGGAATGGATGGGCAACATAACTTTTAACCAGCAGTTGGTGTTTTGCTCAAGATTTCAGCATCTCCAGTTCCTTGGGACATCCATGCCGACTTTTTTCCACATCCACAACATCCCATTTGTAAAAGGAGAAGGTGACATTTCGGATCAAGACCCTTATTCAGACTGAAGAAGGATCCCAACCCGAAACATCACCTATTCCTTTTCTCCAGAGATGCTGCCTGACCCGATGAATTACTCTAGCACTTTGTGTCTATCTTCGATGTAAACCAGCATCTGCAGTTCCTCCCGACACCAATTGTCCACACCACGTCTTCATGCATCTATACCTTGCCTATTTAAGTGCTTGACTTTACACTTTACTTTGGACTTTAGAGATACAGTGCGGAAATAGGCCCCTTCGACCCACCAAGTCCATGCCGACCAGTGATCACCCCGTACACTAGCACTATCCTACACAATAGGGACCGTTAACAATTTACAGAAGCCTATTTAACTACAAAACCTGGACATCTTTGGAGTGTGGGAGGAGACCAGAGCACCCAGAGAAAACCCGCGTAGTCACAGGGAGAACGTACAAACTCCACACAGACAGCACCCGTAGTTAGGATTGAACCCGGGTCTCTTGCGCTGTAAGGCAGCAACTCTACCGCTGCACCCCTGCGCCGGCCTATTGCTTTATGAATGTGTCTTAAACCTATTAAAACATAGAGCAGTACACCACAGCAATGGGGGTTCTGTCCACAATGTTAGTGCCGAACATGATGCCAAGTTGAATTGATCTCACTAGCCAATACGTTTTCATTATCCCACTATTCCCTGCACTTTCATGTGCCTATCCTCAAGCCTCTTAATGCCACAATTGCATCTGTCCCCAGATAGAGACAAGGAGAGACCCAGTTCCCCGGGTTTTATGACATGTTTAGAAAGGACGATTGGTGTTGAACACCTTGCGGTAATTAATGAACAACAGCCGGACGTGTGTGTTCTTATTGCCCAAGTGGTCCAGGGCAGAGTGGAGAGCCCGTGAGTGCATCCCACGGAGAGGTACAGCGCAGAAACAGGCCCTTTCGGCCCACCGGGTCCGCGCCGACCAGCGATCCCTGCACATTAGCACTATCCTATTACCCACGAGGGACAATTTTTACATCTATAACAAGCCAATTAACCTACATACCTGTACGCCTTTGGAGTGTGGGAGGAAGCTGAAGATCTTGGAGAAAACCCACGCAGGTCACGGGGAGAACGTACAAACTCCGTACAGGCAGCACCCATAGTCAGGATCAAACACAGGTCTCCGGCGCTGCATTCGCTGTAAGGCAGCGACTATACCGCTGCGCCACTGTGCCGCCCAAAATCTGTAGAGGCGGTAGGTGAATTGTAGCACATTCAAGTCCTTACTAAGGCAGGAATTGAGATATGACATAACTAACCTCTTACAGCACTTCATCACCACACATGTCAGTGCCCAATGGCTAGTGGTCGTACAGGCACCTTATTCTTCCTGGGCACTGGTATTATCAATGTCTTTTTTTTAGCAGATAGAGGCATTCGAAACTTAGTTGTGAGAGGTTGTATTTGGTAGTGAAATCCTTTGAATGATCCTATTATTTTTAATAAATAGCATGCATTCTCTCTCTTCGCTGTAGTGCCACTTGACCAGTTTTAACAATGTTTTGCATGTTGCAATATGAAGGCATTTCTGAGAACTATTATATTTAACTTTTTTTTTTGCATTTGTGCCTGCTCACTCATTCATCTTTAAGCCTTTATCCAAATTTCACTCCTCCGTTCATAATCCTCTTGCTTACGCCCAGGCCATGTTGACTTCCCTCCAGGCTTTCCGTCATTCCAGGTGCATAAATACGTATTGTTTTCATGCCCAGGGGGTTTCTTTGCAATAAAGTTACTGGTTATTCTGAATATGAAGCTGGTAGAGCTGCTGCCTCACGACGCCAGAGACCCAGGTTCAATCCTGACCTTGGCTGCTGGCTGCGTGGAGTTTGCACGTTCTCCCTGTGACAGCGTCGGTTTCCCCCTCGGTGTTCTGGTTTCCTCCCACATCCTAAAGGCGTGTGGGCTTGTAGGTTATTTGGCCTCCGTGTGTCGGGAGTGGATGCGAAAGTGGGATAACATCAAACTTGTGTGAACAGGTGATCGACAATCAGCATGGACTCAGTGGGCCGAAGGGCCTGTTTCCGTGCTCTATCTCTCAGCTAAAACTAAACAATCTTGGTGGTTTGCATTTACAATGTAATTGGAAGACCTGATTCCTCTTTCTCTAAACTCCCAGCACTAGTGGTAGTTGGCAAAAAGCATTTGTTAAAAAGAGATTTTGGTTGAAGGATCCATGCAGTGTTATCTGTAAACCACATAAAGAAATGTTTTTTTCAACATCCTTATGCAAAACATTTATTTTCAGCATCAATGCATCCTGAGCAAATCGAATTGTTCCCATCGTGACTCAGCTTTGACTCCTCGCTTCGTGTTCCTGACGTTGTAACAGCGTCTATTTATGTAAGACAATAATTTTTTTTGTTACAGGCAAGGAAAATAAAATCTCATTGTTATGAGTAAGAAACTGCAGTTGAAGTTAATGGCAACAGATCAAAAGAGTAATCTGGCATTGAGTCCTTTCACGCTTCACAAACCCAATGAGACACGTTGGTGGGTGATGTGTACTCAAGAGTAAATTCCGTTTGCCCGATCAGTTGGATGAAATCTGCAGTAAAACTAAATAGCTCAAAGTCTTTCAAACTAGTGCATCCAGCAGCAACTGAGTAATCTAATGGCAATAATGGAGATTTTATATTGGTTCCAGTCACTGACTACCTACAGACCTATTATATAACGCAAGGAGGCCTCTCCGTGTTATGACACACGGAGGCCAAATAATCATGACCAGCTTCCAACACAGTAATCCCATCAGTTTAGTTTAGTTTTGAGATACAGCGCGAGAACAGGCCCTTCGGCCCTTCGGCCCACCAAGTCCGCGCCGACCAGCAATCCCCGCACACCAATGCTATCCTACACACACTAGGGACAATTGACTATTTATACCAAGCCAATTAACCTACAAACCTGTACGTCTTTAGAGTGTGGGAGGAAACCAAAGATCTCGGAGAAAACCCAGGGAGTCACGGGGAGAAGGTACAAAGTCCGTACAGACAGCACCCGTAGTCGGGATTGAATCCGGATCTGTGGCGCTGTAAAATTCCTTAAGGCAGCAACTCTACCACTGCACCACCACGCCGCCCCTTCTCTTCCTATTCTTCAATCCAATTCTTTCCCACCTGCTTATTTTCTTTGTTACCCTGTAACAAACATTCTCCCATACACGTCCATCAACTTCCCTTTAATTCTTTGGCCACTTACCGTAACTAAGAGATAACTTGCAATAGCCATTTATTGTCAGAAGTCATATAAGTCAGCTATCAGGCAACTGAATGGTCCTCACATTAGACTTTATACTTTAAAGATACAGCGCAGAAACAGGCCCTTCCACCTGCCGAATCCGCACCGTACACTAACACTATCCTACACACACTAGGGATAAATTACAATATTACCAAAGCCAATTAACCTACAAACCTGTGTGTCCTTCGGAGTGTGGGTGAAAACCGGAGCATCTGAAGAAAACCCACTCGGTCACAGGGAGAACATAGCAACTCCGTACAGACAAGATCTAACCTGGGTCTCTAGCGCTGTAAGGCAGCAACTCTACCACCCGCATCAGCTAGAGTGAGGTCTTGACCCCTCATCTACCTCATAGGAGACCCCTTGAACTATCTTTAATCAGACTTTATCGGACTTCAATGTTATATTCTTACCCAGAATGTTGTACCCTTTATCCTTTATCTGTGCACTGTGGACAGCTTGATTGTATCATGTATAGACTTTTCTCCGACTGGATAGCATGCAAACAAATACTTTCCACTGTACCTCGGTACACATAACAATGATAATAAACTAAACTATCTATATTACTAAAAGTAAGATCTTGACCACTTCCTGTTTTTCTGTTTCATGATTTTTGAAAAACGCTGCACTTACGGCTGTGATTTTTGGCCATCATACTCAGAGTCCACCTCTGCTGCGCAGGACAAGAGGATTTTTCCCGTCAATGAAAAATAAAAGAGTTATTAATGTTTTAAAAATGTTGACATTCTCTCTGCTGCCCCTGCTGGTGGGAGGGGGAGGGACTATAAAAGCCGGAAGTGTTGTGCCTCACCTCAGTCTCTACAAGATGGAGGAAGTGAGAGGGTCACATCTCTCTGAGCTGTGAATAACACTGAACACATGTCTACTCAACTGTGAGTGCCCTTAATGTGGTTTGAAAATGAAAATGTGGTTGCTTTGAAATGCTGCACTGCAAACGGTTGTTGGTGGTGGTGGTAACTGCTTTGAAATGCTGCACTGCAAATGGTTGTTGGTGGTGGTGGTAACTGCTTTGAAATGCTGCACTGCAATGGTTGTTGGTGGTGGTGGTAACTGCTTTGAAATGCTGCTCTGCAAATGGTTGTTGGTGGTGGTGGTAACTGCTTTGAAATGCTGCACTGCAAATTGTTGTTGTTGGTGGTGGTAACTGCTTTGAAATGCTGCATTGCAAATGGTTGTTGGTGGTGGTGGTAACTGCTTTGAAATGCTACACTGCAATTGGTTGTTGGTGGTGGTGGTAACTGCTTTGAAATGCTGCACTGCAAATGGTTGTTGTTGGTGGTGGTAACTGCTTTGAAATCCTGCACTGCAAATGGTTGTTGGTGGTGGTGGTAACTGGACAACTTCCTGTTTGCACTGTATATTGATTTTAGATAAAACGCTACCACTTACGGCTGTGATTTTTGGCCATCTTAGTCCCCCTCCGCTCACCAGGGGCAGAGGATTCTTCGATCAATGAAAAATATAAGTGTTATTAGTGTTTAAAAAATGTTGAGAAGTGTGGGTGTGGCTCAGTCTCTGCAAGATGGGGGAGGGAGCGGTCATGACTCTGTCTAAGCTGTGAATCAACTGAACACACTGAATGTCTACTTAGATACATAGATACATAGAAAAATAGGTGCAGGAGTAGGCCATTTGGCCCTTCGAGCCTGCACCGCCATTCATCATGGCTGATCATCTAACTCAGTATCCCGTACCTGCCTTCTCTCCATACCCCCTGATCCCTTTAGCCACAAGGGCCACATCTAACTACCTATTAAATATAGCCAATGAACTGGCCTCAACTACCCTCTGTGGCAGAGAGTCCAGAGATTCACCACTCTCTGTGTGAAAAGGTTTTTGCTCATCTCGGTCTTAAAGGATTTCCCCCTTATCCTTAAGCTGTGACCCCTTGTACTGGACTTCCCCAACATCGGGAACAATCTTCCTGCATCTAGCCTGTCCAACCCCATAAGAATTTTGTACGTTTCTATAAGATCCCCTCTCAATCTCCTAAATTCTAGCGAGTATAAGCCAAGTCTATCCAGTCTTTCTTCATATGAAAGTCCTGACATCCCAGGAATCAGTCTGGTGAACCTTCTCTGCACTCCCTCTATGGCTATAATGTCCTTCCTCAGATTTGGAGACCAAAATTGTACGCAATACTCCAGGTGTGGTCTCACCAAGACCCTGTACAACTGCAGTAGAACCTCCCTGCTCCTATACTCAAATCCTTTTACTATGAAAGCTAACATACCATTCGCTTTCTTCACTGCCTGCTGCACCTGCATGCCTACTTTCAATGACTGGTGTACCATGACACCCAGGTCTCGCTGCATCTCCCCATTTCCTAATCGGCCACCATTTAGATAATAGTCTGCTTTCCTGTTTTTGCCACCAAAGTGGATAACCTCACATTTATCCACATTATACTGCATCTGCCAAACATTTGCCCACTCACCCAGCCTATCCAAGTCACCTTGCAGTCTCCTAGCATCCTCCTCACATCTAACACTGCCCCCCAGCTTAGTGTCATCCGCAAACCTGGAGATGTTGCCTTCAATTCCCTCATCCAGTTCATTAATATAAATTGTAAATAGCTGGGGTCACAGCACTGAGCCTTGCGGTACCCCACTAGTCACTGCCTGCCATTGTGAAAAGGACCCGTTTACTCCTACCCTTTGCTTCCTGTTTGCCAGCCAGTTCTCTATCCACATCAATACTGAACCCCCAATACCGTGTGCTTTAAGTTTGTATACTAATCTCTTATGTGGTACCTTGTCGAAAGCCTTCTGAAAGTCCAGATACAACACATCCACTGGTTCTCCCCTATCCACTCTACTAGTTACATCCTCGAAAAATTCTATAAGATTCGTCAGACACGATTTACCTTTCGTAAATCCATGCTGACTTTGTCCAATGATTTCACCACTTTCCAAATGTGCTGCTATCCCATCTTTAATAACTGACTCTAGCAGTTTCCCCACTACCGATGTTAGACTAACTGGTCTGTAATTCCCAGTTTTCTCTCTCCCTCCCTTCTTAAAAGTGGGGTTACGTTTGCTACCCTCCAATCCTCAGGAACTACTCCAGAATCTAAAGAGTTTTGAAAAATTATCACTAATGCTTCCACTATTTCTGGAGCTACTTCCTTAAGTACTCTGGGATGCAGCCTATCTGGCCCTGGTGATTTATCGGCCTTTAATCCATTCAATTTACCCAACACCACTTCCCGACTAACCTGGATTTCACCCAGTTCCTCCATCTCCTTTGACCCGCGGCCCCCTGCTATTTCCTGCAGATTATTTATGTCTTCCTTAGTGAAGACAGAACCAAAGTAGTTATTCAATTGGTCCGCCATATCCTTGTTCCCCATGATCAATTCACCTGTTTCGGACTGCAAGGGACCTACATTTGTTTTAACTAATCTCTTTCTCTTCACATATCTATAAAAACTTTTGCAGTCAGTTTTTATGTTCCCTGCCAGTTTTCTTTCATAATCTATTTTCCCTTTCCTAATTAAGCCCTTTGTCCTCCTCTGCTGGTCTCTGAATTGCTCCCAGTCCTCTGGTATGCTGCTTTTTCTGGCTAATTTGTACGCATCATCTTTTGCTTTGATACTATCCCTGATTTCCCTTGTTATCCATGGATGCACTACCTTCCCTGATTTATTCTTTTGCCAAACTGGGATGAACAATTTTTGTAGTTCATCCATGCAGTCTTTAAATGCCTTCCATTGCATATCCACCGTAAACCCTTTTAGAACTAATTGCCAGTCAATCTTGGCCAATTCACGTCTCATACCCTCAAAGTTACCTTTCTTTAAGTTCAGAACCGTTGTTTCTGAATTAACAATGTCACTCTCCATCCTAATGAAGAACTCAACCATATTATGGTCACTCTTGCCCAAGGGGGCACGCACAACAAGACTGCTAACTAACCCTTCCTCATTACTCAATACCCAGTCTAGAATAGCCTGCTCTCTCGTTGGTTCCTCTACATGTTGGTTTAGATAACTATCCCTCATACATTCCAAGAAATCCTCTTCCTCAGCACCCCTGCCAATTTGATTCACCCAATCTAAATGTAGATTGAAGTCACCCATTATAACTGTTTTGCCTTTGTTGCATGCATTTCTAATTTCCTGTTTGATGCCATCCCCAACTTCACTACAACTGCTAGGTGGCCTGTACACAACACCCACCAGCGTTTTCTGCCCCTTAGTGTTTCGCAGCTCTACCCATACCGATTCCACAACCTCCAAGCTAATGTCCTTCCTTTCCACTGCGTTAATCTCCTCTCTAACCAGCAACGCTACCCCACCTCCTTTTCCTTTCTCTCTATCCCTCCTGAGTATTGAATATCCCTGGATGTTCAGCTCCCAGCCTTGGTCACCCTGGAGCCATGTCTCCGTGATCCCAACTATATCATAATCATTAATTGCTATCTGTACTGTGAGGTTTGTTTGTGTGGTTTTACGGTGGTTTCACCCTGCTTGAAATGGTATAAAACTGCTTTTTAATGCGATGGCCTTGCACCCTGCATGAAATGGTATGAAACTGCACTTGAATTTGGTGGCCTTGCACCCTGCTTGAAATGGTATGAAACTGCACTTCAATTTGGTTGTCTTGCACCCTGCTTGAAGTGGTATGAAACTGCACTTGAATTTGGTGGCCTTGCACCCTGCTTGAAATGGCATTAAACAGCACTAGCATTTGGTGGCCTTGCACCCTGCTTGAAGTGGCATGAAACTACATTTGAGTTTGGTGGCCCTGCACCCTGCTTGAAGTGGCATGAAACTACATTTGAGTTTGGTGGCCCTGCACCCTGCTTGAAGTGGTAGGAAACTGCATTTGTTTGGTGGCCCTGCACCCTGCTTGAAGTGGTAGGAAACTGCACTTGAGTTTGGTGGCCCTGCACCCTGCCTGAAGTGGTATGAAACTGCACTTGAATTCAGTGGCCTAGCACCCTGCTTGAAGTGGTCGGAAACTGCACTTGAATTCGGTGGCCTTACACCCTGCTTGAAGTGGTAGGAAACTGCACTTGAAATCTGTGGCCTTGCACCCTGCTTGAAGTGGTAGGAAACTGCACCTGAATTTGGTGGCCTTGCACCCCGCTTGAAGTGGTATGAAACTGCAATTAAATTTGGTGGCCTTGCACCCTGCTTGAAGTGGTAAGAAACTGCACTTGAATTTGGTGGCCTTGCACCCTGCTTGAAATGGCAGGAAACTGCATTTGAATTTGGTGGCCTTGCACCCTGCTTGAAATGGAATTTCAAGGAATAGCCGTGAGTCAACTGCTCGCCCACCAGCCGCGAGTGAGCTACCAGCACATCAGGCTTGAGCGACTGAGCTGTCACCCCAAGAATCCATTTGGCCCACAATGTCCATACTAGCCCTCTGGAAACCAGTCCCTTCAGCCCACAATACCCGTACTAGCGCTCCAGAAAGCCCCCCCCCCCCCACTGGCCACCAATATTGGAATTGGTTGAGAGGTGGAATATTGCATTGGGGGCCCAGCCCTCCCGTGTGAACATGGGACCCAAAGGGTCCCACTTAGTCTAGTATAATTTACAACTGCCAATAAACCTTCCAGCATTCAGATTCAGATTAGTTTATCATCATATGCACCAATATGCAATGAAATTCCTTGTTTGCTTGAAGTTCGCACAGAGGAAAAAGTATACATGATAATGATAAACACAAGAATAAATACAACATTGAGAGCAAAGCAGCAGAATGGCATTGTGAGAGAAAATCAGGGCTGTGTTTTGCCTTGTGTGAAAAGGGCAATTGGTATGCCAACATACAACTTGACACAAGTTGACACAATGTATTTAAGTGGAAGAGTAATATCGATACGCAAGGAACTGCAGATGCTGAAAACATGGGCAAAACACAATATACTGGAGGAACTCAGTGGATCCTTAAGAATCCATTTGTCATCTCAAAGGTTTTTGTTTAATTTCTAGGTATCTTTCTTCAAGTTATATAGCAATAATCTTTTTGATGTATGGACAAATTTGCCTCTGTGGAGAATAGTTAACGTGAACCGGGAGTCTTCATGTTTCAGCTTGCTCCGCTGGTATACAGTAGTTGTTGATCTCTGTCAGTTCATTGAGCCACGTTTGAATCCTGACACATTGATCGATTGTGTAACCTGGTTGTCTGATGGACGTCAGTAAGGAGGGAGTAAGTCCACCAGCCAGAAAGTCATAGGTAGACACAAAATGCTGGAGTAACTCAGCGGTGAGGCAGCATCTCTGGAGAGAAGGAATGGGTGAGGCTTCAGTCTGAAGAAGGGTCTCGACCCGAAACGTCGCCCATTCCTTCTCTCCAGAGATGCTGCCTCACCTGCTGAGTTACTCCAGCATTTTGTGTCTACCTTCGATTTAAACCAGCATCTGCAGTTCTTTCTTACACATAGCCAGTCAGTCATAGTAGACACAATACCCTGGTGCAACTCAGAGGGTCAGGCAGCATTTCCAGGGGTGCTCCCTGACCTGCTGAGTTACTCCAGCTTTTTGTGTCTATCTTCGGATTAAACCAACATCTGCAGTTCCTTCCTACACAGTAACTCATGGTTATGGGTTCTGGCAACTTAAAACTAGAACTGAAAGGAAGCACATACCATTTCAAAACTTCAACACTTCAGTAATAAATAGCAGCCTATCAAGAATTATATAGTGTGACATTGATTCAAGAAATGCTTAGCAATAAAATGCAACTAAATAACGGAGTGACAACTTTTTCATGACTGGTGCAGAAATGGACTATGACTTTGAGTTACATAGATACATAGAAAATAGGTGCAGGAGTAGGCCATTCGGCCCTTCGAGCCTGCACCGCCATTCAATATGATCATGGCTGATCATCCAACTCAGTATCCCGTACCTGCCTTCTCTCCATACCCCCTGATCCCCTTAGCCACAAGGGCCACATCTAATTCCCTCTTAAATATAAGCCAATGAACTGGCCTCAACTACCCTCTGTGGCAGAGAGTTCCAGAGATTCACCACTCTCTGTGTGAAAAAGTTTTTCCTCATCTCGGTCTTAAAGGATTTCCCCCTTATCCTTAAGCTGTGACCCCTTGTCCTGGACTTCCCCAACATCGGGAATAATCTTCCTGCACCTAGCCTGTCCAACCCCATAAGAATTTTGTACTTTTCTATAAGATCCCCTCTCAATCTCCTAAATTCTAGCGAGTATAAGCCAAGTCTATCCAGTCTTTCTTCATATGAAAGACCTGACATCCCAGGAATCAGTCTGGTGTCGTTTGGTGAGTCTGGTGAGTTGTGTAGGAAGGAACTGCAGATGCTTGTTTAAACCAAAGATAGACTTAAAAGGCTGGAGAACTCAGGCAGCAACTCTGGAGAGAAGGAATGGGTGACGTTTCGGGTCGAGACCCTTCTTCATTACTTTGAGTTGCTGTAGTACTTGCGTTTTTCTCCCACTACTATTTCTACAGTCTCACCCGCTCATATATATCTGTGCCAGACTCAGTTCAGACTCTTACCACAGAGCCCGCTACCCGCTCGCCCCAACCTGACCCTTCGTCTTACCTGGTAAAATCTATGACTGTAGGAACATTGTTTAGTTTAGTTTAGTTTAGAGGTACGGTGTGGAAACAGGCCCTTCGGCCCACAGACCCAACCAGCGATCCCCGCACAATTTACAATTATACCAAGCCAATTAACCTACAAACCTGCACATCTTTGGAGTGAGGGAGGAAACCGGAGCACCCGGAGAAAACCCACGCAGGTCACGTACAACTCCATACAAACAGCCCCCGTAGTCAGGATCGAACCGGGGTCGCTGGCGATGTAAGGCAGCAACTCCACCGCTGCACCACCATGCCACCATTGCCTGTCAAAATCCTTATAGAAACATAGAAACATAGAAATTAGGTGCAGGAGTAGGCCATTCGGCCCTTCGAGCCTGCACCGCCATTCAATATGATCATGGCTGATCATCCAACTCAGTATCCCGTACCTGCCTTCTCTCCATACCCTCTGATCCTTTTAGCCACAAGGGCCACATCTAACTCCCTCTTAAATATAGCCAATGAACTGGCCTCGACTACCCTCTGTGGCAGAGAGTTCCAGAGATTCACCACTCTCTGTGTGAAAAAAGTTCTTCTCATCTCGGTTTTAAAGGATTTCCCCCTTATCCTTAAGCTGTGACCCCTTGTCCTGGACTTCCCCAACATCGGGAGCAATCTTCCTGCATCTAGCCTGTCCAACCCCTTAAGAATTTTGTAACTTTCTATAAGATCCCCTCTCAATCTCCTAAATTCTAGAGAGTATAAACCAAGTCTATCCAGTCTTTCTTCATAAGACAGTCCTGACATCCCAGGAATCAGTCTGGTGAACCTTCTCTGCACTCCCTCTATGGCAATAATGTCCTTCCTCAGATTTGGAGACCAAAACTGTACGCAATACTCCAGGTGTGGTCTCACCAAGACCCTGTACAACTGCAGTAGAACCTCCCTGCTCCTATACTCAAATCCTTTTGCTATGAAAGCTAACATACCATTTGCTTTCTTCACTGCCTGCTGCACCTGCATGCCTACTTTCAATGACTGGTGTACCATGACACCCAGGTCTCGCTGCATCTCCCCTTTTCCTAGTCGGCCACCATATAGTTGGTATCCATTTCATCCTGGCCATTCGTCATCACCTCATAAATAAAACCAATAGGTTTCAGTTATCAACTGAATATGAATTCCAAAACATGAGCATGCTGGAATCACATGTATAAGATGGAGGGAACTTCTCCAGTCAACCTATTGCATTGGTTAGAGACATAAATATGTATCTGTTTTGAGTTATGGGTTGTTATTTCAGCTGTCAGCTTCTAGGGGGATGTGTCAGCTTTTGTCCATTTTCTAGATTGTTGTAAGTATTAATGACAGGGTAATGTTAGTAAAACGTTCCAAGAAGGTTGAAAACCCCAAGGGCAGAATGATGCTGTGCAATAGAGTTGAAGCTGGTTTTGTAGGATCTCATCATTGGCGGTCACTCGAAACGAGTATGACTGTCCTCTCATGGAGGACGCCTGTGCGTGACTTTGTTTAAAGTGGGGAGACTGGTGCACAGACAGGCACCACATGGTCCTTGACAGATCTGGGCCGGGATCCAGTGGCATGGAGTCCAAGACGACCGTGGACCCTTTTCTGCTGCAGCCTTCATCCGCCTTCCCAGCCGTTGTGACGCTCCACTAAGGTCAGCCATCATCCTCCGCCTGTTCCACCGTTGAGGTCTTGGTTGGATTGCTCTTTGTCAGAGACCTCCCCCTCGACCTTACCGCCATGGGTGACCCTACCAGGAGCATAGCTCCAGACGGCATCGCTCTCAGGATCACAAGACCACACAAGCTTCTCCACCACGACAAGGTGTCAATCCATGGAGAAGGACCACACTGTTATGGAATGAAGAGGACAAATCTTACAGAGTTTTTCCATCACAAACACTATTCCCTGGCCACCAAATCCATCCGATGGATCAGCAACTGTCCAGAGGAAAAACGAAACTATTCAAAGCATCAGTGCCATGTTGGAGATGAGCTGTGGATGAAATACCCAAACCATTCCTCGCATTGTTGACTTTCATCTTTGGTGCTCTTTGACTCAACCTCACATCCGCTGATAAAGCAGTCATTTCATTCTTTATCCATGGAAACTTGGCTAGTATGATTTACTGCCCTCGTCTAGGGGCAGCACAGTAGTTAAGCTGGTGGAGCTGCTGCATCACAGCGCAAGAGATCCAGGTTTGAACCTGACCTCGGGTGCTGTCGTTGTGGAGTTTGCACGTTCTCCCTGTGACCACGTGAGTTTCCTCAAGTGCTCCGGTTTCCTCCCACATCGCTTAGATGGGCGGGATTGTAGGTTAATTGGACCGTGTGTGTTTGGAGCTGATGTGAAAGTGGGATAATATAAGCCTGCTGCTTTGAAATATTTAACAGATTAGATCACTGAAATTGTGTTAAAAAGGACATAAATTGCTGGAGTAACTCAGTGGGCCAGGCAGCATCTCTGGAGAACATGGATAGATGACATTTCGGGTCGGGACCCTTCCTCAGATCCAAAACATCACCTATCCGTGTTCTCCGCAGATGCTGTCTGACCCACTGAGTTACTCCATCCTTTTTTGGAAAAGCAGCATCCGCAGTCTGAAGAAGGGTCTCGACCCGAAACGTCGCCTACTCCTTTTCTCCATAGATGCTGCCTCACCCGCTGAGTTTCTCCAGCATTTTCTGTCTACATCCACAGTTCCTTGTATCCACAATTAACTAGAGTAGCTGTAACCAGTATACTTTGCAAGTTGGAGCGGCAATGTGTGCTTGCCAGAACTCAGTGAGATCTAATAGATTCACCCAAACAAAGTATTCTCATTTTCACTCTTGAGAACCCCGCCAGTGCGTAAGTGGAGTTGCATCCATTTTATTGATTTTGCCCGCTGACGTTGACAAATAAAGGATCAGTTCAAGTTAGCTTCACTTCTGTTATTCACAGCTGTTGTCTTGCAGCCAGTTCGCTATCTGTCTGTCCGTTTCCATTTCCCACTTGTCAAGTCCACCGCCAGTTTGCATCCATCAAGCAAGGAAATGTTTTCTGACTATCCACAAATCGGTCAATAATTTAGTTGCTGCTATTGTTTAAAAACAGTAATGTTTCACAACTTGCTGCTTTCAAAATATTCATAACCATTCAGACATATACTGAGAGGGTCTATGGGCTGCTGAAGATTGATTGATTGATTGCTGATTGATTGAAAGAAACTGCTTGGAAACAGGCCCTTCAGCCCACCGGGTCTATGCTGACCATCAATCATCCATGCACACTAGTTCTATGTTATCCCACTTTCTCATCCGCTTTCTATGCACTGCGGGCAATTTATAGAGTCCAATTAACCTACAAATTCTTAGGTGAATTTATCATATAACCAGTCACCAGAATATAATTTTATAATTTTAATTACAAGTTTCCTTGTCCATGTTTGATTTGATGCCTTGAGCCTTCAGAGAATCTGGAGTCAATGATAAGGACTCTAAGGATTACCAACTGTAGTTTAGGTTTGGTTTAGTTTAGAGATACAGCGCGGAAACAGGCCCTTCGGCCCACCGAGTCTGCACCAACCAGCGATCCCCGCATATTAACACACTATGGACAATTTACACATACACCAAGCCAATTAACCTACAAACCTGTACGTCTTTGGAGTGTGGGAGGAAACCGAAGATCTCGGAGAAAACCCACGTGGTCACGGGGTGAACGTGCAATCTCCGTACAGACAGCACCCGTAGTCGGGATCGAACCGGGGTCTCCGGCGCTATAAGCGCTGTAAGGCAGCAACTCTACCGCTGCGCCACCCTGTGCATTCCTGAGCCGCGACATCTGGTGAATCTGTCCTGCCAGTGGAATAGGAATATGATGGAGGAGTAAGTCACATCATCTGCAAGGTATGATTCTGTGAGTAGAGCTATAAAAACATAGAACATAGAACAGTAAAGCACAGGAACAGGCTCTTCGGCCCACAAGGTTCATGCCAAATATGATGCGAAATTGAACTATTATGCTGAGAGAACGGAGCGGCTGGGCTAGTATACTCTGGAATTTAGAAGGGTGAGAGGGGATCTTATTGAAATATATAAGATTATTAAGGGTTTGGACACGGTAGAGGCAGGAAACATGTTCCCGATGTTGGGGGAGTCCAGAACCAGAGGCCACAGTTTAAGAATAAGGGGTAAGCCATTTAGAACTGAGATGAAATACTTTTTCACACAGAGAGTTGTGAGTCGGTGGAATTCTCTGCCTCAGAAGGCGGTGGAGGCCGGTTCTCTGGATACTTTGAAGAGAGAACTAGATAGGGCTCTTAAAGATAGCGGAGTCAGGGGATATGGGGAGAAGGCAGGAACGGGGTACTGATTGTGGATGATCAGCCATGATCACATTGAATGGCAGTGCTGGCTCGAAGGGCCGAATGGCCTACTCCTGCACCTATTGTCTATTGTCTATTCTCGGCCTGCACATGATCCACATCCTTCCATTCCCTGCATGCCCGTATGTCTACCCCAAAGCCTCTTGTGCTACAATTGCATCTTCCTCCTCCATCAGCCCTTGTACGGCATTCCAGGTACCCACTATTCTCTCAGAAAGATTGCAGCAGGATCTGGATCGGTTGGCCGGGTGGGCTGAGGAATGGTTGATGGAATTTAATATGGAGAAATGTGAGGTGTTGCATTTTGAGAAGTCTAACATGGGCAGGACCTACAAAGTGAATGGTGGGCCCCTGGGAAGTGTTGTAGAGCAGAGGGGTCTATGAGTACAGGTGCATGGTTCCTTGAAGGTGGAGTCACAGGTAGATAGGGTGGTTAAAAAGGTGTTTGGCACATTGGCCTTCATCAGTCAGAGTATTGAGTATAGTAGCTGGGAGATCATGTTGCAGTTGTATAAGATGTTGATGAGGCCGCATTTAGAATATTGTCTTCAGTTCTGGGCACCATGTTATAGAAAATATGTTGACAAGCTGGAAAGGGTACAGAGGAGATTCATGAGAGGAATAGATCGGGCGGATGCAGAGAGTCTCTTGTCCAGAGTAGGTGAATCGAGGGCCAGAGGACATAGGTTTAAAGTGAAGGGGAAACGATTTAATAGAAATCTGAGGGGTAACTTTAACACAAAAGGTGGTGGGTGTATGGAACAAGCTGCCAGAGGAGGTAGTTGAGGCAGGGACTATCCCAACATTTAAGAAACAGTTGAACAGGTACATGGATAGGACAGGTTTGGAGGGATATGTACCAAACGCAAGCAGGTGGGACTAGTGTGGGCAAGTTGGGCCGGAGGGCATGTTTCCACACTGTATCACTCTATGACTCTGTAACTCTATAATTAGTCCAAGATAAAGTCCGATTGGACGACTGGTTATTATCATTAAAAAACGAATGAAAATGTTATATTTCTGTCTGTTTGCCCCAGAATGCATCATCATGCCATTTATTTTTGGTTCTATTTTAGTACCTGTGTGATTTCGGAGCTCGGGGACGTCTCTTAGCGGCTCGTACCGCTAACGGCAGGTACTCGGGAAACGCGGTAAGCTCGGGAAGAATCGGGAAGATTTTTCAACATGTTGAAAAATGTCCACGAGAGCCCCAAGTACCGACGAGTGGCCATTACCGTAAATCTCCGAGTTCGAATCAGGGCAAACTCGGGAGAGCTCTTGGAATGCGTGGGACAGGCTTTTAAAGCTTTTCACTGTACCTTGATACACGTGACAATAAACGCAACTCAACAATGTCTGTGCTGAACATGAAGCCTAGACTGGCTCTTATCATGCCCTCACATAAACCCATATCCCTCAATTGCCTTCCTGTCCACCTGCCTAGAGTTTTATTCAGACTACCTTTGTTGAAGACTTCGAGGTTGTTTGTTATTTTATTGCAAACTACTCGCAGTACCATAGGTCAAATAAATATTTAACCATTGTTGAATGACATTAGCAATTTTGCATGGCACAATGCAACGATACATCACTGGGTAATAATATGTTCATGGCAACCATGCATCATTTGCATGCACAGAATCATGCGAAGTACAGAAATGATCAGGTCTGTTCTCTCTAGGGTTGTCATGATTTCCTTGCATTGCACAGATGCCCACTGGGTGTGATTTACAGTACATTTCTGTTAATGTAGGGGTAGTGAACTACTAGAAGTCATTCTGGTAACAATAATAAAGCTTGGTTTATTTTAGTGTAGTTTAGAGATACAGCATGGAAACAGGCCCTTCAGCCCACCGAGTCTGCACCCATCAGCGATCCCCGCACATTAACATTAACACTATCCTACACACACTAGGCCAATTTACACTTATACCAAGCCAATTAACCAACAGACCTGTACGCCCTGGAGTCTGGGAGGAAACCGAAGATCTCGGAGAAAACCCACGCGGTCATGGGAGAACGTACAAACTCCGTACAGACAGCACCCGTAGTCGGGATCGAACCTGGGTTTCCGGCGCTGCAAGCTATGTAAGGCAGCAACTCTACCGCTGCGCCAATGTGCCGCCCTATGTCTTACTCGGTTCTTGATGCCCTGTGTAATAAATGGCATTTTCCCACTAAATAGACGCATTCCTGCGGAACTGGGTGTGAAGCCAGCCTGGAACGTAAAGAACTGACTGCCCCAATTTTACATGGTCAGTTCATTTGAAAACTTATTTAATAACTATACCTGCAGATTTCGACTCATGCTCTAATTGCGGGGGATGTGGAAAATCGCTCATGGTATGAACGTAAAGATGTGTGTGCATTGAAGGTAACAGGCTGAAAATAGAAGTGTTTTAATAGCCTTTATAAACCAGGAAGAGGGTTTATAAGTTTAAGAAGGAACTGCAGATGCTGGAAATCGAAGGTAGACAAAAGTGCTGGAGAAACTCAGTGGAGCGGCAGCAATCTATGGAGCGAAGGAATAGGCAACGTTTCGGGCCGAAATATTGCCTATTTACTTCGCTCCATAGATGTTGTTGCACCCGCTGAGTTTCTCCAGCACTTTGTCTACCCCAGAGGTTTTATAAGGCTCAGTCAAGATTTGTGTTTATGAGGGGAAGGGACAGAAATGAAGTGAATGGAGAGACAAATCCTACACATTAGGGACAATTTACAATTTTACCAAAGCCAATTAACCTACAAACCGGTACGTCTTTGGAGTGTGGGAGGAACCGGAACACTTGGAGAAAACCCACGCAGGTCACGGGGATAACGTACAAACTCCGTACACACAGCACCTGTAGTCAGGATCGAACCCCGATCTCTGGCACTGTAAGGCAGCAACTCTACCGCTGAGCCACCGTGCCGCCACTGATTCTGTTGATCAGCGATGAAGCCACTTAATAACCATATAACCATATAACCATATAACAATTACAGCACGGAAACAGGCCATCTCGACCCTTCTAGTCCGTGCCGAACATGTATTCTCCCCTAGTCCCATATGCCTGCGCTCAGACCATAACCCTCCATTCCTTTCCCGTCCATATAACTATCCAATTTATTTTTAAATGATAAAAACGAACCTGCCTCCACCACCTTCACTGGAAGCTCATTCCACACAGCCACCACTCTCTGAGTAAAGAAGTTCCCCCTCATGTTACCTCTAAACTTCTGTCCCTTAATTCTCAAGTCATGTCCCCTTGTTTGAATCTTCCCTACTCTCAGTGGGAAAAGCCTTATCCACGTCAACTCTGTCTATCCCTCTCATCATTTTAAAGACCTCTATCAAGTCCCCCCTTAACCTTCTGCGCTCCAAAGAATAAAGCCCTAACTTGTTCAACCTTTAATAATATATTGTCTGGTTTAGTTCAGAAAAACAGCAAGGAAACAGGTCCTTTGGCCCATTAAGTCAACGCTCACCATCGTTCGCACTAGTTCTAAGTTGTCCCAATTTCTCATCCACACTCAGGGGGCAATCTACAGAGGCCAATTAAGTCTGTCAATCTCTCAAGGAAAGAGCGTTCATGTCGCGGCCTTGTTTTCACCAATCTTTCCACCACCACGCACAAGAAGCACAAGAAGCGCAAGCTAGACACCATTGTATGCAGATGCTGAGAAGTGTATTCAGCTCTGGCTGAGCAACTTCTAATCTTGTGTGCGGACTCGACAAGAAGAAGAATCTGTCAAGATCGAACCCAGATAACTGACACCATGAAGCAGCAGCTCTACCAGCTGTACCTCCATGCCACCCTAATAGGGAGGGGCACAGTGTAGATTTTATAGTTGGACACACAGTTGGATAGGGCAAGAATCAATTTCAATCTCCCGGTTCCTGAACAATTTAACTCCCCTTCCCATTCCCACACTGACCTTTCTGTGCTGGGCCTCCTCCACTGTCTGAGTGAGGCCACACGCAAATTGGAGGAACAGCGCCCCATATTTCGCTTGGACAGCTTACAACACAACGGTTTAAATATTGATTTCTCTAACTTCGAGCAACCCTTGCTTTCCCTCTCTCTCCATCCCTTCCACACCCTAGTTCTACGACTAGTTTCACTGTCCTCTTGATTCATGTTACTGATTGTATGCGTCATTGTCACCTTCCCCTCAGCCAACCATTGTACATTTCCTTTGTTCACCGTCTGCTTTGATCTGTCCTTTTCACACCTTACCCTTCCATATCTCTAGTTTCCCTCTCAGTCTGAAGAAGGGTCTCGACCCGAAACGTCCCCCATTCCTTCTCTCCAGAGATGCTGCCTGTCCTGCTGAGTTACTCCAGCATTTAGTCTCTATCAATTGGGACATCCATGAAGCTGGAACACAATATGATGTACACACTGCCCTGGGGGAAAATGCATTAAAAAGTGACATACTTTAATACATTTGGCAAGAAAAGACAGGGAGGATTAATCAGAGAGAGCAATAGCGCAGTTTGGGCAAGTGGCCCATGATTGTATTCCATGGCGGCCTGCAACATGTATCATATTCACAGAAATGGATATCTTTCTCAATGTATCTTATGCACACTTGTAAGGCACTCCTTTAAGATGCAAAATACAATTGAACAAGTTACCATGCCTGCACCTTCCAAAGGCACCTTGACCTCGTGGTCCATGTAAAACAATCTAATTGCATGGCGTGTAACCTGACGCTCAGATTGTTGCGTAGGTTGCCTGTCATTGTGCAATTGCACCATGCAACTTCCAGCATTCCAACATTACTTAGACACTTGTAAAACAGAATATCACAGAAGCACAAGAACAGGAGGAAGTCATTTTGCCCTTGAGACTAAGAAGAGAATCTAACATTTACCTTGTATGTTTCTTGACTTTTGAGTGTCCCAAAGCATATTATACTCAATTAAGTACTTCTTGAGGAGTAATCATTTTATGGTGTGATTGGTGTGATTCTACATTCAATTAGACTGTGTAGGAAGGAACTTCTTCTTCTTGCGTATGGCGTGCACAGCCTAAATTTGTAGGTCAATTTTTCTATTTGATCTATTTGTTTCTGCACGTCGGGTTGATTGCATTTGTCGAAACAGGGTGGACCACGTGAAGGTTGCAATCTCCCAGACCAGGAAGGAACTGCAGATGCTGGTTTATATGGAAGATTGGTTTATATTTGGTCATAGCCTCAGAATTAAAGGACGTTCTTTTAGGAAGGAGATGACGAGAAATTTCTGTAGTCAGAGGGTGTTAAAATTGTTCAAGGCATTGGTGAGGCCAATTCTGGAATATGGAGTACAATTTTGGTCGCCTAATTATAGGAAGGATGTCAACAAAATAGAGAGAGTACAGAGGAGATTTACTAGAATGTTGCCTGGGTTTCAGCAACTAAGTTACAGAGAAAGGTTGAACAAGTTAGGTCTTTATTCTTTGGAGCGCAGAAGGTTAAGAGGGGACTTGATAGAGGTCTTTAAAATTAAGAGCGGGTTAGACAGAGTTGACGTGGATAAGCTTTTTCCATTGAGAGTAGGGAAGATTCAAACAAGAGGACATGATTTGAGAATTAAGGGACAGAAGTTTAGGGGGAACATTAGGGGGAACCTCTTTACTCGGAGAGTGGTAGCTGTGTGGAATGAGCTTCCAGTGGAAGTGGTGGAGGCTGGTTCGATTTTATCCTTTAAAAATAGATTGGATGGGTATATGGATGGGAAAGGAATGGAGGGTTATGGTCTGAGTGCAGGTAGATGGGACTAGGGGGAAGTATTTATTTAAATTAAAAATAAAAAAAAAATTTAAAAAATGTTCGGCACGGACTTGAAGGGCCGAGATGGCCTGTTTCCGTGCTGTGATGGTTATATGGTTATATGGTTATATGGTGAATCTGTGAAATTCTTTGCCATGAAGGCTGAAGAGGCCAAGTCAGTGGATATTTTTAAGGCAGAGATAGATAGATTTTCGATTAGTACGGGTGTCAGAGGTTATGGGGAGAAGGCAGGTGAATGGGGATAGGAGGGAGAGATAGATCAGCCATGATCGAATGGCGTAGACTTGATGGGCCAAATGGCCTTAAGGGCGTGTCCCAATTTCACGATCTAATTCACGACCTCTGCCGAGTTTGCCCTTGACTCAAACTCGCAGCATGGTCGTCACGAGGTTGTAGGAGGTTGTAGGAGGTCATAGGTAGGTTGTAGCTAGGTCTTGGTGCTAGTCGTAGGTACTCGTGGCATCAAGTAGGTCGGGCGTTTTTCTAGCCTGATGAAAAATGTCCACGAGTAAAAAGGTCGTGAATTAGGTCGTGAAAGTGGAACAGGCCCTTAATTCTGCTCTTATCACATGTCCTTATGACCTTATGCATCTGAAGAGGGTTTCAACCCCAAATGTCATATGTTCCTTTTCTGCAAGTTTGCATCATTGAAATACAGTAGCTATTCAAATCTTATTCTGACTAGCTGAATTGCTCCAGCACTTTGTGCCTATCTTCAGTTAGAGTTTGTCTCATATGTTTGTATCAACTGCATTTATCCAGTTTCAAAAAAGGACACAAAGTTCTGGAGTAACTCACCGGGTCAGATAGCAACTCTGGAGAACATGGATAGGTGACAGAAGGACGCTGACCCAAAATAGCCATGTCCTACAGAGATGCAACATGACCTAAGTCATTGGTGCAGAGTTAGGCCATTTGGCCCACCCAGTCTACTCTGCCATTCAATCATGGCTCATCTATCTTTACCTCTAATCCCCATTCTCCTGCCTTCTCCCTACAACCCTTGACACCCTTACAGATGGTGTGTGACCAAGGAACAGGAGCCGATCTTTCGCCCACAATGTCTTTGCGACATGATGCAGAGAACCAACCTTCTCTGCCTACATGTGACCCACGTCCCTCCATTCCCTGCATAAGACTAAGTACAACTGAACCAGTGTTTGCTGGGGAATCCATCCTCAGTTAGTTGTGCTAAACGTGCCATGCAGTAGTTTAGTTTTTAGTTTAGTTTAGAGATACAACAGGCCCTTCGGCCCACTGAGTCCGCACTGACCTGCGATCCCCGCACATTGACACTATCCGACACACACTAGGGACATTTACAATTTTACCAAGCCTATTAGCCCACAAATTTGTTTTTGGAGTGTGGGAGGAAACCGGAGATCCTGGAGAAAACCCATGCAGGCCACGGGAGAACGTACAAACTCCGTACAAACAGAACCCGCGGTCAGGATCGAACCCGGGTCTCTGGCGCTGTAAGGCAGCAACTCTACCGTGGCACTGATACAAAACATGTGTTGTATTCTGCTTCCGTAAGTTAGCATCATTGAAATACTGTAGCTATTCAAATCTCATTCCAAAAAACGTCATTGCTGCTTTGCAATGGGCTGAATGTCGCCGACTAGAAATACATTTCTGTGTACAATTCTCTCCCAATTGGATGGTAATTACTGTAATTCCAAGAATATTGAGTTAGCCTTATGTAGGAAGGAAGTGCAGGCGCTGGTTTAAACTGAAGGAAGACACAAAAAGCTGGAGTATTACCCTTCGTTGCGTAGTTTTTCGAGATGTGGACTTGCACTCGTGATTCTTCCACATGTAGCCTTAAATGCCCATACTCTTACATAACCTCCGGATACCATTAAGAAAACAACTTGCATATTTTCGTGTTCACATTCCTCCTCCTTTCTTTACCCATTCATTGTGTTTGCCAATGTTTCTTTTATAATTTCTACTAGGCACTAATTCCATTTGCTTGCATTAAGGCAGTATTTTACCAATTCCTTGAGTGCTGGAGGAACATAAGGCTGTGGAGGCCAAGTCAGTGGATCTTTTTAAGGCAGAGACAGATAGATTCTTGATTAGTGTTTAAGAAAGGAACTGCAGATGCTGGAAAATCGAAGGTACGTTGCCTATCTCCTTCGCTCCATAGATGCTGCTGCACCCGCTGAGTTTTTCCAGCATTTTTGTGTACCTTAGATTTCTTGATTAGTACCGGTGTCAGGGGTTATGGGGAGAAGGCAGAAGAAATGGGGTTGGGAGGGTGAGATAGATCAGCTATGATTGAATGGCGGAGTAGACTTGATGGGCCCAATGGCTGAATTCTACTCCTTTTCCTAATGACCTTATGACCTTATAACATGCTGGCAGAAGAGCTGGGGGATTTGAAAGGGGCCTGCCATTCGGGTGTCCAAATATTTGCTTGCTTCCAGCACTTCAAACACAAAAGCTGAGCACTTGGAATGAAAGGACTCAGAGATGGTTCATATCAGACCAGGTTGGGATGTATGTAATATAAATGTCAACTAGAAATATGAATGATTGAAACCAAGCATAGCTTCCAAAGGCAAGTGATGGATTGCAATTGTGGTCCAAAAATAATCTGGGATGATGTACATCTTCCACGTATTAACTAGGAGTTTGCCTACATAGTTTCACTCAACTCACCTGGTATACAAACTCCTGTGCACCTTAAGCCAGCTTTACATCCTTTACTGCCGAGACCTCAGTCCGGCCCACTTGTCAGATTTTAATGAAACTTGCACCTCCAAATCCCATGGGTCATAATGTCATAAGTGATAGGAGCAGAATTAGGCCATTCGGCCCATCAAGTCTACTCTGGCATTCAATCATGGCTTTGATCTATCTCTCCCTCCCAACCCCATTCCCCTGCCTTCTCCCCATAACCCCTGACACCCGTACGAATCAAGAATCTATCTATCTATGCTTAAAAAAAAAATCCAATGAAATATCCATGGGGATCTTTACTGCTGGAATTGGCAGATAATCAGAAACTCTTTTTAATTGTGTGGCACCGTCAAAAGTCAACGCAAACTGTTCTATCTCTTAATCTGTCCGTTAAACTCAGTGCCGTTGGCTTCAATATCCTTGAAGTTTCCTGCATGGTGTCTCTTGCACCTCAATATTTTCATCATTTCCCTTTGTTCTTTTTATACCTACCATAATCGGACTTTCCACATTTACATGCGACATATGTGTTCAGTTTACTTTACAGGTACAGTGAAAAAGCTGTTGTCGTGTGCTAACCGCTCAGCAGAAAGATAATACAAACATGTAAAAAAATTAAAAATTTATTAAAATGTAATAAAATATTATTTGATTTTATTATCAAATAAAATAAGGGCCTTTTCATTTGATAATTGTCTCTTATTCCATTCCTTTTCCTGCCTGTTTAACTGCACAGTCACACACAAGAGAGGCAGTAAAATGTGTGGGTGAAGTGTAGAACAAAGGAAGATCACATTCCAAACGCTGCTTGTTTCCAAGTATTAAGTAACAATTATTTAAAATAATCCTCCTCTCTTTGTTAAAATGGAATTGAAGTTATCAAGTCTCCACGGCACTAGAATGCAGGCACAATAATAATCTACTTACATTGCGCAGGCGGATCCTTTGTGAATGGACAATAGATGCGTTTAGAGTTTGCAATCACGATTGTGCTTTTCAGGAAAATCTCCGTATCCCGAGGTGTGCAGTTGGTGCACAATTCAGTGAATTTAAAGAAGCAAGCACTCCTTTTATATTCGCAAACAATAGGTGCTTCAGATAAATAATTAAAGTAAAAGAGATAATAATTGCTGATGGTAGACAAAAATGCTGGAGAAACTCGACGGGTGAGGCAGCATCTATGGAGCGAAGGCAATAGGTGACGTTTCGGGTCGAGACCCTGGGTCTGGGTCTCGACCCGAAACGTCACCTATTCCTTCACTCCATAGATGCTGCCTCACCCGCTGAGTTTCTCCAGCATTTTTGTCTACCTTTGATTTTTTTCCAGCATCTGCAGTTCTTTCTTAAACATACTTGCTGATGGGTGCTTTTGTATTTTAATTCCATGTTTTCGTTTTTTTTTAAAGTAGGGATACTTAGACTTAGACTTAGATTCCTTTATTATCATTCAGACCTTTCGGTCTGAACGAAATTTCGTTGCCTGCAGTCATACATATAATAAATAACAAAACACACAATAAACACAAATTAACATCCACCACAGTGAGTTCACCAGGCACCTCCTCACTGTGATGGAGGCAAAAGTCCTAAAGTCTCTGTCTCTTCCCTCTTTGTTCTCCCTCTGCGCTGAGGCGATCCAGGCTTTTGACGTTGTGACCCCGCCGGGTGATGGATACAGCGCGGAAACAGGCCCTTCGGCCCACCGAGTCCGGGCCGACCAACAATCCCCCCGCCATACACTAGTTATCCCATCCTACGCACTAGGGGGGCAATTTACAGAAGCCAATTAGCTTACAAACCTGCACGTCTTTGGAATGTGGGAGTAAACTGGAGCAACTGGAGAGAACCCACGCGGGAGATCGTACAAACTCCACACAGACAGCCACCATAGTCAGGATCGAACCAGGTGTCCCTCGTGTTGTAAGGCAGCAATTCCACCGCTGCACCACTGTGCCACCCTTAATTTTATTTGATACCACCTTTCTGATTTTGGTAAATGAGTTACAGGCCATTTTATGAGCATTCGGAGAAACCCATTATCATATTTCTCCCTCTCTCTCTCGTTTACTCACTCTCAAACATCTCAATTACCAAATTTCAATTTAGAAATGAATAAGAACTCTTCTTTCCCCAAATAGTTCCACTTTAAAATGCCACAAGGAGCCTTAAAGTATAGAAATAATGTACTGCAGATGCTGGTTTACACAAAAGGACACAAAGTCTTGGAGTTACTCAGCATCAGAAATAAACACAAAATGCTGGAGTTACCAGGAGCATTAATGAGTGTATTAAAATAATACTGGGACGAGCGTAGATAGGGCATCGTGTTTGGCATGGGCGAGTTGGACCGAAGGGCCTGTTTCAGTGCTGTACTCTAATACTCTCATCCAGACATTTTTTTGGATTCTGTTTGTCATTTGGTTCAGAACTGAGAGCTGTGAGGAGGTACTTGTCAAATCTCACTTCCAAGAAGGACGATGAGAAGTGGAAGCTCTCATTCACTTTAGATTAGATTTTGGAGATACAGCGTTGAAACAGACCATTCGGCCCACCAGTTCCATGCTGACCAGCAATCATGCCGACTAGCACTATCCTACAGATAGACACAAAAAGCTGGTGTAACTCAGCATCAGGGCAGATGGTCCAGGACAGGCAGCATCTCTGGAGAGAAGAAATGGGTGACGTTTCGGGTCGAGACCCTTCTTCAGACCCATACACTATCCTACACACTAGGGACAACTTACAATTTTCCCCGAAGCCAATTAACATACAAACCAGTATGTCTTTGGAGTGTGGGGGGGAAACAGGAGCACCTGGAAAAACTTTTGCGGTCACAGAGAGAACGTACGATCTCCGTACAGATTGCTCCAATAGTCAGGATCGGACCCAGGACTCTGGCACCGTAAGACAACATTTTTACTGCTGCGCCACTGTGCTGCCCAATTTCTTTATTTTTCTTTCCTTGGCAAAGGGGCTTTTAGAACTCTTTTAGAACTTTTAGAACTTTGTTAATTTTCCTGTATAGAATGTACATGTTACTCGCTTAAAGCACGGTGGGGGGGGGGGGGGGCACAAGACTGCAGATGCTGCCTGTCTCGCTGAGTTACTCCAGTTTGAGAATAAGGGGTTGTTAATCCTGGTTAAATTGGACCAGCTAGGACTTCAAAATGGGGTTAAGTTTCAGGGTTGCTGGGAGATTTGGTAAATTGGAATTACTCTCTGCAGAGCTGGGACAGGCTGCGAAGATGTGCCTGAGTGTTTGGAGCTTAGATACAATTTGCAAGCAAAGTATGGGAAGCCCTGCAAACCCTGTCAATCTGGTGCAAAATGCATAGAATGGATTGGATGGCTGCAAACCAGACATACACCTTGTAAATAGTTGTAAATAATGTTGCAGAGTCTGTAACAATCGATATCTGTAATTGGGTGATTAAGAGACCACCCCTATGTGGTTCGGCCCCTCAAGGTCCCGGGACATATTAAAGTCCGTGATCACGAGGCTCAGCGTCGATCTTCTGGAAGAGCGTTCAGGACCGCATACCCTTCTGGAGTGCCTCTGTCTGAGTGAGGCCTAGAGGGCTTGAACAGGCAGATGCAAGGATCAAACCCGTGGTGGGATAGGTACAGAGTGTGATTTGTGACGCGCTTTTGGTAAAATAGAATTTAGTTGATTCAAGTGCTTGATTCAGTGTTTTTATTGAAACTAGACTGGGGAGAAGCTTAGAAATGAGCAATTATCAGGGTAAGCCATTTAGAGGAAACACTTTTACACACAAAGAGTTGTGAGTCTGTGGAATTCTCTGCCTCAGAGAATTCCACAGAGGTGGAGGCCGGTTCTCTGGTAGTTTCAAGAGAGGGCTAGATAGGGCTCTTGAAGATAGCTGAGTCAGGGGATATGGGGAGAAGGCAGAAACGGGGTACTGATTGTGGATGATCAGCCATGATCACATTGAATGGCGGTGCTGGCTTGTAGGGCCGAATGGCCTACTCCTGCACCTATTGTCTATTGTCTTTTTGTGCGCTTCTTTAGGCTGATGGGCCATTAGTCCGAAGAAGGGTTCCGACCTGAAACATCATCTGTTCATTTCCTTCCACGATTGCTACTTATCCCGTTAAGTTCCTCCATCGCTTTGTTCTTTTCACAAGCTGAAAGCTCAGTTGTTTTTTAATGGATACATATATCTTGGATTTAACTTGCATCCGCGCGTAGTCTTATGAAAGTTATTTTCATCAATGCACAAATTAGGTAGTGTGTTCTAATCTGTGAGTCATTCTTCCTGAGATCTGTGCTTCATGAGGTGACATGGAATAACATTGGCAGCATGCAGTTACAATGGCGATAAGCCAACCAAGACATGTCTATCTATGGTAAGCCATTTCTATGTATCTTGCAATGTCTTCTCGCAAAAATATATTATTTTATTCTTTAAAAAACGTTTGGAGTGGTTGGGTAATTGTTATACATCTACATGGAAGCATTTCATAAATACAATGAAAAATGAAGTAAGGTCATAGGGAATAGGAGTAGAATTAAGCCATTCGGCCCATCAAGTCTACTCCGCCATTCAATCATGGCTGACCTATCTCTCCCTCCTAACCCCATTCTCCTGCCCCATAACCTCTGACACCTGTACTAACCAAGAATCTTTTGAAACTGTCTGAAACTGAAAAGCAAGAGGGCACTCAGAGAAAGGGTGTTTAGCTAAACAGAATGGAAAAAATTACAACGTATTCTGGATGGATTATTTCTTTTCACTTTCATTTTTTTTCACACATCTATGGAACGAACTGCCAGGGGGAGAAGTCATGGCAGGTACTACAACAACATTTTAAAGATTGCATCTTGGGAAGGTTTTCGACTCAAAACGTCACCTATTGCTTTTCTCCAGAGATGCTGCCTGACCCGCTGAGTTACTCCAGCATTTTGTGTCTATTTAAAAGACATTTGTAGGGATATGGGCCAAACGTGGGCATGTGGGACCAGCGTAGATGTGGCATCTTGGTTGCTTGGGCAAGTTGGGCCAAAGGGCCTGTTCCTATGCTGAATGGTTCAATGACTCTTAGTCTTTTTAATACCACAAAAGATGGCTGATCAAGAAGGCTTTTTAAATATTTGCCTTCCTAATTTTCACACCTGAAATGTCAGTTCATTACTAATGTTATATACTTTATAGACATAACTTCATCGCAATATTGTAATGATCTCTGGAGCAGGTTACGTGTAACCAAGGCATTTGTCCTTTCTTCAACACATGCATTATGCAATTCCATATAACGCCTGCATTCAGTTTACTGCAGAGTGATGGGAGATTAATCTCTATTTAAACACTAAAATCAAAAAGCAAAAATCTGCAGATGCCGGTAAGACTATTAATTGTTTTGAAGAAAATAATTATTTTAAAAAACACGTAAGTATTAACAATGTTAAAAAAGAGTAAATGGTTTAAAGATAGTTTAGTTTTCTCTGGGATCCCCAATGAAACCGATGGAGTCTCAGATCATATTCACAAGATTCAATGAATGATTCACTGATACGTTATTGTCACATGTAGCGAGGTACAGTGAAACGCTTTGTTTCTTTGTTCCGGGCGGCTCCCCGCCAGTTTCCCTGTCGATCTCGGAGGCTTCCCACCGGCCCCCCCCTTCCTTCTCCCAGCCCCACCGCCAGGCCCCCCCTTCATTCTTGGAGCCCCACCGCCAGGTCCCTCCTTCGTTCTCAGCGGCCTCACAGCCGGTTCCCCTACACCCTCGACAGTCCACCTCTCTCTCGGCACCACCGGCGGTTTACCTCGCTCTCGACGGTTCACCTCATTCTTGACTATCCCCCTTCTCCCTCAACGGTCCCCCCTCGCTCTCGACACTCAAGAATCACGATTGCTGGGTTTAAATCCTGGGACTCCCTCCAGGACAGCCGGGATTATTGTCACGTTAAAAACTCCAGTAGTTCAAAACAATAACACATCACTGCCTTCTCTGAGGCATTTACAGATGGTCAATACAGATAGACACAAAATGAGTAACTCAGCGGGATCGGCAGCATCTCTGGAGAGAAGGAATGGGTGACGTTTCAAGTCGAGACCTTTCTCCAGACTGAAATTTAAAATATTTTAAAATATTTAAACTATTCTTTTCTGGTCAATACGGATGCTGGCCTTGACACCAAGCCCAGATCCAAAAGAAGTAAATGAAGAGGAAAAAGTTATTCCGTATATTTGAATGGCACTGAGAACGAAGGGGGGCCTGGCATTTCAAATAGATATCTGTTACAGAATGAGATCAGAAATTTGTTCTTCAGATCATGTTATAAAAAGGACCAATGAACATTGTTCTGAAAAGACCCTTGGACAGGCACGTTGGATAGGAATGGTTCAGAGGGATATAAGCTAAACATAGGCAAATGGGACCAGCTTAGATGGGGCATCTTGGTTGGCATGGAGAAAGTCATAGTCAGAGTCTTATAGCAAGGAAACAGGCCTTTCGGCCCAACTTGCCCACACCGACCAACATATCCCATCTACACTAGTCTCACCTACCTGCATTTGGCTCATATCCCTCTAAACTTATCCTATCCACGTACCTGTCTAAATGTTTCTTAAACGATGTGATAATAACTGCCTCAACTACCATTTTCGGCAGCTCGTTCCATGCACCCACCACCCTTTGTGTGAAAAAGTTGCCCCTCAAGTACCCATTAAATCTTTCCCCCCTCACCTTAAACCTATGTCCTTTGGTTCTCGATGCCCAAAGGACCTGTTTCCATGCTGTAAGCTGAAGGGCCTGATGCAATGCTTTCGGACTCATGTGGCAAAATCCTGGAAGTATTGAAAAATAATATATATTTTTTCTGCTGCCAATGTATTCCCTCCTCTGCGATCCCTTCCATCAGCTAATGAACTTGATGCTCAACAAAAACACAATTTCAAATCATTTCTACTTAGAACATTGTTGATTTTATTTATTTTAATACCACAGAGCAAAAACGCTCTTGTTTCCAAACGGCTCACGTCGAACCTGTTTATTCATTACACCGATGATATTTATTTTGGCAATTCTTTTTATACACAATCCCACATTTTTTTTTTTAAATTTACACTGTACATACAGTCATTCTACATTTGACATGCCCTTTCACAAGTATAGACACAACTTAGGAGATCAACGATCAACACACTGTAGATCTAGTGTACTGAAATCCAATTGATTAGTTGCAGCATACAAGCAATATTCATCCCAGTTTTTGGATAACATTAACAGAAAGATAAAGGAAAAATTATACACAAGCAGCTGACACACAATAGCAAGCGGATAGAGTAGATGAGCGGTGGTGTTTCTTTTGCCCAAACCTGACTATGGACAGATGCGTCGCAGTCAGGGACATCGCCAACATTAAGAACAGGAGAGTCAAATATAGTACTTTTTAAATTAAGGTAATAGATATTCTTAAGCCCCTTAAATCATCTGTTTTGTATCTGTCATACTGGTTACATACTGGTCCAATGGGTTATAGTTACGTGTGTGTTATTCTTTAATATTACACCATTAGAAAGAATACAAGGACAATACATATTGGAGCCTCATCCACCATTGACCGTAAAATGCAACAACATTAGTCAATTTCAGTCAAAGTCAAACTAAATAGTAGCAGTGCAAGGCTATTACTGGAAGCAATACCCAACTTGATCTTGAAGTTTGTAAATTACCATACATAATACTTTACAATCATTATAAATTCTATCAAATGTAATCTGGTTATCATAAAATAATGTTTTTTTATTCATCCATATCACAGTGACATCATGTCTATAAAATAGCATGAAGACAAACTGTACAATAATATGAAAGAAATCAGAACATTATGATTGAAAATTGGACAACTCTATGCCTGGGAGATTTCTTTGATCAACCATGCAAAGGAGAAACATAACTTGTTAATTGCTTCAACAGTGTCTTCTTTGGAGGCTCCCCCCGTGAATGGTCTAACACACAGTGTCATGGACTGATGAGGCCGATCACCCATTTTCACAGTTTACTTTCAGCTTTTCATTTAAAACGTGCCATCAATGGATGGCATCAGCTGAAAGTTACTGAGAGCGGGGAGCGGATGGAGAGGGGCGAATCGGTTTCTTCATGTGTTAAATTTGATGGCACCATTGGCATGAAAACAGTGGTGTGCAAGCCTAGGGACTGATCATTATCCATTGTTAATCAAGCTTTGTTGACTTGCTTAAATATACAATCAATCACTCAAAGACACTGCTTATTTTTAAAAAAATACTGAGGCTGCAGGGAAAATATTTCAGAATCATAAAACTGTTATGGCACAGAATGGGTTTATTCAGCCCATCAAGTCTAAACCACCATTCCCACCAATACCATTTCCTCATCCTTTCCACGTATTTTGCAAATTATTCTCTTCCCAATTCTCTTTGAAAACTCTGAGTGATATTGCCCTTTCTTTATAAAGCCTCTGATTAATTCTGGTTTCACCACCGTTAAAGATAGCGAGTTCCAGATCAGAACCAGTCTCGGCATTAAAAAATTCCTTATTTCCCACATATTTTGCCTATATATTATCTCCTTTACTTCCCAGTCCTCTTTAAAAACTCTGAAAGATTCTGCTTTCTCCATCCGTAAAGGTAGTGAGTTTCAATTCAGATGCAGTCTCTGCATTAAAAAATTCTGGGCGTCTCTCTGGCTTCCCATAGGCAACTTTTAAATCTGTGCCCATAGCTTCTTGCACCTTGTGCTTCTTGGAGTAACTTCCCACATTTTACCTTGTCTAAACCCATCATGATTCTATGCACCTCCATCAAATGTCCTCTCAACGTTCTTGGCTCCAAGGGGAAGCTTCTCGCTTGTTGCTGGAATCCCTCATCACTAAAGATGTGATGGGTGTGTGAGAGTCAGGGAGGGATGGTTTGATTCACAGGAGAAGGGGGAGATTGTGAGGTATCTGTATCGTTGTAATGTTAAAGGGAAACGCAGCATTGTCGTGTAAGAAAATGTAAAACTATAATACTTTAACCTGAACAATGGATCAATGAAGAGCAACCTAAATGTTAGCGTTTCATTCCAACTAAATAAGATCTGCCATTTCTTCAAGTCAAATGTCCATTCATGATCAGTGAGATTTTGATCCCAGTGCCATACAGTTTTCACATTAAAGATGCAAGAAAACAATACTTGATGGGACAAACAGGAATTAAAAGAATGGTATATGAATGTATTTATTTAGAAGCTGAATTGTAGCCCAAAATTTTAAAATGCATTCATTTTTCAGGTAATCATGAGGTAACCTGGGTTTAGAATGTCCCAGTTTGACTTTAGAGTGTGGTTATATTACAAGATCACAGGGGGTGCGTTTCACATCTGGATAATGATCTTTGCTTTCATCATTAATGTTTTATAGTTTCAATGAGGGCCGTTGACTACATTTGCAGGCTGTCGACCATAAGTATCAATTAACAGTTATTACCTCTTCAATTAATGACACTGCTCAAAACCGAAAATATATCTCAAAGCATAGGAAAACAGAATATACATTAATTTGCTAAAACTCCACTGTTTGCGTCTTCAGTTATCAGTTGCATTACAACTTATGACAAATTGTTGTTAACCGCATCTCATGATCTGCACAGTATATACAGCTAGACTGTTTGGTTTTGCTTGTGTTAACACTTGCACCACATCATGTGCCCTTTCCACTAAAGGGTGAGTAGACACAGAATAACTTTCCATTAATGTACAAAAGTTGCCGTCCATCTTTTCGGCAAACGCATACAAAGTGTACCCCCCCCCCCCCACCCCCCACCTCCCACCACAAACGCCACACTGGAAATTGCATGCCGAACTATATTCAGAAGCTAGTAAAGTGACTGTGCTGAAGTACTTACATCTAATATGAGATCTGTTTTACAGAGGCATTCTGATTAACAAATTCTGTTACAGTCGTGTTTTCCCCATCCCGTTATATTTGTAGAAAATGTCCTAATAAGACTAATAGTAGTATTGCGTTACTCTTATCTATATACACAAGATTTATAGGCAATACCAAGAACACCCATAGGATTTTTCACTTATCCTATTGGATAGCATTGGATTTAAGTTATAAGACTCTAAATAGGTTACATATAATTTATGGATAGTTTGTCGAATGGTTATTTAGCAGTTGTAGGTCATTATTTCTTTACTATTGATGAATCTACAAATTGCATATGCACCGTGTGTGTGAGAATCTATAGGAGCTGACTGTACAATCTTATAAATTTGTATACTACACAAATTTAATTGTTGAAATATTATACTATAGACTTTCTAAAGCGCTTTGTCCCTCTGGCCAACTAAATTCTGGCGATGACCCTGGCAGAGATAGGTTAAAGTTCACAAATGTAGAGGAACAACTGCAGAGGGTTCTCACGTTTATATACTAGATCTACAGACACCTACACATACTTAAAACACTAAGACACAAGGAAGTTAAAGACAAAATATGTCAGTTTTCACACAGAGGCAAGAAAAGATCGTTCTACACAGAATAATGCGAATTTTGTAGTTATCGTGCATTTCTCAGGAGACGGCTCTGATTCCCCATAAGGTAGTAACCTGGCAATAAGAAGGAAAATTCGCTGCCTTGATTGGAATAGTTAGATAGAAAATTCTGGATATGGAGTTCAGAATGGAAACCTGGTGTCTAGTCCTGAAAAGCGCTATATAAATAAAATCTATTATTATTATTATTATTATTATTACTGTAAGTAATAAAAGAGAATTCCAAGTTTGTATTGAAAGATTCTTCAAGATCTTCTTGGATGTTTTGCCTTTTTTTAGAGGTTTGATTAGTAAAGATGTCAAAGATTACGGGGAGAAAGTAGGAGAATGGGATTGAGAGGGAATGATGGGTCAGCCATGGTCAAATGGCAGTGGGCTCGATCGGCCGAAGTGCCTAATTCTGCTCCTATTTCTTATGATCCTTATGGTCTCAATGTATTCTGGCTGTTCAGAGGATTAAGCTAGATTTGTTATATTGTTTTTGATTAAGTGAATTGATTGAAAGATACAGCATGGAAACATGCCGACCATCGATCACTCTAGTTTGCAATAGTTCCCACTTTTACATCCACTTTCTCCACACCAGCAGCAATTTACAGAGGCTTTTTAACCTATAAATCCGCACCTCTTTCGGGTAAGGGAGGAAACCGGAGGATCCGGCGGAAACCCACATGGTCTCAGTGAGAACATGCAAGCTCCGCACACTCAGCACCCTAGGTCAGGATTGAACCCGAGTCTTTGGCACTGTGAGGTAGCAGCTCTACCAACTGCGCCACTGCGCTGCCCATACACAAACCATATTAAAAAAAGAAATACAAATTCTGCAGAGATATGGTTGCTCAGAAAATGAATCTTGGACAAAATGTCAGAAGTACGTTCAAAATGAAGACAGGTACCATCATGAGAGGAAGAATTAGGGACAAAATAAATGACCCTCCACAGATTTAACTTTATGTTTGTTTAAATTTAAGTTCAAATCAACATATGGTAGAAAAATTATGGAAGATAAAAAACTGGACGTATTTATCTTGACAATGAATTTGCTGAAAACTTTTAAAAGGTGTAAAATATTGTCCTGCAGGGAAAATACATTCTTGAGCTGAATCAATATTGTATTGAGCCAGAGTTAGAAAAGTACTGGAGTAACTCAGTAGGTCAGGAAGCATCTCTGGTGAAAAGGAACAGGCAACATTTCAGGTCGAGACCCTTCTTCAGACAGGTCACTATTTGGTTCAAATATTGAGCCAATTTGTTATAATATCTAAAAGAAAACAGAAAGTGCTGGAGAAACTCGACGGGTCAAGCAGCATCTGTGGAGGGAATGGACAGAAGATGTTTCGGGTCAGGACCCTTCTTCAGACTGCTAGGAGTGAGGGGAGAAAGCTGGAAAAGAGCGGTGGGGAGAGGGGGGGGGACAAAGCTGTATTGCCATGTTTGTTTTGTCCACTGGAGGTCAGAATCCTGCAAACATTAGCCTCAAAACTGATTCCCAGACAATGGTGCTAAACACACCGTGAAGTCACATCAGGATGTTGCACACTTCCTTCCGAAATAAACTCCACTAAGGTAATCGCAGGAATAGTAAAACGCTTTAGAGTGAATAGAGGCCATCATTTCATTGCTCTCCATTTGCCAGTTAATGTAATAAAAAGTAAGCAAGCCCAAAATCCATTTCTGATAGTCATAGATAGAGTCATAGAGTGATACAGCATGGAAACAGGCCCTTCGGCCCAACTTGCCCACACCGACCAACATGTCCCAGCTACACTCGTCCCACCTGCTTGCATTTGGTCCATACCCCTCCAAACCTGTCCTATCCATGTACCTGTCCAACTGTCTCTTAAACGCTGGGATAGTCCCTGCCCTAACTACCTCCTCTGGCAGCTCGTTCTGTACACCTACCACCCTTTGTGTGAAAAAGTTACCACACAGATTAAATTCCTTAGACCAGGTTAAGATTTTACAGGGCAGAAGAGTTGAAATAGAAGAAGTATACCTGTCATTGGAAGAACCTTTGCAAAACGCGTATGTGGATCCAAGTTAAGGAAACAGAATATCCACGAATCACGCCCAGCTCTGCAATGCTGGGAGTATTTTGCTAACGTGTTGCCTCGTGTTTCCAGTTCTGGGGAATGTTTAGTTGTATTCCCCTGCTGAGAGCCACAATCATCACACTTCTGCTGATAGCTTGCAGCAACTATTTTCTAACGACTACCTTGCATTTTGAATAAAGGACGGGAGTAATAGGCAGGATTTGCAATCCCGCTGGATGGAAGAGGGATGATATCAGATTGGTAGCCTATATAAACCCAACATAATTCCTCTGCTCATTCCCCTGGCTTCACAAGAAAGGAGGAAGAACAAAATACGTTGTGAACACTGTAGCAGGTCAGGCAAAACCCATGGAAAGAGCATCGGTTAAAGTCTCAGATCAAAGACTTTTTATCAAGAATAACTTCTACCCCATGGTTATCAGGCTTCTGAATGGTCTTTCCATAAGCTAGGGTACTGTCTGATTCCTCTCTACCCCATTGTGGACAAGGAACTTTGTCTATGCAACTGATGCACTACACGCTGAGAACTATATTCTGCACTCTGTATTTTTCCCTTGCACTACCTATTGTACTTGAGTTTGGCTTGATTGTATTTATGTGTAGTATTATCTGATTTGATTCGATAGCATGCAAAACAAAGCTTTTCACTGTAGCTCAGTACACGCGACAATAATAAACATAAACCCTAGAACGTTTAAATTTCCAACCAACATTAGACTGTCTTACCAAGAGTTGTGAAGTACATTCATTGGTCTTGTCAATTAATCTTTCTTTGGAAATGCTTTTGAGAAGCACCTTGGGTTTTATTTTCTCTGTTAAATGTTCTGATGGAGTGATGCAGTGTGGAAACAGGCCCTTTGGCCCAACTTGCCCACACCGACCAACATGTCCCCACTATACTAGTCCCACCTGCCCATATCCCTCCAAACCTCTCCTGTCTATGTACCAGTCTAACTGTTTCTTAAATGTTGGGATAGTCCCTGCCTCAACTACTACCTCTGGCAGCTTGTTCCGTACACCTTTTGTGTGAGAAAGTTACACAGATTCCTATTAAATCTTTCCCCCCTCACTTTAAAGGGTGATGAAGGGTCTTTGATCCGAAAGGTGGGTCTCTTATATCTCCTTCTAGAGTTGCCTGACCTGCTGAGTGTGTTCGACATTTCTCTTTTTATTTCAGCTTTTCAACACCTGCGTGTTTTTAAAAACTATTTATTCACCAGAAGGTGGAAGGCTCAACGGACAGCTGATAAATCACAAAATAGCTGAATTTCCACTCAACATTGAACTTTAAAAGATGTATCCATTGGTCTTACAATTTAAACAAAAATAATTATGTTTTTGAGAATAACTTTGGGACTTTTTTGTTTCAGGTGCTTGCTGTTCTGAGTGGAAAAAAATAACCAGCCATCTGTTGTGTTATCCCTGTCCCAGATTATCAAAAATGATATGAACACTACTGTTAGTGGGCTGCAGTGATCTCCATTGGGTTATGTAGGTACAAAATCAAACTGCTTACATTTCCTGTTTATTTTTCAGAAGAGCATGAGCAAGGAAGAATGCACGGCAATAGTACATCAAAGGAGAACGTCCAAACCTGAAAACCAGCTGTGCAGTTCACTATGTCTAATGGAAGAAAGAAGTTGGCAAATGCAAAACTATGGTAAGACATTCCTCCCAGCTGCCTCTGGTCTAGACCTTCTATCATGGGCGACATGGTGGCGCAGCGGTAGAGTTGCTGCCTGACAGCACTTACAGCGCCAGAGACCCAGGTTCAATTCCGACTACGGTTGCTTGTCTGTACCGAGTTTGTACGTTCTCCCCGTGACCTGCGTGGGTTTTCTCTGAGACAATAGACAATAGACAATGCAGGAGTAGGCCATTTGGCCCTTCGAGCCAGCAGTGCCATTCAATGTGATCATGGCTGATCATCCCCAATCAGTACCCCGTTCCTGCCTTATCCCCATATCCCCTGACTCCACTATCTTTAAGAGCCCTATCTAGCTCTCTCTTGAAAGTATCCAGAGAACCGCCCTCTGAGGCAGAGAATTCCATAGACATCTTAGGTTTCCTCACACACTCCAAAGACATGCAGGTTTGTAGGTTAATTGGTTTGGTGTAAAATGTAAATTGTCCCTAGCGTATGTAGGGTAGTGTTAATATGCGGGGATCGCTGGCCGGCACGGACTCGGTGGGCCGAGTGGCCTGTTTCCGTGCTGTATCTCTAACCGAAACTAAAATCACACTTAAAAGCCAGGAGAAAAATGCAAGAGTTGCTCCAAGGAAATCCCTGGCTAATGCTTGACTATTGACCACAAAACCACGCTACGAAGGAACTACGCTCTGAGCGAAATAAATGTTGGGATCATGATGAAATTGTATTCATGTTTTGGGCATTCCTATTCAGCTCCGCATTCACGATTTCACTTGAAATATTTTATATATAATTCAAACTACAAGAGGCACAATGCATATATTACAGACAAACATGAGGTCGAAGGCCATTCAGGTTTCAAACTCTATAGGGTTTTGGTCACGCAGTCAATGTCTTTCATGAAATCTAATTATGTTTTGATTTTGGAGTATTATTGAAGATCTCTAAAAATAATAATAGCTGATTGTTATCCTCTGCGTCTGAAATTATTATTTTTTTCACTTCAGTGGAACCAATTTATCAGAGGTTGAGTACGATGGCTAAAAATAAATTCCAAAGCAATTCTTTTCTTATAGGAAAGGAATGCACAATGAAATTCCTTTACATACAATAATATATGTAAAATAATATAATTAATTGAATAATGTGTATATATTCTTTGTTTAAAATTATTTTAGTGCATTTTTGGTAGAAAATCAGACTGTGTTAATTTATTACTTTTCAGGAAAAAATAAAAAGGAAAAAAATTTACAGCAATATTACATCAAATGAGAACATTTGTTTAAATAGTTCATATTTTGCATTATAACGGTACTGGTAATTGTACTACCACCATCCTACTGTATTTTCTGAAAAAATAAGTTGGCAAATGCAAAACTATGGCCAGAAATTCCTCTCAGCTGCCTCTAGCATCCTATCGTAATTTCTGAAAAAAACAACTCAAGAATTAATTTTATCAAAGTGGTTTGTTGTTTCAGATCTATTGTTAATAAATGTGTTTGGACAGCATTAGTGGAAATACACAAGTCCACAGTTTTCATTTCTTTGGGACACCGCTTACAATTGGCAAGTGGTTCATTCATCATTACCACAAGGGTGGAATCTAGAGCCACAGGCAAGTATGTAATTAGCAACAAGGATTAGAGACGATGATTAACTTCTCATGATAAGATCCTCTACTCCTATCTATAATGACATTGCCCCTTGAAAATATAATGAAAAATGCAACTTACTGATTTAGTGAACATTAAGAAATGGAATTATTTCACATCACGGATTCTATAAACATCTTGTTAGGATGAATTATGTGCCATTATTTGCCATCAGCGTTGCCTCAAAACTTTACTAATGTGACAGATTATATGATTCATTGCGACTGAAGAATTCAAATTGGCTTAGATATATAGATGAGAGGGTAAATCTAATAAGTGGAGACATGTTGGATAAAAAGCCCACTGTCAATCTAGGTTCTCCGTCGCTTCTTGGTCTACCAGTAACACGGACAATCGTGGGCTGCAGCCTTATTAAATACATGGCTTTGAATTAAGTGAGAGTGGGTACAATCGAGAAAGCAAAATGTAAACCGCACGGAATCTAAAGGGAAAGCAAAGAGGAAGTACTTGTGTGTAACAATTAGTTGTTTGTCTACCCATCAGATCTTGTTATTCAAACATTTCACTTGACCACTGCCATTGGGCACCAAAAAATCCAATGGACGGCTGTTCCCAATCACATGAGCACCTGGTTTCTTGTGTCAGGAAGTCGGAGTCCCACCAAGCCACCGCAGACGAGGACAGTGGACGCCAACAGAATCGGGATCGACTTGGTTATACCCACCAAGGAGCCGAAGATTAGATTTCCCAGTACAGTGGCAGCTTTGCACAGGGCATTCAGGAATCCGAATCCTGTGGCTCTGTTGAAAGAAATCAAAGAACATTATTTTAGTTTAAGGGAATGATGTTAGTATTTGCCCACCACTGATTTTCCGGCCACTGGTGGTCCGGCATCTCCTTTAATACGGGCAAAATTATGAGAGCGCACTTGAAATCACCCTCCGAAGTCCCTCAGAAAATGTCGGGTGAGGCGGTCAATAAACAATAGACAATAGGTGCAGGAGTAGGCCATTCGGCCCTTCGACCCAGCACCGCCATTCAATGTGATCGTGGCCGATCATCCCCAATCAGTACCCCGTTTCGGCCTTCTCACCATATCCCCTGACTCCGCTATCTTTAAGAGCTCCATCTAACTCTCTCTTGAAAGCATCCAGAGAATTGGCATCCACTGCCTTCTGAGGCAGAGAATTCCTCATCTCCGTTCTAAATGGCCTACCCCTTATTCTTAATCTGTAGCCCCTGGTTCTGGATTCCCCCAACATCGGGAACATGTTTCTTGCCTCAAGCGCATCCAAACCCTTCATAATCTTATATGTTTCAATAAGATCCCACCTCATCCTTCTAAATTCCAGAGTGTACAAGCCCAGCCTCTCCATTCTCCCAGCATATGACAGTCCTGCCATCCCGGGAATTAACCTTGTAAACCTATGCTGCACTTCCTCAATAGCAAGAATGTTCTTCCTCAAATTAGAGGACCAAAACTGCACATAATACTCCAGGTGTGGTCTCCCTGGGGCACTGTACAACTGCAGAAGGACCTCTTTGCTCCTGTACTCAACTTCTCTTGTTATGAAGGCCAACATGCCATTCGCTTTCTTCACTGCCTGCTGTACCTGCATGCTTACTCACAGTGACTGATGAACAAGGACCCCCAGATCCCGTTGTACTTCCCCTTTTCTCAACTTGACGCCATTTAGATAGTAATCTGCCTTCCTGTTTTTGCCACCAAAGTGCAAACCTCACATTTATCCACATTAAACTTCATCTGCCATGCATCTGCCCACTCCCCCAACCTGTCCAAGTCACCCTGCATCCTCATAGCATCCTCCTCACAGTTCACACTGCCACCCAGCTTTGTGTCATCTGCAAATTTACTAATGTTTCTTTTAATCCCTTCATCATAATCATTGATGTATATTGTAAATAGCTGCGGTCCCAGCACTGAGCCTTGCAGTACCCCACAAGTCACTGCCTGCCATTCTGAAAGGGACCCGTTAATCCCTACTCTTTTTTTCCTGTCTGCCAACCAATTTTCTATCCATGTCAGTACCCTATCCCCAATACCATGTGCTCTAATTTTGCCCACTAATCTCCTATGTGGGACCTTATCAAATGCTTTCTGAAAGTCCAGGTACACTACATCCACTGGCTCTCCCATGTTCATTTTCCTAGTTACATCCTCAAAAAATTCCAGAGGATTAGTCAAGCATGAGTTCCCCTTCGTAAATCCATGCTGACGCGGACCGATCCTGTTACTACTGTCCATATGTTCGGCTATCTCATCTTTTATTATTGACTCCAGCATCTTCCCCACCACCGATGTCAGGCTAACTGGTCTATAATTCCCTGTTTTCCCTCTCCCACCTTTCTTAAAAAGTTGGACAACATTAGCTACCCTTCAATCCACAGGAACTGATCTTGAATCTATAGAACAATGGAAAATGATCGCCAATGCGTCCACGATTTCTAGAGCCACTTCCTTAAGTCTAGACCTCGTCGGAACTTCTACGCCAATCAGAGGGTCAAATTTATCCCCTGCGGCCGGGGCACTGGGCAGAGGTCAGTTCCTTTGGCCGACTTCAGAGGCCGAATTTGCGGGTGGGTACCTTGGCTCCCTGGTGGCCTTAGCAGACCGTTCCAGTTCCATTGGACTCTTCTCAGAGGCCATGACCTCTGTTGGTCTGGCAAAACGGATAAACCAGAAAAACTCTGGAACCAAGGATGCCGAAAAATCAATGGTGGACCTGTAATGAATTTCTGTCCAATCACTCTTTTCATGATCAATAGCCAATGCTACTAGCAGCAGATCAACAAGTAAATAAGTATAAAATATAAAAACATTAAACTGCAAATGCTGGTTTACAAAACAGACACAAAGTGCTGGAGTAACTCAACAGGTCAGGCAGCATCGCTGGAGAACACAGATAGGTGACGTTTCGGGTCGGGACCCTTCTACAGACTGCTTGTAAATTAGCATTATTTTCACTGAAATACATTCCCAAGAAATGAAGCAGACACTTATTAACCTAAATACAAATGCAAAAAAGACCTATAGTGGAACCAGAGACACAGTTTGTAGCAGTTCATAGTTGTTGTGGTTAGTGTTGTGCAGTGCCCAAGGGCTTGATGGTTACTGGGGAGAATCTATTCTTGAACCTGGCGGTCAGGGATTTCTTATCAGCTCCCACTTCTACATACCAGGGAGCAATGTACAGCACGCAATTAACCTACCAACCCACACATCTTTGGTATGTGAGATGTAATTGGTGTGCTCCAAGGGAAACCAGAGGTAGAACATGCAGGTGGCCTGAGGTCAGGCTCAACCCCGGAACTCTGGTCCTGTGAGGCAGTAGCTCGACCTATTGCTCCACTGTGTCACCATTGTTGGATAGGGTTGAGTTTACTTTAAGGATAAGGCATGGAAACAGGCCCTTCAGCCCTTCGATCCATGCTGACCATCAATCAACTTTTATTCTAGTTATAGTTTTAGAGACAGAGCATGGAAACAGCCCCTTCGGCCCACTGAGTCCGCTCCGACCAGTGATCTCCGTACACTAGCACTATTCCACACATTGGGAACAATTTACAATTTTTGTCAAAGCCAATTAACCTACAAACCTGTACGTCGTTGCAGCGTGGGAGGAAATAGAGCACCGGGAGAAAACCCATGCAGGTCACAGGAAGAACTTACAAACTCCGTACGGACAGCACCCATGGTCATGATCGAACCCAGGTCTCTGGCGGTGCAAGGCGGCAACTCTACCGCTGCACCACTGTGCCACCCAGAACATTAGTTGACACTAGTTCGTTGTTATCCCACTTTCTCATCAACTCCCAACACATTTGGAGTAATTTACAGAGGTCAATCGACCTACAAACCCGCACGTCTTTGGGATGTGGGAGGAAACCAGAGCATCCGAGCGAACCCCACACGACCACAGGGAGAACGTGCAAACTCCACACAGACAGCACCTTAGGTCAGGTTAGAGCCTGGGTCTTTGGCACTGTGAGGCAGCAGCTCTACCAGCTGCACCACTGTGCCATACAATGATGTTCATACTGCACTATGGCGTGGACAGGCAAGAGTGCCTCATGTTGGAAACCCAACCAAAAGCAATAAAATGTAAAATTGTAGTTAATAACTCCATGTGAATGACTCTGTGACAATCTTTACAACTGCCTCCATTGTGGACAGTCACAACATGCTGGAGTAACTCAGTGGGACAGACAGCACCTCTGGAGAGAAGGAATGGGTGACGTTTCGGGTCGAGACCCTTCTTCATCCTGACAATACAGGGGAAATGGAGATACAGAGATATGGAAGGGTAAGGTGTGAAAACGAGATATCAAAGGGGACAAGGAAAATGTAGAATAGCTCATTGTTAGCTAGGGGAAGGTGACATCGAGGCAAAATTTAATCAGGGGGACTGTCAGACTGGTCGAAGAATTAGGATGGGGGAGGGATGGAGAGAGAGGGAAAGCAAGGGCTACTTAAATTTAAATCAACACTGATTTTGAAATAATTCAATTTAAATTATTTTTCCTAGAGTTCTGCAGCATCTCATTATGTTTCCTCCCACACTCCAAAGACGTGCAGGTTTGTAGGTTAATTGACTTGGCATAAGTGTAAATTGTCCCTAGTGTGTGTAGGCATAAGTGTAAATTGTCCCTAGTGTGTGTAGGATAGTGTTACTCTAAACAATGTATCTGTTATTTGTTCCACTTGCACTTTACTGAGGAAAATAGAAATGGCGCATTGGTTTATAAATATTGACTGCATAATAACGAGAAGGGTATTTAAAAATATATATGTTGGAAACACAAATCTAAAATTCTTGACGCACCCAGCAAGGAAGGCAGGTCTTTGAGGCTTTCCCTCAGCTGGCAACAGCTCAATAACAAGTATGTGTGCATTCACTGGCACTGTAGCTGGGAAGAATGATTTTATTACCAAATCCAAGTTGTCATTTGTTCTGAAGTTTCTTGTTTCTTCAGAAAGTTTATATTCCGTAAACAAGAAACAAGACATTCCAGATGTGGGAATCTTGCATAGAACACGATGAATAGAAATGCAATTATATACTTGTGCATTTCTCAATCATTCTGCCACAGCTTCTACCTCAATATTCTATTATTTGTCTTCATTAACTCCTGGTTAATCCATGTGTTAGATTCTTTGGTTCGACTAATTCAATGATGGATTTGTTTAAATGAATGAATAATTAACTGAATCTACTTATCTAAACTAAATTGATCTGGTTCTTGGCAAAGTTACCTTCAAAGTTTTAACTCTAGAATTTAGAAATAGGTAGTTCTGCTATTTTATTTTTGTAATATTGTGTGAGGTGAATTGGTTATAACACGATTTATATCAGGAACTGGGGGCTCAGCGGTAGAGTTGCTGCCTTACAGCACTTGCAGCACCAGAGACCTGGGTACGATCCCGACTACGGGTGCTGTCTGTATGGAATTTGTACGTTTTCCCCGTGACCAGGTGGGTTTACTCCAATTTCTTTGGTTTCCTCCCGCACTCCAAAGACGTGCAGGTTTGTAGGTTAATTGACTTGGCATAAGTGTAAATTGTCCCTAGTGTGTGTAGGATAGTGTTAATGTGCAAGTGATCGCTGGTCGGTGCGGATTCGGTGGCCAAAGGACCTGTTTCTGCGTTGTATCTCTAAACTAAACACAAAGCGCTGGAGTAACTCAGCAGATCAGGCAGCATCTCTGGAGGACATGGATAGGCAACGTGAAACGTCGCCCATCCAATTTTATTCGAGCTTTCCAATAAAACTAAAACAAATGCAGCTTTAGAATGTAAGTAGGGAACTTGAGAACATTGGTGTAAAATCAAAATGCAGAGCTTACTTTCAGGATTTCAGAATATCCGGTTTCTGATAGAAAAAAAACTTTATTACCTTCTTTCACTGTAAGTACATCAGTGTGGGCAAAGACCAGTTATGTGCTGTTATGCCCAAGTTAATGATTTTGCGCCACATAGAATTGACTGCAAAAATCTTATTGCTGAATTTCCTCATGAGTCCTACAAGGCTGGCTAAAGATGAGGGAACGGTGTGTGTTGTGACTGTGAGTATAAGTGAGCGGAAGGTCAAGCAACCTGGCCCAATATTGGAAGATCAAAGCTACCATCATCAGTCACCATCACAAATCTTGTTCCCATCTACCAACTTCAACCCTACCTGGCAGCTCTTGAAACCTGGAATATTGTGAGCAGTTTTGGGCCCCATATCTGAGGAAGAATGTGCTGGCATTGGAGAGGGTCCAGAGGAGTTTTACAAGAATGATCGCGGGGATGATTGGGTTAATGTTTGAGGAGCGTTTGATGGTTCTGGGCCTGTAAGAAAGATGAAGGGGCATCGCATTGAAACATACCAAATATGGAAAGGACTGGATAGAGTGGATGTGGAGAGGATGTCTCCAGCAGTGGGAGAGTCTAGGACCGGAGGGCACAGCCACAATAAAAGGACGTACCTTTAGAAAGGAGATGAGGAAGAATTTATTTCGCTAGAGGGTGGTGAATCTGTGGAATTCATTGCCACAGACAGCTGTGGGGGCCAAGGCATTGGGTATTTTTAAAGCGGATATTGACAGATTCTTGATTAGTTAGAGTTTCAAAATTACAGGGAACAGGCAGAAGAATGAGGTTGAGAGGCAAAAATAGATCAGCCATGGTCGAATGGTGGCAGAGACTTAATGGGCCGAATGGCCTGATTCTGCTCTTATGTCTTATGATTATGATATTTATGGATTAAAACCAATGGAAAACTTGGTATCACAACAGCTGTGTTTTTGGATTGCATTAATGTGGCAGAATAGTGCCACTTATTTTCACCTCTATAATAATGTCTGCCTCAACTCTCTGATGCTGAAATTCTCATTCATTGCCTTGGTCACCTCTAGATCTCCCCAAGTGTCTATATGCAGTGGGCATAGGTTTAATATCAGGGGCTACAGAGGTTGAGAGGGGATATAATAAAATATATTTTTCACCCAGAGGGAGCAGGAATTTATAATGGACTATCTTGGAGGGTGGCAGAGACAGAGACTCTCACAACACTTAAGAAGTATCCAGACAGGCATTTGAATCATCAAGGCATAGGAGGTTGTGGACCAAGCACTTGTAAATGGGTGGAAAGGAACTGCAGATGCTAACTCATACCGAAGATAGACACAAAATGCTCAGCGGGACAAGCAGCATCTCTGGAAGGAAGTCCACGCTGTTTGACTCCATGACACTCTATGACTCAAATGCAATATACAAATATTTTTTCCGAAAAAAATTGCAAAATTATTAACTTTTTATATTTCCATAAATTGTAGGTGCTTTATTTTAGCAAGTTTGAATTAAGTTTGTTCACACAAAAGGTGGTGGTTAACACAAAGGGTGGCGGGTGTGTGGAACGAGCTGCCAGAGGAGGTAGTTAAGGCAGGGGCTATTGGAACGTTTAAGTAACATTTAGACAGGTACATGGTTAGGACAGGTCTAGAGGGATAAGAGCCAAATGCTGAAAGTGTAGATGGGACATGTTGGCCAGTGTGGGCATGTTGGGCCGAAGGGCCTGTTTCCATGCTGTATGACTCTATGCTTGTTGAATCATTTACGAGTAAGACCCATGATTTACTAATGCATACTTTGCAAAGTTGTTTAACTCATGGAATAACACATTTGAATAGTGAAAGACCTGGATAGAGTGGATGTGGAGAGGATGTCTCCACTAGTGGGAGAGTCTAGGACCAGAGGTCATAGCCTCAGAATTAAAGAACATTCCTTTAGGAAGGAGATGAGGAGGAATTTCTTTAGACAGAGGGTGGTGAATCTGTGGAATTCATTGCCACAGAAGGCTGTGGAGGCCAAGTCAATGGATATTTTTAAGGTGGAGATAAATCGATTCTTGATTAGTACGGGTGTCAGAAGTTGTGGGAAGAAGGCAGGAGAATGGGGTTAGGAGGGATAGATAGATCAGCCATGATTGAATGGCTGAGTAGACTTGATGGGCCGAATGGCCTAATTGTAGTCCTATCAGTTATGAACTTATGAACATTTGCAAAAGAAAGCTGGGTTATAGACCAACCTCCTGTCAGTTGGCAGAAGTTCTACGGTGATGACGTCAAGGGAGTTCCATGCGGAAATGGTTAGACCGTTGTACAGGCACAGCATTCCAATCATTATGGCTTCACTGTTCCCAAACCACAGGAAAAAGCAGCTGATCCCAGAGAGAACCATGGAGCCACCTACAGAGGTTGGAAAGGCAATAGGTTTCAATATGAAACATGCACAGAAAACGCTGCAATATATGGCATCGCCAACTTGTGTATGTGAAGGAAAAAATAACAATCAAAGATAGTAATGACTTGATGGGACTAATAACAATCACAAAATCACCTGCCCAACCAAGAAAAATACTTGCATTTTCAGGACTTCAAAGGTTTAATTTAGTTTAGTTTCAAGATACAGCTCAGAAATTGACCCTTGGGCCCACTGAGTCTGCGTCGCCCAGCAATCCTTGCACACTAACACTATCCTACACACCAGGGACAATTTACAATTTTTACCAAAGCCAATTAACCAACAAACCTGCACATCTTTGGAGTGTGGGAGGAAATCGGAGCACCCGGGGAAAACCCACGTGGTCACAGGGAGAACGTACAAATTCAGTACAGACAGCACCCGTAGTCAGGATCGAACCTGGGTCTCTGGTGCTGTAAGGCAGCAACTCTACTGCTGTGCCACCGTGCCATCCTCCTAAAAATCCTTACAGCTAATGAAGCATATTCTGAGAGATTGGAGCGGCTGGGCTTGTACACTCTGGAGTTTAGAAAGATGAGAGGGGATCTTATTGAAACATATAAGATTGTTAAGGGTTTGGACACGCTAGAGGCAGGAAACATGTTACCGATGTTGGGGGAGTCCAGAACCAGGGGCCACAGTTTAAGAATAAGGGGTAAGCCATTTAGAATGGAGACGAGGAAAAACTTTTTCTCACAGAGAGTTGTGTCTGTGGAATTCTCTGTCTCAGAGGGCAGTGGAGGCAGGTTCTCTGGATGCTTTCTAGAGAGAGCAAGATAGGGCTCATAAAGATAGCGGAGTCAGGGGATATGGGGAGAAGGCAGGAATGGGGTACTGATTGGGGATGATCAGCCATGATCACATTGAATGGCTCGAAGGGCCGAATGGCCTTCTCCTGCACCTATTGTCTATTGTCTATTGAAGCACAGATTGCTTTATAGTTTTATAGTTAGGTGGGAATCTAATCTATGCACAAAAGGGTCCCAGTTACCAGAGCAAGAAACATTCTTGTAAAATAAAGTAAAATAATGTAATTGTCCGATTAATTCAACGCCAACTTTTCTCATCATGCCTCCTGTTGTAGTTCATCAAAAGATCGGCTAATTTTTGCTTCCGAATTCCATTTTGTTGCAAACAACTTTACTTTCAAATCTAGAGCTTCTTAAAGATATCCTGCTATTGAGATATGAGATTGCGGTAACATCCGGAAGGATGCTAACATACCGGGTTTTTAACATACCGCATTCTGATTTTACAGGACGTTAAATTTCAAAGAACTATTGTGAATTAATTGAGAGTGAAAATGAACGTGCGATATCATTGTAAATTGTGAGAAGTACATTTACAGTTTAACCCAGGGGTACGTATTGGATTTTTGGACCATTAATTTTGGATGGGAATTGTCTGTTGATCTAAGGCAACACTTGTCTGAGCCCACTAACCTTGTATTTTCCCTCAGGTTATGGTAGGATTCCCCCTTTTGCATGAAAATCATCAACAAAGGTCCAGAACTAGCTGATAAAATTGCTGTCTCATTTTTCCTTTGCCCTCTAAGCAGTTGGGCAGAGGGGCCCATTTCCACGCTGAGTGACTCGTATTACCAGAGCAACAAACTCCCAGGGAGTTAGATGTGGCCCTAGGGAGTTAGATGTGGCCCTAGGGAGTTAGATGTGGCCCTTGTGGCTAAAGGGATCAGGGGGTATGGAGAGAAGGCAGGGATGGGATACTGAGTTGGATGATCAGCCATGATCATATCAAATGGCGGTGCAGGCTCGAAGGGCCAAATGGCCTACTCCTGCACCTATTTTCTATGTTTCTATGTTTCTATGTATTATAAAGAAAAATATGTTCTATGAAAAGCAATGTAAAGTATCCCTGCTCCCAAAACGAATAATTAGATGATACTGCCAGATAAATCCTAGCGATTTATGTATTGGAACTAAGAAAGCTGGAAAAAGATTTACAAGGATGTTACCAGAACCCGAGTGTCTGACCTATAGGGAGAGGTTGGGAAGGCTAGGACTGTATTGCTTGGAGTGCAGGAGGTTAAGGTTTGATCTTATGGAGGTGTTTTAAATCAAGAGGGGAATTGATAAGGTGAATGCACAGAGTCCTTTACCCAGGATAGGGGAATCAAGAAACACATATAGGTTTAAACTGAAAGGGGCAAGATTTAATGGGAACCTGATGGGCAACCATTTCACTCTGAAGGTGGTGTGTATATGGAATAAGATGCCAGAGGAGATAGTTGAGGCAGGTATAATATAATTTAAAAGGACAGGTACATGGACAGGAACGGTTTTGAGGGATATGGACCAAATGCGGGCAAATGGAACTAGCTTAGATGGGGCTTCTTGTTCGGCATGGATGAGTTGGGCCGAAGGGCCTGTTTACGTGCCACATGACTATAAATCCAACAAACAGGCAGAATTTCAGCCAAGTGGAATTCCAAGAATTTACTGTCCTGACCACCTGATTGTATCCCACTGGGCAGCAAGAGAGAGCAAGTGTAGAGAGGAATTATGAGCAAGCTTTGTGCTGTCCTATTCAGATATCCACATGACCTTTAGACTGAACATATTAACAAGAATGTTGGCCTGTTTTGCTCTTTCCCATGCCAGAGCCAATAAACTCATTGGTATTAGTTTGAATACTGCGCTGGGTAAAATTGGCTAATTCAGAACAATTTAAGTAAGTAAGTAAGTAGGTTTATTGGCCAAGTATTCACATACAAGGAATTTGCCTTGGTGCTCCGCCCACAGTAACAACATGACATACAGTGACAGTTACGTGACAAACAGTGATAGTGACAGAAAGCAAACCTGCTGTTTAATTCATTCCAGGGTCAGGTTGAGAGCAAAGTTCTCTTTTCAAATAATAAGCAAAGGAATCTTAACAAGATGGTTAGAATCAAACTGGAATCAATTCTATTCTTAACACTCCATTAAATGAGGTGGGTTGTGAAACTACCAAGTGCTCATTAGCAAGGAGGTCTCAATCATCATATGTTTAGAATATCAAAGGAGACTTTACCTAACATTGTCAAACGTCCAATTCTATCCATGAGCAACGCGGAGACAATATTTCCCGGCAACACAGCCAGCGTTCCAAGGAAGTTGACAAAATATATCCAGTAGGCACTGTAGTCTTCATCAAAGTTAATCTGACATCCTTTCTTATTGTGCAGGAATGTAGTGTTGATAAAATGACAGTCAATGAATTTAGATTCTTCAAGATCTGAAGAAAATCAAGAAATGCACATTAATTTTATGCTTGGCAATGATTCAAAGATGAAATTATTAATCAAATAACTTGACGGTCGGTATTTCCGCCTTATTATTCCTCATTATCCATGTAAACGGCTGCCAAGAAAAATCAAAGTGGGTAAGCACAGGAAGCAATGCTGGAAAACTATGTGGTTAATTATGAAAATATTTCCTCTCATACTCTATGGGCAACATTCAGGTTAATGTTTCACAAGGCGTAGTGTTTATTGTAGGTGATTGGCTGTGCTATATTCTCCTGGGTGGGAGATGTGGTGTGAAATAGCTACTGTATATGTATATATATATCCCAAATTTATATATATGTTTGGGACTCTAATATAGAGTTCCAAACTTATGGGATCTCCCAGTTGAGACCAAACGTAAACTTGGTGAACATTTCACTGAACACGTGCTTTTGGTCCATCAAGTCCTATCCTGTTTGCTCTCTATTTTAACTCCCCTTCCCATTCCCACACTGACCTTTCTGTCCTGGGCCTCCTCCACTGTCAGAGTGAGGCCACTCGCAAATTGGAGGAACAACACCTCATATTTCACTTGGGTGGCTTACAACCCGGCGGTCCGAATATTGATTTCTCTAATTTCAAGTAACCCTTGCATTCCCTCTCTCTCTCTGCCCCTCCCCCACCCTAGTCGTCCTGCCAGTTCTACTGTTTGCATCCATATATCCCTTCGTCATCACCTCTTTCACAGCCAACAATGGACCATTGTGGGCTCCGCCTTTATTTGGTCATCGGTGCCACCCCTGATTTGTTCTGAACCTTTTCATACCTCTAGTTTCCCTCCCCCTTGACTCTCGGTCTGAAGAAGGATTTCAACCCGAAATGTCACCTATTCCTTTTCTCCAGAGATGGTGTCTGCCCCGCAGAGTTACTACAGCATTTTGTGTCTAGCTTATAGAATTCTTCTGTTGGTTATTGAAAGAAGATGTGTGAATAAGTGGTTTTGTCTTTGATAAGATCGCACACAGTGTGATTTCCTCGCTGATATTACATCAAGAGATAAATTTGAAATCCGGATGTGGCAATGTTCTTCTCGCCTCATGTTCAAGTTTCCACTATCCCACCCCCTCTTTCCCATTCCCCACCAACCCCTTCCACATACATCCTTTCCTCTGGCTTCACATTTCACTTATCTTCTCTCCTAAATCTTACAGTTTTTTGTCTTTTTTGTCCACCTATCTGCCAATTAAAACCCCCGTCACCTGTATCCACCTATCACTTGTGCAGGAAGGAACTGGAGATGCTGGTTTATACTGAAGATAGACACAAAATGCTGGAGTAACTCGGCGGGACAGACAGCATCTCTGGAGAGAAGGAATAGGTGACGTGACTATTCCTCTTCTGCCTAACCCGCTGAGTTACTCCAGTATTTTGTGTCCACCTATCACTTGTCAGGCTTTGTCCTATGCCCACCTCTCTTCCAGCTTTCTCCACCACCCCCATCTGAAGAAAGGTCCAGACCCAAAACATCACCTATCCATGTCTTTCTGAGATGCTACCTGACTTGCTGAGTTACTCCAGCACTTCATGTGTTTCTTTTTGTAATCTAGCATCTGCAGTTCCTTGCATCTACACAATGAGATTCTATTTACATTCACTTTCTTTCAATGCTCAGAGTAGGTATACTTCAATGACAATTTCATGCTTGGGTATGGCTGAAGCCACCAATATATTGATGACCAGTCTGAAGAAAAGTCTTTAACAAGGAACTGCAGATGCTGGAAAATCGAAGGTAGACAAAAGTGCTGAAGAAACTCAGCGGGTGCAGCAGCATCCATGGAGCGAAGGAAATAGGCAACGTTTCGAGCCGAAACCCTTCTTCAGACTGAACAGTCTTGCCCCGAAGCATCACCCATTCCTTCTCTCCAGAGATGCTGCCTGTCCAGCTGAGTTACTCCAGCATTTTGTGTCTCTCTTCAATATATTGATGATGTTGAAAACGGGATATAATTATACTCAATCTTTTAACTAGCGGTGAAACGTGACTGTTCTGAAAGTTGTAATTCCATCAGTTACTTGCTATTTATCCACTGCAAAGGGTGTCACCACTTCTGTGATGTCTCAGGCTACTTTATAAGGGGTGAAATCTCTACATCCCATTCACAAAGGAGCAAATGAACTACAGTTTCCAAGAAGCATAGTTGAAGTGGCAATTGTAAACTAGGTGAATGAAGGCTAACTGGTTTAGTTTAGTTTAGTTTAGTTTAGTGATACAGTGCGGAAACAGGCCCTTCGTCCCACCTGGTCCGCACTGACCATTGATCCCCACACACGAACATTATCCTACACACAGCTAGCTAACCAACTAGCCTGTACGTTTTTGGAGTGTGGGAGGAAACCCGGAGAAAACCCACGCAGGACACGGGGAGAACCTACAAACTCCGTACAGACAGCACCCGAGGTTGGGATAGAACCCGGGTCCCTGGCGCTGTAAGGCAGCAACTCTACCGCTGCGCCGCCATGTTCAGAAGGATTATATGGGCCTTGGAACTAAAGGGGACAGAACAGGTAATAGCTAAGGATGTTTCACAGTGCAGACCATTCTCTGTGGCTTGGTCTGGACACTGGACATATCACTGAAATGTTGGTGATGAATTGTCACCGATGACAGCATCAGTGTTGGGTCGGTAGGGGATCAGAGTGCAATTGATAAGATGGCAACCACAGGAGATCAGAGTCCAGCTTCTCAGGCTATTAAACACTACAACCTCCAAATAAGCTCTGAACTACATAGACTTGGGGGCATCGGTTTTGTCTTTTTGCACTATTATTGTTGTTTTTATGTGACGTTTGTGGGTATGCCTGTTTGTGTGCGTACATATATAATATACATACATGCATACATAGACATATATATATATATTATATTATACATATGTGTGTATATTATGTATGTATTGTGCATATACACACACGGGACTTTATTTGTTGTTGTTTATTATATTGTTTACAGAGTGCTATGTTTACATATCCTGTTGTGCTGCTGCAAGTAAGGATTTCATTGTTCTATCTGGGACAAATGACAATCAAACACTCTTGACTCTTAGTATAAACACTGACCTGTATTATAGAAAAGGGTTTCTATCAATGTGCAGTTCTTAAAATAGGTGAATAAAGATGTCACGTCTTCAAAATAACAGTTCTTAAAGAGGGAATCTTCAAAGATTACCGATTTAAACTTCATGACGCTGAACCTATTAAATAAGGAAATACATATTTTATTGCTTACGGGGAAACAAGGACCGAGAAAACATTTTTCACACAGAGAGTGGTGAATCTCTGGAACTCTCTGCCACAGAAGGTCGTTGAGGCCAGTTCATTGGCTATATTTAAGAGGGAGTTAGATGTGGCCCTTGTGGCTAAAGGGATCAGGGGGTATGGAGAGAAGGCAGGTACAGGATACTGAGTTGGATGATCAGCCATGATCATATTGAATGGCGGTGCAGGCTCGAAGGGCCGAATGGCCTACTCCTGCACCTATTTTCTATGTTTCTATGTTTCTATGAACTGTCGATGCTGATTTTGCCAACCTGTAGAAGTCTGAAGAAGAGTCTCTTGCCCAGACTAGAACCTTTATATTTAAGGCAGAGATAGATAGATTCTTGATTAGTACAGGTAATAAGGGAATTGAGAACTAGTGGACATGGGTTTAAGGAGAAGGGAGGGGGAGGGGTGCAAGGTTGAGGGGGTGGGGAGAGTGGGGGGGGAAGATTTAATAACAACCTGAGGGGTAGCTTTTTCACAAAAATAGTGGTGGGTGCATGGAACGAGCTGCCAGAGGAGGTAGTTGAGGCAGGGACTATCCCAATGTTTAAGAAACATTTGGACAGGTACATGGATTGGACCGGTTGAGAGGGTAATGGGTCAAATGCAGGCAGGTGGGACTAATGTAGTTGGGACATGTAGGCCGGTGTGGGCAAGTTGGGCCGAAGGGTCTGTTTAGTGGGAAAGTCGAGGACTAGAAGTCATAGCCCAAGAATTAAAGGACATTCTTTAAGGAAGGAGATGAGGAGGGAATTCTTTTGTCGGAGGATGGTGAATCTGTGGAATTCTTTGCCACAGAAGGCTGTGGAGGACATCAGTGGATATATTTAAGGCAGAGATAGATAGATTCTTGATTAGTACAGGTGTTAGAGGTTATGGGGAGAAGTCAGGCGAATGGGGTTAGGAGGGAGAGATAGATCAGCCATGGTTGAACGGCGGAGTAGACTTGATAGGTCAAATGGCCTAATCCTGCTCCTGGAACTTATGAATGTGTTTGACCTTTGGCAAGCAATGAGATAAATGACCAAGCCGTTCGTCACCTGTCCTTGATGTACTCTCCATTTGTGTGGATTTGGTTCTCCAGCGTAAAGTTGAACACAAAATCTTCAACTCTTTCCCCATAAAACTTTTTCACCCGGGATGCATACTCGTCGGCTTGAAGGTGCTTGATGACGTCAGGAAACCAGACAGAGAGACCATAGTAACTGAAACGTAAATGAGTGGGATAAGAGACTTGCGTGTGCCAGAAGATGCAGGCATAAGAACAGAAGAATGTTGATTTCAATTCATCTGATGCACAGGAAGCAATTTGCTCCGACTCTTTGCTGTTTATGCAATTAAATCTGTTTAGTGATGCTTGAGAGAAAATAATGGAATGCATGATGTGATAACACACATAATGGATGGTTTCATAATTGATTAATTAACCGACCACTGCGATCCGTGGGTAGGAAATAACTGGGCTTCAAACATGCCAGCACTGGTTTCTTTCCACCGTTCCAGCGACGATCAAGGAAAAGTGCAAACGCGTTTTTTTATTCATGAAAATATGTCCCCTCCTTTCCTGCACCCTCAGGCAGTCCTGCAGTGTGTCTCATTCAATTTGCACAGGGAGGCGCAAGTGCCTAATTGCTGCGAAATAAAGATGTATTGAGTTTGGGCCAGCACAGCAGTGTATCTCACCTCACCTTGGATGCACTCACTCGAGCGTCCTGCACGGGTCATTATATAGCATATAGTTTGGCTTAGTTTATTGTCACGTGTGCCGAGGTACAGTGAAAAGCTATTGTTGCGTGCTAACCAGTCAGCGGAAAGAAAATACATGGTTACAATCGAGCCATCCACAGTGTACAGATACTTGATTAAAGGGAATAACGCGAATAATGTTTAGTGCAAGATAAAGTCCAATCAAAGATAGTGCGAGGGTCTCCAATGAGGTAGATCGTAGCTCAGGACCACTCTCTAGTTGTTGGTAGGATGATTCAGTTGCCTGATAACAGCTGGGAAGAAACTGTCCCTAAATCAGGAGGTGTGGGGTTTCATACTGGGATAAGCTGGTGGGAATGAGCTGCTCCTGAACCTGTAACGTTACATGTTAGTGATAGCAAAAGCAAGTTCTTTTGGCTGAGGGTCGCCAATGAGGTAGATAGTAGCTCAGGACTGCTCTCCGGTTGTTGATAGGATGGTTCAGTTGCATGGTAGCGGCAGGAATCCGGACTGATTATCCCAAGAGGAACATGGCCAGGTACAGGGAACAAAGGGGGACCCGTGCAGGGGTGGGGGTGGGGTGACGGCACCGTGAACGAATGGGGGGGGAACCCTGCGGTGAGGGGTTGGGGTAGTGGCTGCTGCCATGTGCAGCATCAGGCACTAGATGGGAATATTCGGTGAACGTGTGCAATGTCAAGGTGAGGTCTGCTACATGTTTTTACCGGGTTGTTTGCAAAACAAAGCATTTCACTGTACCGAGGTACATGTGACAATAACGTATCGTTGAATCATTGAATCATTCAACAGACTGCGGGGGTTAGATCCAGGCAGCAACATTTTTCGGCACATTGCGCCTGGATCTTAATTACAAAGTAATTACAAAGTTGTGCTTGGAGATTTTTTTTTAACGTCATAAAATTTTCGGTACTAATTGATTGGGCTACAAAATATTTAATGAGATTCTCCCAAGAGATTTGTTTGGTGGTAAAATTCCAACCAAACCGAACCTTAGAACAAACTAAACACACCTCACTTTGATCTCCATTGCCAGAGTGAGGCCCAGCGCAAATTGGTGGAACGGCACCTCATATTTCACTTGGGTAGTTTACACCCCAGTGGTATGCACATTGCATTCTCTAATTTCAGATAGTCCTTGCTTTCTCCCTCCTTCCCATCCCCCTTCCCAGCTCTCCCACAGCCCACTGTCTCCGCATCTTCCTTTCTTTTTCTCCGCCTTCCCCCCCCCCCCGACATCAGTCTGAAGAAGGGTCTCGACCCGAAATGTCGCCTATTTCCTCTCTCCATAGATGCTGCCTCACCCGCTGAGTTCCTCCTGCATTTTTGTCTACCTTCACTTTGAAGACATTTTTTTTTGATACTGACCCGATTTTAACCTGACATATTTAGTCAGGACCTGTCACGCTAAATGACCCAGCTTCCTGTTCTTCTCTACTTGCCTACTTAGTTCAGTTTACTTTAGTGATACAACATGAAAAGAGGCCCTTCGGCCCACCGAGTCAACACCGACCAGCAATCGCCCGTTCACACGAGCTCCTTGTTATCCCACTTCCGCAACCACTCCTTACACACTAGGGGCAATTTGCAGAGACCACTTAACCTACAAATCTGCACAACCTTGGGATGCGGGGGGGGCAACCGGAGCACCCGGAGGGAAGCCCTCGCGCTCACAGGGAGAAGGTTCAAATTCCATACCGACAGCACCCAAAGTCAGAATTGGATCCAGGTCCCTGGCACTGTGAGGTAAAAGCTCTACCATCTGTGCCTCTGCGGCACCTGGATATAGTTATTAGTCCATCCACTCTGAAGAGGGACCATTGGGACGACATTGAACACTTTGTGACTTTGTTGACGCCCTATACATAGCAACTCTTTGCATACTTTGTATACGGTGAGCAAAACAAAGAATTTCACCATGACATTTACCATTCAGTCGTTGATTTGCCCACATGGGTACGGACATCACATTTCTGAACAGGACACATTCAGTTCAGTTCCGTTGTCACGTGTACCGGGGTAGAGTGAAAAGCTTTTGTTGCGTGCTAACCAGTCAGCGCAAAGACAATACATGATTACAATCGAGCCATGCACAATGTACAGATGCATGATAAGGGAATAACATTTAGTGCAAGATAAAGCCAGCAAAGTCCAATCTAAGCGAGCCTGAGGGTGACCAATGAGGCAAGTAGGTTGAGTAATACATGAGAACAGTTTGTATCACAGATAAGTTATGTTTAATGGGCTTTGATTACAGGAAGCCTCACCCAAATGACAAGGTTGTCCAAACTATAATCAGCAGAATGGTGTTTCGCTTGACAGGATAGTCAAAACATCTCATGAATGTCAACCAAATCTGTGAAAGCAAAACAGAACAACAACGTCAAACTCACGAGGTATTTCATTAAACCTGCAGCTGCTAATGCAGGGAGTACAACCTCCCATGCGGGTTGTGAGCTTATTGTTTTCAAATAAGAAATGAGACTCGTGGCTGCAAAATACTCCTGAGGTGGGAAGATGAAACATGTTTGAAAATGGACTCATTGTCAGGCGGCACGTTGGCACAGCGGTAGAGTTGCTGCCTTACAGCGCTTGCAGCACCAGAGACCTGGGTTTGATCCAACCACGGGTGCTGTCTGTACGGAGTTTGAACGTTCTACCTGTGACTGCGTGGGTTTTCTCCGAGATCTTCGGTTTCCTCCCACACTCCAAAGACCTACAGATATGTAGGTTAATTGGCTTGGTGTATGTGTAAAATTGTCCTTAGTACGTGTAGGATAGTGTTAATGTGCGGGGATCGCTGGTCGGCGCGGACTTGGTGGGCCAAAGGGCTTGTTTCCGCGCTGTATCTCAAAACTAAGCTAATTAGGTTTAATTAAGGCAACTGCTCAAGTCTGCTCAGCCTCCAGGGGGGAATCACCCACTTGAATGAGTGCAGGTATCAGACTGCCTGCCTCGATGACATTTCAGAGTAAGTTCATCATAAGTCCATTGGAAGTTAAATGACAGGATACCGTACAGAACCTTTCTCATTCCCACAACGAACCATATTCTTTATTTTATTTTTATAAGATCTGCGCAGGATTTGCCAAAAACCTGCAAATAATACTGACAGACGGGGCTCATCAGCCTGGGAAGGCAGTCCATCTATGAGAGGGAAAACTCTGATTTATAACCTCCACTGCCTTGTGGCCATCTCCAGTTATGGAAAAGGCTCCAGGAGTAAACCTCAAGATAATCCGGAGTCGGAGCCCCTAACGCAGTTTGTCGTTGTCTACAACCTCGTTCTGGCAGCTCCTGCGACGGCGCTGGTGCCAAACTGTAACGGCCCTGCTGTTCCTTTGGATCGATCAGCGACGTGGAGAGGGGGGACGTGCTGCATGGGCAACAGCCTGTCCTCCATATCACATCGTCCAGGCGTGCATCTGACCAGGATGCATCACCCACGGTCAGTCATGACCGAGGAGGGCCTACTATTACCATCAAAGGACATGAAGTGTCACAGCGTGGAAACAGGCCCTTCGGTCCAACTTGCCCACACCATCTACATAAATGGTGACTCTCAGCATACTTTGTGTTTGGTTACATGTCACATGTGATAATAAAGTATCAATCATTCATTCACTAGCCTGCGTTTAGTCCATATCCCTCTAAACCTGTCCGATCAATGTAGCTGTCCAAATGTTTCGTGAACGTCACAATAGTCCCTGCCTCAACTATCTCCTCCATACACCCACCACCCTTTGTGTGACAAAAGTTATGCCTCAGGTTCCTGTTACATCTATCCTGTCTCGCCTGAAACCTGTGTCGCCTGGTTCTCGATTCCCCGACTCTGAGCAAGAGACTGCGCATTTAACCAATCTATTCCTATCATGCTTTTGTACAGGGTAAGGGGATCTTTGGTCCACTTGCACTTTCAGGAGTCCCCAAATTTTTAATCCAGGCAGAAATCTTTCCAATACCCTCTGATTTTCCTGGGGCTCTGATTTTTATCTGTTAAAAACGACTCTCTAGGCCTTTGCTATTTCAGAATGAGATTTGTCTACGTTCAATGTGGATTCCACGAATCGCGGGTGAAATATTCCTCTCGTGCACAGTCTCTTGGATCATGGCGATAGAGCTCCTGCCTTACAGCGCCAGAGACCCAGGTTCACCAGACTGATTCCTGGGATGTCAGGACTTTCATATGAAGAAAGACTGGATAGACTCGGCTTGTACTCGCTAGAATTTAGAAGATTGAGGGGGGATCTTATAGAAACTTACAAAATTCTTAAGGGGTTGGACAGGCTAGATGCAGGAAGATTGTTCCCTATGTTGGGGAAGTCCAGGACAAGGGGTCAGAGTTTAAGGATAAGGGGGAAGTCTTTTAGGACCGAGATGAGAAAAACATTTTTCACACAGAGAGTGGTGAATCTCTGGAATTCTCTGCCACAGAAGGTAGTTGAGGCCAGTTCATTGGCTATATTTAAGAGGGAGTTAGATGTGGCCCTTGTGGCTAAGAGAATCAGGGGGTATGGAGAGAAGGCAGGTACGGGATACTGAGTTGGATGATCAGCCATGATCATATTGAATGGCGGTGCAGGCTCGAAGGGCCGAATAGCCTACTCCTGCACCTATTTTCTATGTTTCTATGTTATGACAATAGACAATAGGTGCAGGAGCAGGCCATTCGGCCCTTCGAGCCACCACCGCCATTCAATGTGATCATGGCTGATCATCCCCAATCAGTACCCCGTTCCTGGCTTATCCCCATATCCCCTGACTCCACTATCTTTAAGAGCCCTGACTACGATTCTGACTGTGGGTGCTTGTCTGTAGGGAGTTTGTATGTTCTCCCCCTGACACGCGCGCGTTTTCTCCTAGATCTTTGCTTTCCTTCCACAGTCTAAAGACGTAGGTTAATTGGTTTGCTAGAAATGTAAAATTATCCCCAGTGTGTGCAGGACAGTGTTGGCGTGCGGGGATCTCTGCTCGGCATGGACTCGCTGGGCCGAGGGGCCTGTTTCGCGCGGTATCTCTAAGCTAAACTATAACTAAACAAGAGGAAAGATATCGCCATGAAGGAAATCACAGGCCAGTTTTACTTACTCCATGCATCTCCGTTTTGACTCGAACAAACCATCTCATATACCAGGTGCCCGTGTCCGTCTGTATCTCTATCAATTCATCGATCATTTTCGGGGTCTTGATTCTATTGACCTGCAGAAACAAATGCTGGTAAATAAAACGCACTTCACTGCACTATGTTTTCCTGAGACAGATTGAATTACAATCCTAAATGAAAATCAAAAACAGCAGATGCTGAAAACCTGAAAATAAAAACAGGGAAAGTTGGGCCGAAGGGCCTGTTTCCACACTGTATCACACTAGGGTTCTATTGGCAGGTGGGACCAGTGTAGATGGGGCATGTTGGCCGGTGTGGGCAAGTTGGGCCAAAGGGCCTGTTTCCACACTGTATCACACTCGGACTCTATTGGCAGGTGGGACCAGTGTAGATGGGGCATGTTGGCCGGTGTGGGCAAGTTGAGCTGAAGGGCCTGTTTCCACACTGTATCATGCGAGGACTCTCTATAAATGCTGGAAGGGGCTGATGAAGGGTCAGGGATCTGAAACATCACCACAGAGCAGACTGACCTGCTGAGTATTTCCAGGATTTTCTGTTTTTAATTTCATGTTTTCATCCACCTTCAATGGGCGGCACGGTGGCGCGGCAGTAGAGTTGCTGCCTTGCAGCGCCTTGTTCGATCCCGACTATGGGTGCTGTCTGTACGGAGTTTGTACGTTCTCCCCGTGACCTGCTCGGGTTTTCTCCGAGCTCTTAGGTTTCCTCCCACACTCCAAAGACGTACAGGTTTGTAGGTTGATTGGCTTGGTAAAATTATAAATTGTCCCTAGTGTGTGTAGGGTGGTGCTAGTGTACAGGGATCGCTGGTTGGTGGGGGGGGGGGGGGGGCCAGAAGGGACACGTTCTCCCCATGTTTTGAGAGGTGAGGGACATCCCCCCCAAGTTTTTGTCATCCGGATTTTAAAATCTCCTCTTTCCGCGAGATAGTGGAGGTGGGACTGCTGATCGAGGGCGCCGATTGGACGAGAGAGACGTCGGTCAGCAGGCAATGGGAGCGGGACATGATGATTCAGTGCGATGATTGGAGGAGGGAGGAGTGGGGGGGGTTGGGACTGAGGATAGAGTTGAGCTGCATTTAGCGCTGGATTGAGCCTCCGAAGCCTCGCACATGTGTGTGCGAGTGTGCGCATGCGCACGCGACCGCCAAAAAATTGTGTCCCCTCTGTCCCCCGGTCCCCTCCATGTTTTGATAGCGAGTTCCGTGCCTGCAAGGAGGTCCTACTGCAGTTGTACAGGATTCTGGTGAGACCGCACCTGGAGTATTCTGTGCAGTTATGATCTCCCAATTTGAGCAAGGACATTCTTGCTATTGAGGGAGTGCAACGTAGGTTCACCAGGTTAATTCCCGGGATGGCGGGACTGCCCTACAGTACGATGAAAGAATGGGTCAACTGGGCTTGTATTCACTGGAATTTAGAAGGATGAGATGGGATCTGAAAGAAACATATAAAATTCTTAAGGGATTGGACAGGCTAGATGCAGGAAAAATGTTCCCCATGTCGGGGGAGTCCAGAACCAGGGGTCACGGTTTAAGAATAAACGGTAGGCTACTTAGGACTGAGATGAGGAAAATCTTTTTCACCTATAGAGTTGTGAATCTGAGAAATTCTCTGCTATAGAAGGCAGTGGAGGCTAATTCACTGGATGTTTTCAAGAGAGTTAGATTTAGCTCTTAGGGCTAAAGGAATCAAGGGATATGGGGAAAAAGCAGGAACGGGGTACTAATTTTGGATGATCAGCCATGGCCATATTGAATGGCTCGAAGGGCTGAATGGTCTACTCCTACCTATCTTCCCCTTTGCTCTACCTATTGTACTTGAGTTTGGCTTGATAGTATTTATTGTGTCACTGTATTTATGTATAAGATTATTAGATCTGATGAAATAGCATGCAAACTACACTTTTCGCTGTACCTCCATACAGGTGACAACTGTGTTGTCCCCTCTATTGCTAACCTATTAATTTTAGTTAATTTAATTAATTTAATTTAAATTTCCTCACTTAATTGGTGGGAAAGTAGCTCATGCCTCCAGATGAACCAAGTGCTTCCCCACATAAGGGACTTTTGATGTATACTTAACTTTTTATTTCCACTGCTATTTATCTCTCATTTACCACCTGGGGCGGGATGTTAGCTACGAAGAACCAGGGAGTAACTTGGCTTCAGTTAGAAGTGGAGAGCAGGAAAAGCTGGAAGGAGGGGTCTTTTTAAAAAGGAGACAAGATTCTCCTCAATTAGCTGACATTTGGGGCGTTGCAGTGGCACAGCGGTAGAGTTGCTGCCTAACAGCGCCAGAGACCCGGGTTCAATCCTGGCTACGGGTGCTGTCTGTACGTAGTTTGTACGTTCTCCCCGTGACCTGCGTAGGTTTTCTCCGGGATCCACGGTCTCCACCCACATTCCAAAGACGTACAGGCTTGTAGGATAATTGGATTCTGTAAATTGGCCATAGAGTGTTGGATGTGAAAGTGGGATAACATAGAACTAGTGTACGGGTGATCGTTGGTCGGCGTGGACTGAGTGGGCTGAAGGGCCCGTTTCCATGATGTAGATAGACACAGAATGCTGGAGTAACCCAGCGGGACAGGCAGCATCTCTGGAGAGAAGGAATGCGTGATGTTTCGGGTCGAGACCCTTTTTCAGGCCCTTCTCATTCTTGTTTCATGTTGTATCTTTTTAAGTTTAGAGATACAGCACAGAAACAGGCCCTTCGGCCCACCGGGTCCGTTCCGACCAGCGATCCCCGCACATTAACACAATCCTACACACACTAGGGACAATTTACACATACACCAAGCCAATTTACCTACAAACCTGCACGTCTTTGGAGTGTGGGAGGAAACCGAAGATCTCGGAGAAAACCCACGCAGGTCACGGGGAGAACGTACAAACTCCGTACAGACAGCACCCGTAGTCGGGATCGAACCCGGGTCTCCGGTGCTGCAAGAGCTGTAAGGCAGCAACTCTACCGCTGTGCCACCCTGACCGCCCTGAATGAAACTGAACTAATTTCATCTCTCAGGAATCTGAAGTATCATTCGTAGCCCAACCTTTCTCTGGGAACACTTCATCCTTTCACACTTACTGTGAACACTTTCTCCGGTTGGCCCCGTGCCCTCATGTTCGTGTCGTGGATCTGTTTCAGGATCATCCAGGCCTCGTCGTGCTTTCCCACCTGTAAACACAGACAAACCAAAGCCATGACCTTTCATCCCTTTCGGAAACAGAAGTCTTGTAATCATGAAACATAGAACATAGAACAGTATGATACGGTACGATACGATAGAACTTTATTTATCGCAATAGGGAAATTCATCTGCCAACAGTCATAAAATGCAAAATTTTAAGATGCAGGAAGATTGTTCCCGATGTTGGGGAAGTCCAGGACAAGGGGTCACAGCTTAAGGATAAGGGGGAAATCCTTTAAGACCGAGACGAGGAAAAACTTTTTCACACAGAGAGTGGTGAATCTCTGGAACTCTCTGCCACAGAGGGTAGTTGAGGCCAGTTCATTGGCTATATTTAAGAGGGAGTTAGATGTGGCCCTTGTGGCAAAGGGGATCAGGGGGTATGGAGAGAAGGCAGGCACGGGATACTGAGATGGATGATCAACCATGATCATATTGAATGGCGGTGCAGGCTCGAAGGGCCGAATGGCCTACACCTGCACCTATTTTCTATGTTTCTCTTTTCTATGTAAAATACATGAAACATGAAATTAAAGTGAGGAGTGGAAAGGATTGGGGATGGGCAAAGATTGTAGAGGAGGGGGGGGGGGGGAGTCGGTCTCAATCTCAGTGTACCCCACGACAGAAGGGAGGGGAGTTGTACAGTACAGCACAGGAACAGGCCCTTCGGCCCACAAAGCCTTTACCGAACATAACGGCAAGTTTAAGCTAATTTGCTCTGCCTGTCCGTGATCCACTTCTCTCCATCCTCTGCATATTCATGTACCTATCTAAAAACCTCATCAATTGTATCTGTTGTATTGTATCCGCATCCACCACCACCACCCCTGGCAGTGCGTTCCATGCACCCACCACTCTCTGTGTAAAAGAACATGCCCTGTACATCTCCTTTAAACATTGCCCCTCTCACAACTGAAGCTATCCCTTCTAGTTTTTGTCATTTCCACCCTGGGGAAAACAGTTTAACTGTCGTACAAATTCCTTTTTGTTACAGAACCCGGAAAAAGAATATTGCTGCCAAAATCAGACGAGATTTATGGAGAATCAATCGGTTCTGCTCTGCTTAATTAGGAAGGAAATTATACAGTACATTCCTCATTCTGATCAAATGGAGAAATGCTTCATAAAATTGCTTTCTGATTAGTGAAATACTGTTGAAGTGCTTGGGTTTACCCACACTTGCTGAATAATCCATGATAGACTAAAAGGCTCTCTTTCTTCTCAATTTGCTACCTTAACTTATCTTAGCTTGGTGCCTTCATCTTGGGGGACAGGTTCCTACATCTGGTTGTGATCCCGTGATGCACTGTTGAAAAGTGTGCTCATTAAATAGGACGTCACGGTGGCGTAGCAGTAGAGATGCTGCCTTACGCTGCCAGAGACCCAGGTTCAATCCTGACTGTGGGTGCTGTCTGTATGGAGTTTGTACGTTCTCCCCGTGACCTGCATGGGTTTTCTCCGGGTGCTCCGGACTCCTCCCACGCTCCAAAGACGTACATGTTTGTAGGTTAATTGGTTTGGTAAAATTATGAATTGTCCCTAGTGTGTGTAGGATGGTGGTAGTGCGCGGAGATCGCTGGTCGGCACGGACTCGGTGGGCCGAAGGGCCTGTTTCCTCGCTGTATCTCTAAACTAAACTTAACGCAGGAAGGTTTTGGCATGAACTCCATGTGCCTCAGAGTACATTTATTTTCTAATACTCAAAATCAATCATGGAATGGCTGTGGGATCTCCAAGTCTTGAGGAAAAATTGGGGGCGGGGAACAGGGTCGGGTAGAGGGAAGAAAACTAGGAAAATATCGGGTGCAAAATGGTGACGAACATGTCCACAAATATGTTCCTCAAACAAAGACAACATAGATTGTTACTGCAAACTACCAATGCTACTGGATCCCAGAAATGAAACGGAAAACGCTGGATATACTCAGCAAATTTCTGAACCGTTAAAGTCCAAAAATCTGAAATGAGACTTTAGAGATACTGCAAGGAAACGAGCTCTTTGACCCACCGAGTCTGTGCCGACCAGCTATCACCCTGTACACTAGCACTGTCCTATGCACTAGGGACAATTTACTGAATCTAATTAACCTATAATTCTGTTCATCTTTGGATTGTGGGAAGAAACCGGAGTACCCGGAGAAAACCCACGCATTCACTGGGAGAAGGTCCAAACTCTGTACAGACCGCACCTGTAGTCAGGACCGTACCTGGGTCTCTGGAGCTGTGAGGCAGCAACTCGACCACTGCGACAATGTGCTGCTGTGAAATGTTCATTTCAAATTTGAAATGAAATTAATTTTTCCCGCTACCTCCTGCAATTCGTCTGAAGAAGGGTCCCGACCCGAAACGTCACCTATCCGTTTACTTCAGCGATGCTGCTTGACCCGCTGAGTTACTCCAGCATTGTGTGTCTATCTGAAATATTAACTCTGCTTCCCCCTCCACTAATAATGGCTGATGTGCCGAGGATTTCCAACGTTTGTTGTACCATTAGGGATTGTTATTATATTCTGAGTCCGTGCAGGAAGTGGAAGCCCCTTGCCTAGGTACCTTACCTCCAGCAGGTATCGAGGACTTTCAGGCATGAAGGTGAGGGCCACGACCGAGGAGACGCAGGGTAGAGCACAGACAACGACAAACACTCGCCAGCTGTGGAACTGGTACGCAGAACCCATGCTGAAACTCCAACCTGCCCGGGAAACAAGCACATTCAGAGCAAGTTAGACTTTAGGGGAGCTCCCCTTCCCCTCACCCCACTCACCATCAACAACACCACAATCACATCTGTGGAGTCTTTTAAGTTCCTGGGAACCATCATCTCCAAGGACCTTAAATGGGGGGCCACCATCGACTCCACAGTCAAAAAGGCACAACAGAGGATGTACTTCCTGCGGCAGCTGAGGAAGCACAATCTGCCACAGGCAACGATGGCCCAATTCTACACGGCCATCGTAGAGTCTGTCCTCACCTTCACCATCATGGTCTGGTTTGGCTCAGCCACCAAGCACGACACCTGGAGGCTGCAGCGAATCGTCCGATCAGCTGAGAGGGTTATTGGCTGCAACCTTCCCTCCATTGACGAACTATACACTGCAACGGCTAGGAAGCGAGCGGGTAAGATCATCTCTGACCCCTCTCACCCCGGCCACAAACTCTTTGAATCACTTCCCTCTGGAAGGCCACTCCGGACTGTCAAAGCTGCCACAGCCAGACATAAAAACAGCTTTTTTCCCCACCAGCAGTAGCTCTACTCAATAACCAAAAATCTGTAGCCTCCTTTTTCTCTGGTATTTTATTTCATTCACATGTTTAATCGATAATGTTTTATTATTAATGTTTAATGTTTTATGTGTCATTCCTAACTGTCACTGTATGTCATGTTGTCACTTGCGGGCGGAGCACCAAGGCAAATTCCTTGTATGTGAATATACTTGGCCAATAAACTTATTCATTCATTCAAGTTAATCCATGGTCCAGTGGTGCTTTAGTTGTCACATGTGCAACTGCACAGTGACATTCTTTTTGCATATGTACAAATGCGGGCATGTTTCGGCGCCATTTCCAAAGTCCGGTCTAATGGAGCGGTTCCCGATCCAGGTAAGCCCCAGACTCCTGCAGGGCCTTTGACCGGATCGGCCTGCAAACTGACGTTGCTCTCCTCTCCTCGCCCGGCCATCTTTGTGGCCCGGGGGCTCCACCTGCAGCCGACCTTGAAGGCCCCGGTTCACCCTCCGACCGGCCCTTCAATTCACGTTCAATTCAAAACATCTGTGCCATTTCACTTCTCATTTCCTCAGTGTGCCTATAAATAGTTTGGAGTTGCAACTCAGACAGAACCATTTAACAAATCCTTGGTGTTATCAAAGGCAAGGATGTCATGAAGCTGGAAAGAGTGCAGCAAAGATTCACCAGGATGATACAAGTTCTTGAAGCTTGAGTTATATGGAGAGTCATAGAGTGATAGAGCGTGGACACTACATGCTCCTTCGGCCGAACTTGCCCACACCGACCAACGTGCCCCAGCTACACCAGACCCACCTGCCTGCGTTTGGCCCATACCCCTCTAAACCTGTCCTATCCATGTACCTGTCCAAATGTTTCTTAAACATAGCCAGGCTGGGACCTTTCTCCACTGGAGTGTAAGAGGCATAAATAAGGTGAATCATCGCAATCTTTTTCTCAAGGTGGAGAAGTTCAGAACTAAAGGGCCTAGAGTTAAGGTGAGAGGGGAAAGATTTAAAAGAAGACCTGTGGGGCAAAATCTCCACACGACAACATTTAGAAGATATTTTAGATGGCTATGTGGATAGGAAAGGTTCAAAGGGACATAAGCCAAATGCACAGTCGAGACAAACTCAGCTATAAAAACTGGTCAACATGGATGAGTTGGACCCTAGGTCCTGTTTCCTTGCTGTATGACTCGATAACTCGAAGAAGCATTGTTCAGAACTCTAATCCAAATGTAGCTAATGGGTGTAATGGCAGATTATTATATCGTTCAAGGAATCTTTCCTCTAGCCCAGGGGTGGGGAACCTCTTCATGGTGGAAGGCTGCATTAAGTTAGCTGTAATCTAATAAGGCCGCATCCAAGAAACTTCAATTAGATATACTTCAAAATGTACATTATTTTGTTAAAATAGCCCTCATGACTTACTAATGTTTTAATTGTGGCCGTCAGTCGGGGAGGATTATTTCGTTGAATCTTCTTTTACTCTTTGGTATTTTAAATACGTTCATTTTAAGGTTAAAATAAAAATAATAAAAGATGAACAAAAACATAATAATAATAATAAAAAGATTTGTTCTACAAAATTTGGATTCATTCAAAAGGCCGCACTTAATGGCTTAGAAGGCCGCATGCGGCCTTAAGGCCGCAGGTTCCCCACCCCTGCTCTAGCCACTATGTTTGAAGACAGGGGTAGTAGATAATCAAAACGCATTTACAAGCTCTCCATGAGACATTCAATGTCATCGAAAGATAAATCTTCCAAAACACAGTCTTTTAATTAATAGTTTCTTTATTGTGGTAGTAAAAACAGTAAGATATTCATCCAAACTTCTTGTTTGGGTACGTTTTGATCTTACTCGTAGTCAAACTCGTGCATGGTGGAACTCGTGCATGGTGGAAAGCTGTGACCTCTCCCCCATGCTTCTTCAAACTAAACTAAAAACTATTAGGGCGTCTGCGCGAGAATCCCAGGCACAAACATTCCTCCGACTATGTAATAAATCCCACCCACACAATTACAGGCAGATACAATGTAAAGGTAACTGGTTATAGCTATAACATACTGAGTTAAGTTAAGCAGTGGGTGTTGAATGTAATGTTCAGCATCAAATGCTGCATGGTAAAGCTACTGCCAAAGGTAGACTTACAATATATTGTCCCTTTTATATTAAAAGATCGATACAAAGTGCTGGAGTAACTAAGTGTGTCAGGCATCATCTCTGGAGAAGATGGGCAGGTCATGTTCCAGCTTGGGACCATTCTTCAGACTGATTGAGGTTGTGGAGTGGAGGAGGGGGGGGAGAAAGCTGGAAGAGAGGTGGGGGCGGGACAAAGTCTGGCAAGTGATAGGTGGATACACGTGAGATGAAGAAACTCACCTCCTTCCCTCCTTTCCTTCCCCCTTCCTCTTTCTTCCCTGTGCCCCACCTGGATTCACACCTATTTCTCCTCTCCCCCTTCCTCCCATTCCCTTCCACCTAAATTCCTTCCTCTGGCTTCACAATTCATGCAACTTCTATCCTAATGTCACACATTTTGTCTTTTGATCCCTTGGCCTTTGTCCAACCCTCTGCCGATCAAAACAACTCTCACCCGTATCCACCTATCACTCGCCAGGCTTGTCCTGTGTAAATCAGCATCTGCAGTTCCTTCCGACAGAGGAACTGCAGGTACTGATTTACAGAAAAATGACACAAAGACCTGGAGTAACTCAGTGGGTCAGGCAGCATATCTGGAGACCATGGATGGGTGACGTTTCAGGTCGGAACCTTTCTAAAGACTGAAGAAAGATTCCAACCCATCCTTTATCTGCAGAGATACTGCCTTGCCCGCTGAGTGACTCCAGCACTCTGTGTCTATCTGCAGTTTGTTGTGTCGCTATTTTTGAAGATCAACTATATGGAGTGCTTCCTGTACTTGGCAAAGTGACAAATCACCAAAACCTGATTAAGAAATTCAGAAACAGTGACTCAAGTCCCTAAAACCTGGCATCTTAACAAATGGAGGAACATATGGAAAATGCAGTTATGTGAGCTTTGCAGCTAAAATGGTGAGAATTTTCAATGCCGGGATTAAAATAGCTAGATGAAATCTGAATTGAAAAAGCCAACTGCTCAAGGCAATAAAACGGGAATACATTTGGATGGATGCATAAAGATTGCTTTCATGACAAATTGTACATTGACATTCTGTCTGAAGAAGGGTCTCGACCCGAAACGTCACCTATTCCTTCGCTCCATAGATGCTGCCTCACCCGCTGAGTTTCTCCAGCATTTTTGTCTACAGTACATTAACATTATATATGCTAGGAGCACTTTTGCATAAATAAAGGGAGTTTAAATTTAGTTTAGTTTAGTTTAGAGATACAGCACGGAAACGGGCCCTTCGACCCACCGAGTCCGCGCCGAGCATTGATCACCCGTTCACACTAGTTCTATGCTTATCTCACTTTCTCAACCACTCCCGCCACACACCAGGAGCAATCTATCTACAAACCCATGCATATTTATGATGTGGGAGGAAACCGGAGCACCCGGAAGAAACCCACGCGCTCACAAGGGCTAATGTACTAAATGCACACACACAGCACCAGAGATCAGGATCGAACCCGTCTCTGGGGCTGTGAGGCAGTAGCTCTACCCAGCGGCGTCTGTGTGCCGCGCATAAAATACAAAAAACTAATGTCATTTTGGATTTTAGCAAACCGCTATTAAAGTTAATGTCACGCTCCGACATCCAAACACTCCCTCTCCCCCAAATCTTGTGTCCGGTACATATGCATGTTGATCGCATTCATACCCTATTCATACAGGGGCCACAGTTTAAGAATAAGGGGTAGGCCATTTAGAACGGAGATGAGGAAACACTTTTTCACGCAGAGAATTGTGAGTCTGTGGAATTCTCTGCCTCAGAGGGCGGTGGAGGCCGGTTCTCTGGATACTTTCAAGAGAGAGCTAGATAGGACTCTTAAAGATAATGGAGTCTGGGGATATGGGGAGAAGGCAGGAACGGGGTACTGATTGGGGATGATCAGCCATGATCACAGTGAATGGCGGTGCTGGTTCGAAGGGCTGAATGGCCTACTCCTGCACATTATCTATTGTCCTAACCCTTTCGCAGAGACTCCTTCATCAGTCTGAAGTCGTTGGTGAGGCCGCACTTCGACCACTGTGTTCAGTCCTGGGCACCGTGTTATAGGAAAGATGTTGTCAAGATGAGGAAACTCTTTTTCAGCCAGAGAGTTGTGAATCTGTGGAATTCTCTGCCACAGAAGGCAGTGGAGGCCAATTCACTGCATGTTTTCAAGAGAGAATTAGATCTACCTCTTAGGGCTAACGGAATCAAGGGATATGGGGAGAAAGCAGGAACGGTGTATTGATTCTGGATTCTGGCTGATCAGCCATGAACGGTGCTGGCTCGAAGGGCCGAATGGCCTACTCCTGCAACTATTTCCTATGTTTCTATGTTTCGATGTAAGAAGGGTCCCCAACTTCTTCTTCTTCTTGCGTATGGCGTGCACAGCCTAAAGTTGTAAGACAACTTGTTCTGTTTGATCTTCTGTTTGTGCACGCCAGGTTGATTGCATTCGTCGACACAGGGTGGACCACGTGAAGGTTGCAATCTCCCACCCCGGTCCCCACCTGACACCCCGCCTGTCCATTTCTCTCCACAGATACTGCCTGACCTCTGAGCTCCACCAGCAGTTTGCTTATTGCTCTTTCTTGGAGATCCTTGGTTCTGCAAGGCTCCCAGCATATACTGTACATATTCTTCACCTGAATGGTTTAGCATGGCCCTCTTTGTAGCTGGATCTGGAGGTTTCTCAAACGTTGAGGCGGCGCAGTGGCTCAGTGGTAGAGTTGCTAGAGCTCCAGAGACCCGGGTGCTGTCTGTGCCGAGTTTGCACCTTCTCCTGTGACCAGGTGGGTTTTATCCAGGTGCACCGGTTTCCTCCCACACTCCAAAGATGCAGAGGTTTGTAAGTTAATTGGCTCCTGCTAATTGTAAATTGCCCCTTGTGTGTAGGATAGTGCTAGTGCACGGGGTTAATGCTGGTCAGTGCGGACTCAGCGGGCTGAAGGGCTTCTTTCCATGCTGCATAACTAAAATTAAAATTGTTTTTCCTTCCTTCTTGGAGTTTGGATCCAAGATGGTGGGAAGGGAAGAGATGAAACAAGAAGCATTGTACCTCCTGTGCTTTCGCTTTCCACTGGAGCAAAGTGATCTTGTAGTTTAGAGATACAGCAAGGAAACAGGCCCTTCGGCCCACCGAGACCGCGCCGACCAGCGATAACCCGCACATTAACACTATCCTACACCCTCTAGGGACAATGATTACATTTGCCAAGTAACTTACAAACCTGTACGTCTTTGGAGTGTGGGAGGAAACCGAAGATCTCGGAGAAAACCCACGCAGGTCACGGGGGGAACGTACAAACTCCGTACGGACAGCACCCGTAGTCGGGATCGAACCCGGGTCTCCATTCATAGAGTCCCAGCAACTCAACCACTGCGCCACCGTGACTGCCCTAAGCTTGTAGAAGTTTAGAAGATTATGAGGGTCATAGATAGGGTAGATAATCAGTCTTTGTCTCAGGTATTTTCATCTTGGTTTGTTATCATCACATGTACGGAGATACAGTGAAATAATTGGTTTGCGTGCTATCCAGTCAATTCATACCATACATGTGTAAATTTAATCCACACACAAAGGAGGTCATGTTGCAGCTGTACAAGACGTTGGTGAGGCCGCACTGCGAGTATTGTGTTCAGTTCTGGGCACCGTGTTATAGGTAAGATGTTGTCAAGTTGGGAAAGGTACAGAGAAGATTTACGAGGATGTCATAAGGTCTTAAGGAATAGGAGCAGAATTAGGCCATACGGCCCATCAAGTCTACTCCGCCATTCAATCATGGCTGATCTATCTCTCCCTCCTAACCCATTCTCCTGCCTGACACCTGTTGCCAGGACTAGAGGGTCTGGAGCTGTAGGAGAGGTTGAGTAGGCTGGGACTCTATTCCTTGGAGCGCAGGAGGATGAGGGGTGATCTTATAGAGGTGTGTAACATCATGAGAGGAATAGATCGGGTAGACACACAGTGTCTCTTGCCCATAGTAAGTGAATCGAGAACCAGAGGACATGGGTTTAAGGTGAAGGGGAAAAAGATTTAATAGGAATCTGAGGGGTAACTTTTTCACCAAAGGATGGTGGGTGTATGGAACAAGCTGCCAGTGGAAGTAGTTGAGGCTGGGACTATTCCAACGTTTAAGAAACAGTTAGACAGTACATGGACAGGACAGGTTTGGAGGGATATGGACCCAACGCAGGGAGGTGGGACATGTTGGCCGGAGTAGGAAAGTTGGGTCGAAGGGCCTGTTTCCTCACTGTATCCCTCTAAGACTCTATGACATGGGGTTTGGGTTCGGGGGTAGACATGCAGAGGGAGCTTCCTCAGCCAGAGCAGGGAAGGTGCTGGGGGCTACACTGCCAGAGGAAGAGAGTGGGGCATTGCCCACTATGTCTACATTCTCACTTCACTCACCCAGGCAGTGAAAGCTGGGTGCTGAGGGACAGCTCTTAAAGATAGCGGAGTCAAGGGATATTGGCGGTGGAGGCAGGTTCTCTGGATGCTTTCAAGAGAGAGCTAGATAGGGCTCTTAAAAATAGCGGAGTCAGGGGATATGGGGAGAAGGCTGGAACGGGGTACTGATTGTGGATGATCAGCCATGATCACAGTGAATGGCGGTGCTGGCTCGAAGGGCCGAATGGCCTACTCCTGCATCTATTGTCTGTTGTCCATTGTCTATTGACACAAGTACAACAGGCAACATAAAGAAAAAAATAACCAGTAGAGGCATGGTGGCTTAATGTGAATGGACCAGGCCAAATTGGGGTGCTATTTATGCCCAGGAACCTGAAGCTCGCGACTATCTCCACTTCAGCCTCATTGGTGCTGCCTGGGAGAGGTACACCATCCTGAAGTTGATGATAGACAATAGACAATAGACAATAGACAATAGACAATAGGTGCAGGAGTAGGCCATTCGGCCCTTCAAGCCAGCACCGCCATTCAACGTGATCATGGCTGATCATCCCCAATCAGTAGCCCGTTCCTGCCTTCTCCCCATATCCCCTGACTCCGCTATTTTTAAGAGCCCTATCTAGCTCTCTCTTGAAAGTATCCAGAGAACCTGCCTCCACCGCCCTCTGTGGCAGAGAATTCCACAGACTCACCACTCTCTGTGAGAAAAAGTGTTTCCGCGTCTCCGTTCTAAATGGCTTACTCCTTATTCTTAAACTGTGGCCCCCTGGTTCTGGTCCCCCCCAACATCGGGAACATGTTTCCTGCCTCGAGCGTGTCCAGGCCCTTGAGGAGCTCGTGCTGATCATTGAGGAGAGGTGATTGTTTCGCTGTCCTGTTTCAAACCTCTCCCTCTCCTTCCTGTACCATGCAGCTTTATTATTTGAGATTGGGACCACTACGGTGGGGTCATCAGCAAAGTTGGAGTAAACGAAACTCAACTGAACTAAACCTTAGATAGACCACAAAGTGCTGGAGTAACTCTGCGGGTCAGGCAGCATCTTTGGAGAAAAAGGACTCAGAAAGGTCCCGACCAGACTCTTCAAACCAGAAGGGTCTCGACCCGAAACATCAACGATCCTTTTTCTCTCGAGATGCTGCCTGACCCGCTGAGTTACTCCAGCACTTTGTGTCTATCTTCGGTACATCTGCAGTTCCTTTCTAAACTAAACCCTATCTATACCTCTCATCATTTTTTATACGTTCATCAGGTTTTTCCTCAACCTCCAGCATTCCAGCCAAAACAATCCAACCTTGTCCACCCTCTTTAGGATGGGCATCCATTTTAGGATGGGCATCCATTTTAGGATGGGCATCCATTTTAGGATGTAGATCCCTGAGATTCATCAGTCTTTAAGTTCATTCACCTCTCTTTTTTTTTGTCTAATATTTAAGTCCTTCAGTCCCTCATTCTCTCCAGACTTTTCATAAGTTCATAGGTTATAGGAGCACAAATAGGCCATTTGGCCCATCAAGTCTACCCGCTGCCATTCAATCATGGCCGATCTATCTTTCCACCTCAACCCCATTCTCCTGCCTTCTCCCCATAACTTCTGACACCCAAAACGTCTGACAATCAAGAATCTGTCAATCTCCACCTTAAAAATATTAATTGACTTGGCCTCCACAGCCATCTGCTGCAATGAATTCCACAGATTCACCACCCTTTGACTCAAGAAATTCCTCCTCATCTTTCTAAAGATACATCCTTTTATTCTGAGGCTATGGCCTCGGGTCCTCTTAATTCTCTGACATATCCAGCAAGTTATATATGTCTTATTCCAAGAAGGCAGATGCTGAATAATAACTCAATTCTTCTGCCAATCTTCTTCATGTTGAAGTTGAATTTCCCCTTCCACCTTCATGACAGCCAAGAGGTTTAAATTTAAGAATGAAAGCGATTAAATGAAAATTGGAGGAAATAGCTAGTTTTAGTAATTGAGTCACAGAGAGATACCATGTGGAAACAGGCTCTTCAGCCCACCCGGTCTACCCATTTACATCAATTCAATCTTAATCCCAGTTTTTATTCCCCCCGCATTTTTATCAACTCCCCTCCATTTCTGCCGCCCGCCTACACACTCACGGCAATTTACAGTGGCCAATTAACCTACACGCCCGCACATTTTTTGGCAAGTGGGTGGAAACTGGAGCACTCACAGGGAAACCATGTGCAAATCCCACACAGAGAGCGCCCAAGGCTGGGATTGAACCTGAATCTCTGGCGCTAAGAGGTAAGGACTCGGCTAGATGCTCCACTCCGCCACATGATGGTGACCGTGAAACGCCTGGATTGTTAAAATAAGTCATCGGGTTCACTAATGTTGTTCAGAGAAGAAGATTGTCTATCCTTACCCTAAGCAGCCTTTGTATAGTTTCTAGATCATAAGATTATAAGTGACAGGGATTAGAATTTGGCCATTCGGCCCATCAAGCCTACTCCGCCATTCAATCACAGCTGATCCATCTCTCCCTCCTAACCCCATTCTCCTGCCTTCTCTCCATAACCTCTGACACCCGTTCTAATCAAGATCTACAGTAAAGTCATTGACATTTAGCTGGTCTCTGAAATGGCTAAACAATCTATTCAGTTCAAGGGCGCTTGGGATTAGTTTAGTTTAGAAATACAGTGCAAAAACATATCCTTCGGTCCACCAAGTCCATGCCGACCAGTGATCCTGCACATTAACACTATCCTATACACACTAGGGACAATTTACAATTATACCAAGTCAATTAACCTACAAACCTGTATGTCTTTTGAGTGTGGGAGGAAACCGGAGCACCCGGAGAAAACCCATGCAGGGGGAACGTACAAACTCCGTACAGACAATACCCTTGGTCGGGATCGAACCCAGGTCTTTGGCGCAGTAAGGCAGCAACTCTACCGCTGCGCCACCGTGCCGCACTTAGGGATGAACTATAATAGCTGACCTTGCCCAAAAACATCCTGGACAAATTAAAATTAAACTTGTAAATCCATTGTAAATTGTAGAGGTGACGGGAATGCCGGAAAAGTACAACTGCCTCTCTCGCCTCTTCTTCCCAGCCTGGGCTGTAGTGAGTTGAAATTAAGAGTTGCAGGCCAGTTGCTCCCTCCATTTCCCAATGGATGCGTCAGGAGATAAATATTTTTAAAATAGATTCTGCACACTTCGAAATGTAAGAACATTTTATTCTAGAAATAAAGTTCCGCATATTGATCTGCAGAGAAAGGTGACTCATTAACTACAAGGGCACTCCAAGTTACTTTCTCATTCCACTGCCTGTCAGCCAGTTCCATGCGAGGCAGAAACTGCGCAAAGAAAGGTTGACACACGTCCCGAACCAGCAGATTGACTGTGAAGTCAGTTCCCTTCACTGAGACTGGCTGCAAAGCAGATTTACTTCAATACAGCCGCAAACCTGTTACTAAAGTGCTGCAATTATGCAATGCCACTGATCTGACAGAATGTCATGGTCGGAATGAGGACTGCATTGCACTGAGTCATACAGCACGGAAACAGGCCCTTCAGCCCAACTTGCCCATGCCGACCAAGATGCTCCACTAAGGCAAGCCCCATTTGCCCACATTCAGCCCATATCCCCCTCAACCTTTCCTAAAGCTTTCATGAATCTGTCCAAGAGTCTTTTTAATGCTGCCTCAACTACATGTACCTCCTCAGGCAGTTTGTCCCGTCACCCATCTGAGTGAAAATGGTGCCCCTCGGGTTGTTATTTAACCTATGTCCTCTGTTTATTTTTTAATTATTCTTTAACTCTGGGCAAAGGTTCTGTGCATTCACCCATCTATTTGCCTCATGATTTTGTACACCTCCATAAAATCACCCTTCAGCCTCCAGCACTCCATCGCAGATCTCCTTGTCATAGAGAGAGAAGCAGAGAGTCAGACAGCATGGAATCAGGACATGTGGCAAACGCAGGCAGATGGGACATGTAGGTGGGGCATGTTGGTTGGTGTGGGCACGTTGGCCCAAAGGGTCTGTTTCCACGCTATATGACACATGATTTATATCCCTCCAGGCATATCCATGTGACTATCTGAACGTAGTCCTGTTTACTCATCAGCCCTTGATCGCATCAGCCTACAACGGTTCTCAGTCCCCCAAAACCTCAGATGGAACTGTTTGGGAAGTCTGTTGTACACTTTCTCAACTGAAATCATGAGTTCATAAGCTATAGAAGCAGAATTAGGCCATTCGGCCCATCAAGTATACTCTGACATTCAATCATGGCTGATCTATCTTTCCATCTCTTCCCCAGTCTCCCGCCTTTTCCCTGTAACCTTTGATGTATTTACTAATCAAGAA
>CM075977.1:215095673-215120256 GCA_038087875.1 Malacoraja senta | reverse complement strand
AAGGTGGATGAGTTGAACGTGCAGATAGCTATTAATGATTATGATATAGTTGGGATCACGGAGACATGGCTCCAGGGTGACCAAGGCTGGGAGCTGAACATCCAGGGATATTCAATGTTCAGGAGGGATAGAGAGAAAGGAAAAGGAGGTGGGGTAGCGTTGCTGGTTAGAGCAGAGATTAACGCAGTGGAAAGGAAGGACATTAGCTTGGAGGATGTGGAATCGGTATGGGTAGAGCTGCGAAACACTAAGGGGCAGAAAACGCTGGTGGGTGTTGTGTACAGGCCACCTAGCAGTAGTAGTGAAGTTGGGGATGGCATCAAACAGGAAGTTAGAAATGCGTGCAACAAAGGCAAAACAGTTATAATGGGTGACTTCAATCTACATATAGATTGGGTGAATCAAATTGGCAGGGGTGCTGAGGAAGAGGATTTCTTGGAATGTATGCGGGATAGTTATCTAAACCAACATGTAGAGGAACCAACGAGAGAGCAGGCTATTCTAGACTGGGTATTGAGTAATGAGGAAGGGTTAGTTAGCAGTCATGTTGTGCGTGCCCCCTTGGGCAAGAGTGACCATAATATGGTTGAGTTCTTCATTAGGATGGAGAGTGACATTGTTAATTCAGAAACAACGGTTCTGAACTTAAAGAAAGGTAACTTTGAGGGTATGAGACGTGAATTGGCCAAGATTGACTGGCAATTAGTTCTAAAAGGGTTGACGGTGGATATGCACTGGAGGCATTTAAAGACTGAATGGATGAACTACAAAATTGTTCATCCCAGTTTGGCAAAAGAATAAATCAGGGAAGGTAGTGCATCCGTGGATAACAAGGGAAATCAGGGATAGTATCAAAGCAAAAGATGATGCGTACAAATTAGCCAGAAAAAGCAGCATACCAGAGGACTGGGAGAAATTCAGAGACCAGCAGAGGAGGACAAAGGGCTTAATTAGGAAACGGAAAATAGATTATGAAAGAAAACTGGCAGGGAACATAAAAACTGACTGCAAAAGTTTTTATAGATATGTGAAGAGAAAGAGATTAGTTAAAACAAATGTAGGTCCCTTGCAGTTAGAAACAGGTGAATTGATCATGGGGAACAAGGACATTGCAGACCAATTGAATAACTACTTCACTAAGGAAGACATAAATAATCTGCCGGAAATAGCAGGGGACCGCGGGTCAAAGGAGATGGAGGAACTGAGTGAAATCCAGGTTAGTCGGGAAGTGGTGTTGGGTAAATTGAATGGATTAAAGGCCGATAAATCACCAGGGCCAGATAGGCTGCATCCCAGAGTACTTAAGGAACTAGCTCCAGAAATAGTGGATGCATTTGTGATAATTTTTCAAAACTCTTTAGATTCTGGAGTAGTTCCTGAGGATTGGAGGGTAGCAAACGTAACCCCACTTTTTAAGAAGGGAGGGAGAGAGAAAACGGGGAATTACAGACCAGTTAGTCTAACATCGGTAGTGGGGAAACTGCTAGAGTCAGTTATTAAAGATGGGATAACAGCACATTTAGAAAGTGGTGAAATCATTGGACAAAGTCAGCATGGATTTACGAAAGATAAATCATGTCTGACGAATCTTATAGAATTTTTCGAGGATGTAACTAGTAGAGTGGATAGGGGAGAACCAGTGGATGTGTTGTATCTGGACTTTCAGAAGGCTTTCGACAAGGTCCCACATAAGAGATTAGTATACAAACTTAAAGCACACGGTATTGGGGGTTCAGTATTGATGTGGATAGAGAACTGGCTGGCAAACGGGAAGCAAAGAGTAGGAGTAAACGGGTCCTTTCACAATGGCAGGAAGTGACTAGTGGGGTACCGCAAGGCTCAGTGCTGGGACCCCAGCTATTTAAAATTTATATTAATGATCTGGATGAGGGAATTCAAGGCAACATCTCCAAGTTTGCGGATGACACTAAGCTGGGAGGCAGTGTTAGCTGTGAGGAGGATGCTAGGAGACTGCAAGGTGACTTGGATAGGCTGGGTGAGTGGGAAAATGTTTGGCAGATGCAGTATGATGTGGATAAATGTGAGGTTATCCACTTTGGTGGCAAAAACAGGAAAGCAGACTATTATCTAAATGGTGGCCGATTAGGAAAAGGGGAGATGCAGCGAGACCTGGGTGTCATGGTACACCAATCATTGAAAGTAGGCATGCAGGTGCAGCAGGCAGTGAAGAAAGTGAATGGTATGTTAGCTTTCATAGCAAAAGGATTTGAGTATAAGAGCAGGGAGGTTCTACTGCAGTTGTACAGGATCTTGGTGAGACCACACCTGGAGTATTGCGTACAGTTTTGGTTTCCAAATCTGAGGAAGGACATTATAGCCATAGAGGGAGTGCAGAGAAGGTTCACCAGACTGATTCCTGGGATGTCAGGACTTTCATATGAAGAAAGACTGGATAGACTTGGCTTATACTCGCTAGAATTTAGGAGATTGAGAGGGGATCTTATAGAAACGTACAAAATTCTTATGGGGTTGGACAGGCTAGATGCAGGAAGATTGTTCCCGATGTTGGGGAAGTCCAGGACAAGGGGTCACAGCTTAAGGATAAAGGGGAAATCCTTTAAGACCGAGATGAGAAAAAACTTTTTCACACAGAGAGTGGTGAATCTCTGGAACTCTCTGCCACAGAGGGTGGTTGAGGCCAGTTCATTGGCTATATTTAAGATGGAGTTAGATGTGGCCCTTGTGGCTAAAGGGATCGGGGGTATGGAGAGAAGGCAGGTACGGGATACTGAGTTGGATGATCAGCCATGATCATATTGAATGGCGGTGCAGGCTCGAAGGGCCGAATGGCCTACTCCTGCACCTATTTTCTATGTATCTATGTATCTATGTATCTAAACATTAAGATGTTTCGCCTGTGGCGAACTGTGGCATTCATTGATGTTCAGCACAACTAACATCTGTAGGTCCAGCATGAAGCGGAATGGGGCTGGTTCCTGCAGTGAAGAACACTTGCTAATAAACAACTCGTCACCCTGGCATCTAATATCTTCTCAGTAGGTGTTGTAAAACTGCCCATTGTTTACTTATTCTGCACCTTTCATACAGTAAATTATTCAAATCTGTAGAGCACAGCACAGGAGGGTGCTACGGTGGCACAGCGCATGAGACCCCGTTCGATACTGCCTGTGTGTGCTGTCTGATGTTTATACGTTCTCCCTGTGACTGCGTGGGTTTTCTCCAGGTGCTCTGGTTCCCTCCCACATTCCAAAGAAATGCAGGATTGTAGGTTAATTGGCTTCAGTAAATTTCTCCCCCCCCCCCCCCCCCCCCCCCCCCGCCCCCTTTGTGTAGGGTAGAACTGGTGTACGAGTGATCATGGTCAGTGCAGACTCGGTGGGCCTAAGGACCTGTTTCCATGCTGTATCACGAAGCTAAACTAAAAGTGGCCACACAGCTCTCGTGACCCAGGTTTAATGCTGGCCATGGGTGCTGTCTGTGTGGAGTTTCATCATCTCCTTATGATTCTGTGAGGTTTCCCCCAGTTGGTCTCTCAGAACTCGGAGATGGTGGGTTAATCAGCCGCCAAAAATGTCCTCTTTGTGTAGGTTAATGGCACAAGAATCAAAGAAGATGCATAAGAGTAATTATGGAGCGAGTCTATGACTTTGGTTTTAGTTTGAGAGATAGTGTGGAAACAGCCCCTTGGGCCCACCAAGTCCGCCACGACCTGTTCACTCGTTCTATCCCACAAACCTATTAGGGTTTGGACACGCTAGAGGCAGGAAACATGTTCCCGATGTTGGGGGAGTCCAGAACCAGGGGCCACTGTTTAAGAATAAGGGGTAAGCCATTTAGAATGGAGATGAGGAAACACTTTTTCACACAGAGAGTTGCGAGTCTGTGGAATTCTCTGCCTCAGAGGGCGTTGGAGGCCGGTTTTCTGGATACTTTCAAGAGAGAGCTCGATAGGGCTCTTAAAGATAGCAGAGTCAAGGGATATGGGGAGAAGGCAGGAACGGGGTACTGATTGTGGATGATCAGCCATGATCACATTGCGTGGCGGTGCTGGCTCGAAGGGTCGAATGGCCTACTCCTGCACCTATTATCTATTGACAACTTATAGAAGCCATTTAACCTACCAACATGAACATCTTTGGAAGGTGGGTGAAAACCCGAGCACCCAGAGGAAACCCACGAGGTCACGGGGAGAACGTACAAACTCCGTACAGACAGCAACCGTAGTCAGGATCGAACCTGGGTTTCTGGCGCTGTAAGGTAGAAACTCTACCGCTGCGCCACCATGCCACTCACTATGCCGCTGTGGTATTAATGGGATTGATTCAGCCCATCGATATTCACTATCCCAGAGCATATAGGAACCCCAAGATTCCTTTTACATGAGTTAGTTGTTGGCCCAAGAGTATCTACATCTTTTCAGTGAATTCTAAAAATTGTTTAGCGGTAGAGTTGCTGCCTTACAATGCCAGAGACCCGGGTTCGATCCCAACTATGGGTGCTGACTGTACGTAGTCTGTACATTCTCCCCGTGACCTGCGTGGGTTTTCTCCGAGATCTTCAATTTCCTCCCACACTCCAAAGACATACAGGTTTGTAGGTTAATTGTCTTCGGTAAAAATTGTCCCTAGCGTGTGTAGGATAGTGTTAGTGTAGGTGAATCGCTGGTCGGCACAGACACGGTAGGCCGAAGTTTTTGCACTGTATCTCTAAACTAAACTAATGCCCCTGTCCCACTTAGGAAACCTGAACGGAAACCTCTGGAGACCTTGCGCCCCACCCAAGGTTTCCGTGGGGTTCCCGGAGGTTCCGGCCACTCTCCATGAGTCACCAGAGGTTTTGGTCACTTGCCTGGAAAGCCTCGACCGAAGCGTGAGCTGCATCTACTGATCAAAGATCCTATAGGATCTTTGCTACCGACCGCACACACACACACACATAAACACATCGCGAAGGTGGGGGCCAGGGACAGCGGAGGAGCGCTGTCTGCATGATGAAGAGGAAGGTAAACGGCTGCCACTGAGCAAGGTAAGTCCTTTAGAGAGGGAGAGAAGGGGAAAGAAGGGGAGAGAAGGACAGAGAAAGGGAAAGAGAAGGGGAAGAGAAGGCGAGTGAGAAGGGGAGAGAAGGGAAGAGAAGGGGGGAGAAGGGGAGAGAACGGGGGGGAGAAGGAGTGGAGACAGTTTTAAGAAGTTTAATAAAGTTAGCGGGCATTTTACCTTCCGGCGGTTCTTCTAGGTCCTGAAAACCAAAGATCTTTGCTGAAAACTCCAATGAGCCAATCAAAATGGCCGGTCAGCGAAGGAGATTGCCTTCGACTGCCTGTAAGTAAATAGCAACCCCACTCCACTGGCTTTGACCAAACGGCAACCTATTTTTTGTCGAGGCCTTTATTTTTTATTTTTAATAATCGCAGGAACATAGTAGAAGCCTCGACTACGAGGAAACCACTTTCCACCATTAGGGAACCTCACGGAAACCTTGGGTGGGGCGCAAGGTCTCCAGAGGTTTCCGTTCAGGTTTCCTAAGTGGGACAGGGGCATAAGACAGCTCTGCATAGCTCAGGCCTGTTGAGTTCCTCCAGCTGTTTGATTTTCACTCAGAATTCCATCATCTGCAGTCTGTTGTGTCCCCACGTAGCTCTTTGGTTTTGAAATTAAATGTTACAGCTTTCAATTTTGATTGTCAGATTCATTATATAAATTGTAGAATGCGGGGAAGCTTCCCTCAGGTGCTTCCACGCCGTTGCAGGTGGGGAAAGGCCATTGGACCGAAGCCAAAACATAATAACATATTTCCCACCTCAGCAAGTTATTATGTGTAATAAAATCAAAAGTTTTCCCAGGATGTTCTTAATAGCAACAGAAATCATGCAAAACCTATTAAAAAGTTTTCCTCCGATGGATTGCAAAATTACATGATTTATCAAACGTTGTTGCCAGTAGCTCAAAGATATGAAACAAAAATCCACGTTAAGGAAATAAAAGTCAGCAGATTATTTAATTATCTTCATCTGTCGATCGTATTCTAAAGAACACTGCTGAGACCACAGCGAGTTATCAGCCACATATTTACACACTTTGATGGGAATTCACATTTCATGATGTGACCGTTTTAATACCGGCAGCTACAAAACAAGCTTCCATTTCAAGGTTGAAAGGATGATTCCACGGGGTAACACAGACTTTGATTTAAAAAAATGGCTCTTGCAGCATGGGCACTGTCACATAGAGTGATACAGCGTGGAAACAGGCCCTTCGGCCCAACTTGCCCACACCGACCAACATGCCCCATCCACACTAGTCCCACCTGCCTGTGTTTGGCCCTAAGCCTTTCCTATCCCTGTACCTGTCTAACTGTTTCTTAAAAGTTGCGATAGTACCTACCTCAACTACTTCCTCTGGTAGCTTGTTCAATACACCCACCACCTACTGCGTGAAAAAGTTGTCCCTCAGATTGCGACCTAACTTTTCCCCCCCTCACCTTAAAAGCCCTGTCCCACGGTACGAGTTCATTCCAAGAGCTCTCCCAAGTTTGCCCTGATTCGAACTCGGAGATTTACGGTAATGGCCACTCGTCGGTACTCGGGGCTCTCGTGGACATTTTTCATCATGTTGAAAAATCTTCACGAGTCTTCCCGTGCTTACCTGCCGTTAGCGAGTCTTCCCGAGTACCTGCCGTTAGCGCTAAGAGACGTCCGACGTACCCGCTACGTTCATTCTCCGTGCTTACCACGAGTTTGATTTTTTTTAAACTCGGGAGAGCCCTTGGAATGAACTCGTACCGTGGGACAGAGCTTTAAGCCTATGTCCTCCAGTTCCCAATTGCCCTACTCTGGACAAAAGACTGCAATTACCCGATCTATTCCTCTCAATTACCTTATACACCTCTACAAAATTACCCCTCATCCTCCTGCGCTCCAAGAAATAGCATCCGAGCCTGGTCAACCAACCCCTCCCTATAGCTCAAGTCTTTGAGTCCGGGCAACAACCTTGTAAGTACATACCTTTATTGATCCTAGGTACACAAAAATGCTGGAGAAACTCAGCGGGTGCAGCAGCATCTATGGAGCGAAGGAAATAGGTAACGTTTCGGGCCGAAACCCTTCTTCAGACTGATAGGGGGTGGGGAGAAGAAAGGAAAAAAAAAAGGCTCTGAAAATGGGTGGTTGGAACGCTGGGATGAAGAACGTGATACATTTGTATATTCTGACTGGAGTTTGGAAAATGAGGGGCTGATTTCATTGAGGATTGTAAGATTCTGGGAGGGATAAAGAAGAATCCTTTTTTCTCAATTTGAAGAACGTAGAATTATGGGGACATTTGCTCAAAGGATTGTAAATGTCAACAAAAAATGTTTTGGGCAAAAATTACCAGATTTTTGGATTAAAAATATCAAGGAAGATGAGAATTAACGTAGAGTTTGCCATGACCTCACTGATTAGTGGAGCAAGCTCAAGAAACCATATGGCCAACCTCTTCTTATTTCTTTGGTGTTTAGTTTGGAGATACAGCATGGAAACAGGCCCTTTGGCCCATTGAATCCACACTGACCACCAATCACCCGTTCACAACAGTTCTATGTTATCCCACTTTCTCATCAACTCCCGACACACACGAGGCAATTCTACAGAGACTAATTAATCTACAAACTTGCACGTCTTTGGGATGCGTGAGGAAACTGGAGCACCCCGAGGAAACTCATGCGGTCACAGGTAGTACGTGCAAACTCCACACAGACAGCACCCGAGGTCACGATCAGACACGTGTACAGATTTATAACTTGCCCTGAGTAGGTCGAATTGAATTTACTATCTCCAATTCCAAGATATGGGGCATGAAATTCTCTTACACGACTTCAAACAATGGTGGTGCTGTGGAAATCAGGTTAACACAGAGTAGAGCAAACTTGAACGCTCTGTCTCTAGGGAATTGTGTCTTCTCATTTAACAAGTTTCTGTGTTCTCACAGAAATCTTTTTTGTTCCAGGCATTAAGATACTCCTTTCCAGGTGAGGCAGAGGTTCACTTGCACCTCCTCCAACCTCATCTACTGTATCCGCTGTTCCAGGTGTCAACTTCTCTACATCGGCGAGACCAAGCGCAGGCTCGGCGATCGCTTCACTGAACACCTCCACTCAGTCCATCTGAACCTACCTGATCTCCCGGTAGCTCAGCACTTCAACTCACCCCTCCCATTCCCAATCTGACCTTTCTGTAGGAACAGGTCAGATGCTGGTTTGTGTAGGAAAGAACTGCAGATGCTGGATTAAATTGAAGGTCGACACAAAATGCTGGAGTAACTCAGCGGGTGAGGCAGCATCTCTGGAGAGAAGGAATGGGTGACGTTTCGGGTCGAGACCCTTCTTCAGACTGATGTCAGGGGAGGGGGCGAGGCTTGGCGATCGTTTCGCTGAACACCTCCGCTCAGTCCGCCTAAACCTAGCTGATCTCCCAGTTGCTCAGCACTTCAACGCCCTCTCCCATTCACAATCTGACCTTTCTGTCCTGGGCCTCCTCCATTGCCAGAGTGAGGCCCAGCGCAAATTGGAGGAACAGCACCTCATATTTCACTTGGGTAGTTTAAACCCCAGTGGTATGAACATTGACTTCTCCAACTTCAGATAGCCCTTGCTTTCCCTCTCTCTCCATCCCCTCCCCCTTCCCAGTTCTCCCACTAGTCTTAATGTCTCCGACTATATTCTATCTTTATCCCGCCCCCTCCCCTGACATCAGTCTGAAGAAAGGTCTCGACCCGAAACGTCACCCATTCCTTCTCTCCTGAAATGCTGCCTGTCCCACTGAGTTACTCCAGCATTTTATGTCTACCTTCTATTAAGATGCTCCTGATAGTGTCACATACCCTGCTTATTTTCAACAAGATTTTCAACTTTGCTTGACCTTCAGTTACACACAAAAGAACTTGCTTTTACTATCACTAACTGTAACGTTACAGGTTCAGGAACAGCTTATTCCCAACAGTTTATCCCAGTATAAAAACACACACCTCCACATTCAGGGACAGTTTCTTTCGTGCTGTTATCAGGCTACTGAACCATCCTACTAACAATTAGAGAGCAGTCCTGAGCTACTATCTGCCTTATTGTGGACCCTTGAACTATCTTTGATTGGACTTCATCTTGCACTAAACATTATTCATGTTATTCCCTTTATCATGTATCTGTACACTGTAGATGGCTCGATTGTAACCATGTATTGTCTTTCCACTGACTGATTAGCATGCAACAAAAGCTTTTCACTGTACCTCGGTACGCGTGACAAATAAACTGAACTCAAACCCAAACCCAAGAACCATCAGAGTTTTGTACATTACGGACTCCAACTAAACTCCAGACTGCCTGGGTTACACTTGGGACTTTGGTCTTTGCTGTAGTTTTTTGCATTACATTGGGTTTTTATATTCTTTATTCTTTATTCTCACCGGGACAGGCAGCATCTCTGGAGAGAAGGAATTACATTTTGGGTCGAGACCCTTCCTCTATCCAGGAGATGCCTGTCCCGCTGATTTACCCCACCATTTTACATCTATCTTCAGTGTAAACCAGCATCTGTAGTTCTTTCCAACAAAAGAATTTCACTGTTCTGTTTCAGGACAGATAGAAACATAGAAAATAGGTGCAGGAGTAGGTCATTTGGTCCTTTGAGCCAGCACTACCATTCAATATGGCCATGGCTGATCATCTTGATGACAGTAAAACACTCTTGACTCCCACTTGTTCTATTGAAAGGGCCAACACTCAAACCACATTCGTCCTCATGGCTGAGATTTATGGGTTCCCATGACCTTAAGCACAACATCGTGAGTGCCTTGATTACCGTGCCTGTTGAGGCCAATGTCTCTCCCTTGCCTCAGGATCACTACAAGCTTATCTCTGTCACGTCTCATCGTTCGCTACTCACTGCAGCATTAAGCATCTTGTCCAACTCCAGAGCTGATGCAAGAAGCCTTCAAGCACTCTCCCTTCAGCCATAGGAGCAGGCACGGGCATTTGGCCGCATTGCTAGATTTCCCAAAGAAAATCTTTCTTTGACACAGAGCACACACGTATTCTTACAGGGACCTCCCTGGCAATCTTTTCCAAGGAGCATCTCCCCATAGCTTTGAAGGGTCAGTCTAGTCATTGGGTTTATAGAGCATTTTGAATGAGATCGATCCAAGGTTGCTGTGGGAAGCAAGCGAGGAGATAGATGGGATCCTGACTGAGATTTTTGCACACAGTGCTGGAGCAACTCAGCAGGACAGGAAGTATCTCTGGAAAACATGGACATGTGATGTTTCGGGTCGAGACCCTTCATCACCTATCCATGTTCCCCAGAGATGATGCCTGACCTGCTGAGTCACTCCAGCACTTTGTGTCTTTTTGTGTATTAACCAACATCTGCAGTTCCTTGTTTCTACAGAGATTTTGTTCACCACATGTAAACTGGCAGAAGATTGGAGGATAACTAGTGTTGTTTCTTTTCTTAAAAGCGCAATGTGTGTTTTTAATGTTTCTCTGTGTGTCTTGTGTGTGGGGGATGGTGTGGGGGGGTAAGGGGGAAACCGCTTCGATCGCCTCCTCCACGGAGAGGCAACTTTTTCCATGTTGCCTCCCGCGCGGCCTAACACAGAAGATCGGTGCGGCCTTTTCCGGAGATGGGCCCGGGGCTTCAGCCGCGGGCGCAGCGTGGACTTTTTCGTCGCGGAGGGGGCGAGCCCTTGCCGGGGGTCGCCGGAGGGGAGCCCTCCGTTCATTGGTCCGCGGCAGCCTGAAGCCGTGGTCTGCGGAGCACCAGCTGGCGCGGCGTCCGGAGCCTGGGATCCCTCGTTGGGGACCCCGGAGGAGAAGAGCTCCAACCGCCGGCCCTCGGCCTACATCATCCATAAGCCGCGGACTGCGGTGCTTCCAGCTGGCGCGGCGTCCGGAGCCTGGGATCCCTCGTTGGGGACCCGGGAGGAGAAGAGCTCCGACCGCCGGCCCACGGCCTACTTCTAACTGCGGGCGCGGCGGGGACTTACCATCCGGAGCGGGATCCCTCGCCGGGAATCCCTGGAGAAGAACTCCGACCGCCGGCCCTGCGGTCTGCGGTGCTTCTGGCTGCGGCGTGGCGAGGACTTTAGATCTTCGACTGCCGGCCTGCGGCCTACACCATCTTGAAGCCGCGGTCTCCGGTAGGGAAGCACCGATTCAGGACTTACCTTGGCTGCACATCTGGCCACCCGCAGCGGCGACTGCGGAGGGTTGTGGTCCTGACCACGGGGGAAAATGGAGGAAGGCTGACCAAACTTTGTGCCTTCCACCACAGTGATGAATGCTGTGGTGGATGTTTGTGTTCAATTTTTATTGTGTATTGTGTGTTCTTTTTTTTCTATTGTACCGCTGCTGGCAAATTCATTTCACTGCACTTCATGTGCAATTGAAGAATAAAACTTCAACTTGAACTTGAGCATGGATAAGTTAGGTAACTATATGCCAGTGAGTCAAGTTACAGGTTTTAGAGATTAGAGATTAGAGAGATTCCTTTATTTGTCATTCAGACCTTTCGGTCTGAACGAAATTTCGTTGCCTGCAGTCATACATATAATAATAAATAACAAAACACACAATAAACACAAATTAACATCCACCACAGTGAGTTCACCAGGCACCTCCTCACTGTGATGGAGGCAAAAGTCTTAAAGTCTCTTGATGCACGTGACGAATAAATCTGACATTTATGGAAAGGTGGGAGCTAGTCAGGGATAGTCAGCATGGCTTTGCATGGGAATTTGCCATCACACCGCTATACTATATTTCATAAGATCATAAGTGTTAGGAGTAGAATTAAGGGCCTGTCCCACTGCGGGGACCTAATTTGCGAGTGTAGAAGAGTTTAGGAGAGTATGAGAAAGTGTCATGGTCGTGTTGTATCGCCGAAGTAGAACACCTCCCTCGACCTTCCTCGACTATGTAGAGAACCTCCTACGAATATGTTGAAGACATCCTTTGACTATGTTGAAGAATAGCTTCGACTAGCTTAGACTAACTTCGGGAAAATTGGACACCGAATAGTGGAGAGTGAAGACGACCTCCTTCGATCTCCTTCGACTATGTTGAAGACTATCTACGACTACCTTCGATTACCTTCGATTACCTTTGATTGCCTTTGATTACCTCCGAATAACATGCCGACCTACTACGACCTACTTAGACTACACCTACGAGTTAAAAAATATATAGATTTTTTCCATGGCGACCTTTATTAACTCGCGGACATTTTTCAGCATGTCAAAAAAAACGCCGCGACCTAACGGAGGCCTCGAGTACGCGGGAACTACTCTCGAGCATGAAGGAGAGTTGCAAAGACCTCCTAGGACCATGTGTCGCCCATGCTGCGAGTATGAGTCGAGGGCAAACTCTTCTAAACTCGCGAATTAGGTCCCCGCAGTGGGACAGGCACTTTAGGCCATTCGGCCCATCAAGTCTACTCCGCCATTCAATCATGGCTGATCTAACTCTCCCTCCTAAACCCATTCTCCTGCCTTCTCCCCATAACCTCCACTCATGATCATTACTTTGGGTGCCTTGATCTTTTTAGGCATTTGGTTTAGAATAAAATCTGGATCACTTTTCATTTCTACTATTTTTGAAGACTTTTACTTCATATTGCACTGAGAGAACATCATGGTTTTGTGAACTTTACCTCCTCAGCCAATGTTGAATGTGTCCTTGCTTACATAAGTTTGAGAAATAGTGTGTCACCTTCTGACAGGTTTAGCAGCAATTCAACGATCTCAGAGGACAAGCAATAATTGGCTTTATCTGTTACTGTTCCAGATTTTGTTATCTTCGGGTCAAATATAACAAAGTTGTGAGGACTCTTGTTCAGCTTCAGGTAGTTGTCATGGAAACCCCATGGATCATTTCCACACTGTCGTTCAATAATTGGATCCCACCAGTATAGGATCTACAGACCTCTTTACTCTTATCGATGCACATCTTATATTCACACGTGTCTGTAATTCTGTGGCAGTGACAGAATGTTTGCAAAACTGTGTGACTCTATCTTCAGGTGGGAGAGGTGCTGGATATGACAAGAGGTGTGAAGAGTTAAAACCTGCAATGACAGCACTATGTTTAGGGTTCTGCCTTTGCATAATCATTTGAATTGACCATTGATGTTATCATCCCTCTTCTTTATTTGAATCTTTCCTTCTCATTGGTAGTTTATTTAGCTAAGTTTAGTTTAGTTTAGTTTAAAGATACAACGTGGAAAGAGGCTTTTCGGCCAACCGTGTCCGCACCGACCAGCGATCCCCGTACACTAGTACAATCCTACACACTAGTGACAACTTATAATTCTTTTACCAAAGCCAAATTAACCTTGAAAACCAGTACGTCTTTGGAGTGTGGGAGGAAACCGGAGCACCCGGAGAAAACCCACGCAGGTCACGGGGAGAACGTACAAAATGTGTTGGAAAGAAATGCAGATGCTGGTTTAAATCGAAGATAGACAAAAAATGCTGGAATAACTCAGCGGTACAGGCACCATCTCTGGAGAGAAGGACATCAGTCTGAAGATGTGTTCTCGGCCCGAAACGTCACCCAATCCTTCTCTCCAGAGATGCTGCCTGTCCCGCTGAGTTACTCCAGCATTTTGCGTCCATCTTTGGGTGAACGTACAAACTCCATACAGACAGCACCCGTAGTTAGAATCAAACCCGGGTCTCTGGCGCTGTAAGGCAGCAATTCTGCCACTGCTCCACAGTGCCGCCCTGCCATGCTGCCACCGTGATAATTGCATGTAGTTGTATGCCTTCATGGTCAGGTCAAGAAACCCTGCACTTACAAAGTGGGACTTGAAAATGGGGCCAAAACTGGTGGTTCACTTCTGTGCAGATGCTGGTTTACACTGAAGATAGACACAAAATGCTGGAGTAACTCAGCGGGTCAGGCAGCTTCTCTGGAGAGGAGGAATGGATGATGTTTTGGGTCGAGACCCTTCTTCGGAACAAAACTAGTGTGAAAGGAGTGATTGATGGTCAGTGTGTGCCAAAGGGCTTGTTTTCATGTTGTATCTCGAAACATTTCAGCAAGGCAGGAGTGATACTTGATGAGGTTCAATACCTCTCAGACACTGGTCTGGATGAGAGCCAAGTAAATGTCTCTTCTGTCGAGATAATCAGCTCCTACAAATTATAGCCGCCGTCTGTTCAGCAGGAAGATGCAGGACCCTTGCACCATTGCCCTTCGGAGACGTATGTACGGTTTGTTTACGAAAGAAAATAACAGGCTGGTTAGCTGCACAAAAATAAGTTGAATAAAGGATAGGAGGTAATTCTGATTATAGTCCAGCAAAAGGGACTGCAATTCAGATATAAAGTTACACAAGTGCAACAGTGCATGGATAATCTACTGTGACACATCTCTGGCTAAATGGAAGGCTGCTTTCAAAGAAATTGGATTACACGTAGTCTGAAGCACTATCCCTTCAGCTCCAGTCACAGCATCAAACCCACTGTGGATAGAAGCAATGAAAGGTTCTATTATCTTTAGTTTTTTTTTAAAGAATCCTGTCAGAAAGTTAAGGGCCTGTCCCACTTAAGCTATTTTTTAGGCGACTACAGGCGACTAGGCTGTCGTCACATGGTCGCTGTGGTGTCGCCTGTATGGTCGCGAGTAGTCTCCTCAGTCGCCCAAAGAGTCACAGAAAATCTGGTTGCCGCTGGATTTTCAACATGTTGAAAAATGTTCAGAGACAGTCGCCGACAGTGGGTTTGATGGCAATGACCGCAACTTGACTTCTCCTGACGTAGTTGTCAGCAGGTTAACGTAGGTTGTCGCCAGGTTAACATAGGTTGTCGCCAGGTTAACGTAGGTTGTTGCCAGGTTAATGTAGGTTGTCGCCAGGTTAACATAGGTTGTCACCAGGTTAATGTAGGTTGTCACCAGGTTAACGTAGGTTGTCGCCAGGTTAATGTAGGTTGTCGCCAGGTTAATGTAGGTTGTCGCCAGGTTAATGTAGGTTGTCGCCAGGTTAATGTAGGTTGTCGCCAGGTTAATGTAGGTTGTCGCCAGGTTAATGTAGGTTGTCGCCAGGTTAATGTAGGTTGTCGCCAGGTTCTTGGTTCTTGGTTCTTGGTTTCTTGGTCCTCCAAAATATTCCAAATGGAATTTAATGGAGGTTAATGTAGGTTGTCACCAGGTTAATGTAGGTTGTCGCCAGGTGACGTACGTTGTCACCAGGTTAATGTAGGTTGTCACCAGGTGACGTGGATTGTCGCCAGGTGACGTAGGTTGTCGCCAGGTGACGTAGGTTGTTGCCAGGTTAACGTAGTTGTCGCCAGGTTAATGTAGGTTGTCACCAGGTTAACGTAGTTGTCACCAGGTTAATGTAGGTTGTCACCAGGTTAACGTATTTGTCACCAGGTTAATGTAGGTTGTCACCAGGTTAACGTAGGTTGTCGCCAGGTTAACGTAGTTGTCCCCAGGTTAATGTAGGTTGTCACCAGGTTAACGTAGTTGTCACCAGGTTAATGTAGGTTGTCACCAGGTTAACGTAGTTGTCACCAGGTTAATGTAGGTTGTCACCAGGTTAACGTAGGTTGTCACCAGGTTAATGTAGGTTGTCACCAGGTTAATGTAGGTTGTCACCAGGTTAATGTAGGTTGTCACCAGGTTAACGTAGGTTGTCACCAGGTTAATGTAGGTTGTCACCAGGTTAACGTAGTTGTTGCCAGATTAACGTAGGTTGTCGCCAGGTTAACGTAGGTTGTCACCAGGTTAATACAGGTTGTCACCAGGTGCTGACTTTGTTTTTTTTTGTTGTTAACCTAATAATTCTATTTCAAATTTTATGTCGAAGGGGGATCCAGTCGCCGGTTTTCCGGCGACCTGCTACGACTATGACAGTCGCCGGCAGTCGCCTAAAAATAGCCTAAATGGGACAGGCCCTAAAAGCAAGTTTCATAACATCGGCAAAAGAAATGCCCCCACCTTTAGCAGGTTGCATTGTCCTGTCAAGTGGCATGGTCGCAGCCAGGCTTTATAACATGTCCCTGACCACTGCTGTCTAATAGCCGGCTTGTGAACACAAAAAGCAATCCAAATCACGATAGATCGGCCTGGATAGAGTGGATGTGGAGAGGATGTTTCCACTTGTGGGGGAGTCTCGGACCAGAGGTCATCGGCTCAGAATTAATGGATGTTTCTTTAGAAAGGAGATGACATTGAATTTCTTTAGTCAGAGGGTGGTGAATCTGTATTCATGCCCACTATATTCTGTTGTGCTGAAGCAAAGCAAGAATTTCATTGTCCTATCTGGGACACATGACAATAAACTCTCTTGAATCTTGAATCTTGAATCTGTGGAATGCTTTGCCGCAGAAGGCAGTAGAGGCAAGGTCAATGGCTATTTTTAAAGGCAGAGATAGATAGATAGATTCTTGATTAGTATGGGTGTCAGAGGTTATGGGGAGAAGGCAGGAGAATGGGGCTGAGGGGGAAAGATAGATCAGCCATGATTGAATGGCAGAGTAGACATGATGGGCCGAATGGCCTAATTCTGCTCCTATTACTTATGATCTACAATCGTTCTAGATAGAGCTTTTGGAATGAATGCTATAAATCAGAAATAGAGTACTCTGCAATACAATGTCTCATACTAATGATACATTTAATATGGCTGTCCCCCAGCCTGCCGATGTTCCACCATCTGACCCTGAAACATCACCACCCTCTCATCCTTCCCCCACAAACTTTCATTGAACTTGCAGCAAATTCATATTTGAAAACAGATTGAAGAAGGGCGGACGCACAGAGTCCCTTGCCCAGAGTAGCAGCATCAAGAACCAGAGGACATAGGTTTAAGGTGAAGGAGAAAGGATTTAATAGGAATCTGAGGGGTAACTTTTTTCACACAAAGGATGGTGGGTTTATGGAACAAGCTGCCAGAGGAGGTAGATGAGGCAGGTAATATTGCCATGTTTAAAAAAACATTTGGACAGGTACATGGATAGGACCGGTTTTGGGGGGATATGGGCCAAACGCAGGCAGGTAGGACTAGTGTACATGGGACACGTTGGTCGGCGTGGGCAAGTTGGGCCGAAGGGCCTGCTTCCATGGTATGACTCTATAAGGATCACAACCTCTCCATGTCCTCCAGAGCTGCTGCCTGACCCTCTGAGTTACTCCAACACTTTGTGTTCTGTGCAAGTTTCCAGTATGTACAGTTCTATATAATTCATATTACTTGGGCTCCAAGTAAATAAATGAATAAAAAGAAAACAAACAATTCATTCTTCCATCACCCACCCACATCCCTTCCCCTTCTTACAGGAGCTCTCCCTGCAACTGCAGAAGGTGCCACACCTACCTGCCTTGTACCTCTTTACTTCCCTCCATCCAGGGAACCAAATAAACCTTCCCAGTTGAAGCAATGATTCATATTCATTTTGTTTCCCAATTTTGTGTGCTGCATCTGATGCCCGTATTGCTGTCTCCTCCTCATTGGGAAAATGCAAACACAGATTGAGGAACTTCTCGGTTCAGTCATTGAGGGTGGGGTCAAGGAAAGAGCGTTCACCTCGCGGCCCTGTTTTCACCAACCTTTCCGCCAAGAAGCACAAGAAGCGCAAGACAGACACCATTGTATGCGGATGCCGAGAAGCGTGTTCAGCTCTGGCTGAACAACTTCTAATCTTTTGTGTGGACACGATAAGAAGAAGAAGCCATTGAGGGTGCCCCTTAATTTAAGTGCCTGCCATTTAAATTCTCCAACTTTGACCTCTTGGTCTCTCTAGCGTTTGTATTGGTATATTATTGTCACATGTAGCAAGGTACAGGTGAAAAACGCTGTTGTGTACACTATGCAGGTAAATTATACCCAACACAGACACACTTGTGTTTCAACATCGACAAAACGTAGACTTAAGGAATAGCATCTAATTTTTTTGACTGGGCACATTATCCAACCCTGCTGTTAATTCAACAATTTAAAATGAATTGTTTGTGTCGGGAACGACCTATTGTGGTGAAACGTTCTGAACCTATAACATTAACTCAGCTCTTCTCACTCCACAGGTGCATGTTGGGATTGAAATCTAAAGAACCACGGACGCTGCAAGGTTTTTCTTGAAATCTTACTTTCAGCTTACTTTTCAAAAGTCCATTCAGTTCCACTTATTTTAGTCTTTCTTGCATCATTAGTTTTTTTCACATATACTGTGAAAACAAATACAGGTACAATATATGTAATCAATGCTTCTATTATTTTGTTTTTTGTACGTTAGTCTCACAGTCATCCATCTTTTATAGGTCCCCATTCTCTTTCTCCAAACATATTCATGTGAGCTCTGTTGTTAATTTTGTGACTACTTTCATTTCTTTTTTAAGACTCATGTTTATTGTGAGTGACACGCGTTTGTTGTGGTGTCGTTGTAGACTCCAATTATTTTCATCAGCAATAGAGGAAGAATGTTTAGGTTGGGGACAAGAAGCATTAGAACGTAGGACTGTAAAGCACAAGAACAGGCCCTTCGGCCACATAATGTTCACGCTAAACTTAATGCCAAGTTAGGCTAATTGCTCTGCCCGCACATGATCCATATCCCTCTATTCCATGTGCATACCCAAAAGACTCTGAAATGCCACCATCAGGTCCACTGCCAACCCTGGCAGCATGTTCCAGGCACCTATTAAGGGCCTGTCCCACGGGCATGCGATTCCATGCGGCAAGCGCGACCTGACCGCAAGCGGGGGCCACGCGGGGGCCACGCGGAGGTCGAGTGATCCCCGTACAGGGCCGGTCCCACCAGCATGCGGCAAGCGCTACCAAATCGGAAGCGGGGGCCGCGCGGAGGTCGAGTCACGTCAAGACGGTGCGTACGGCGGCGAGGCGGTGCGCATGGCCGTCGATGCGGCGCGCACGGCCTCGATGCAGCTGCGGGGCTGCAGGCCGTTGCCGCACGGAATTTTTGAACAGTGTCAGTTTTTCGGAGCCAATCGCGATGTCGGGACCAGCTCCGCACAACTCCATACGGCTCCGGCGATCGACGTGGGACCAGCCCCGCGGCCTCCGCGCGGCCCCCGCTTGCGGTTAGGTCGCGCTTGCCGCATGGAATCGCATGCCCGTGGGACAGGCCCTTAACTCCCAGTGTCACAATATTGTCCCGTACACCTCCCTTAAACTTAGCCCCCCCCTCTCGCCTTAAAGCTATGGCCACTAGTCTTTCACATTTCCACTCTGGGGAAAAAGGTTCAGCCTGTCCATGGTTCTACCCGATCCATGCCTCTTATAATATTCCTTAGTTTAATCACGTCTCCCTCTCAGCCTTTGACATTCCAGGAAAAACAACCCAAACTTGACGGAGCAATGCAACATTCTCTTGGATGCCAGCCGCCATTTATAACGAAAATCACTCAGACATTCACCGCAAACTAAACAGCTGCCTGGTTGAAAGGGCAATGTGTGAGATGTTGCCCATTGAATACCAACAAGATTCTGTAACCATGAGGTGGACTGGTACTTGAACTATTCATGTCTTCCTCTGAAGAAGAACCTCAGCGGTCTGAAGAAGGGTCTCGACCCGAAACGTCGCCTATTCCTTCGCTCCATAGTTGCTGCCTCATCTGCTGAGTTGCTCCAGCATTTTTGTCTACCTTCGATTTTTCCAGCATCTGCAGTTCTTTCTTAAACAGCTCAGCAACAAATTAGATCAGTTTAGAGATACAGCGCTTGGAAGGCCCTTCGACCCATCGAGTCCATGCCAACCATACACTAGCACTGCCCAACACACTAGGGATAATTCACAATTCTTACCGAAGCCAATTAACTTACAAACCTGTATGTCTTTGGAATGTGGGAGGAAACCGCAGCACCCAGAGAAAACCCACGGGGAGAACGTACAAACTCCGTACAGACAGCACCCGTAATTAGGATTGAACCCAGGTCCTTGGTGCTGTAAGGCAGCAACTCTACCGCTGCGCCACGGAGCTGCCCCCTTTGTTTCGGACCTCAGATGAATGCGAGTGACGCAATTAAGGGGCAGCACCGTGATGCGGCGGTAGTGTTGTGCCAGAGACCTGGGTTGGCATCATTAAGTTGTAATCATTGTCCCCAGTGTGTGCAGGTTAGAGTGCGGGGTGCAACGGTCTCGGTGGGCTGAAGGGCCTGTTTCCGCACTGCATCTCTAAAGTAAAGTGTAACTAAAACTCTATGCATGAACCTGTGCACAGTCAAGCTGAGCTGTACACTTCCGGATCATCAGCGAGAGGCACAAAAATAAGTCTACCCACAACAGTCACAACATTGCCACAGTCACAACATTCTCAATTGTATCCATTTCCAAACAGTGCCGGTTTGATCTTTTGCATTCAGCGTTCATGGGTTCCTGCCATCCGCAATAGTCCGCGCTGTGCTTTGGCAATGGTTGTTTTGGTATCTTACCGTAGTGAGGAATGATGGCCCAGGCCATGGCGGATGCGTAGATCCCTCCGATCATCCAGAACATGCAGAGCCAGCTCAGGTGCTCACCCCGCTTCTCCCGGGCCAGGACCTCAGCAAAGTAGGCAAACACGATAGGAACCGCTCCTCCAATCCTTCGTCCATAAAGGAAAATACAGGCCACCGTTAGGTTTAGGGTTCATTATTGTCATGTGTACCGAGCTACAGTGAAAAACCTTTCTTCTCTATGCTATCCAGCCCAATCAGATCAAACTATACACGAGTACAATCAATCCATAATCAAGTACAATATGTAGAAACATTGAAATAGGTGCAGGAGTAGGCCATTCGGCTCTTCGAGCCAGCACCGCCATTGAATATGATCATGGCTGATCATCCAGAATCAGTACCCCGTTCCTGATTTTTCCCCATATCCCTCGATTCCGTTGAGCAAAGAGCAGGATACAGAATGCAGAATATAGTTCTCAGCATTGTAGCGCATCAGTTCCACAGACAAAGTCCAATGTCCACTCTGTGGCCTCTACCTCCCGGATTAGCATGACGCAGTAGTTCTTTGATGAGAGACATAAAATGCTAGTGTAACTCAGCGGGATCTCCTGGGGAGAAGGAATGGGTGACGATTCGGGTCGAGACACTTCTTCGCTTATCCTTTGATGAGGTTTAGTTTACTGTTGGTTCAGAGATGCAGCATGGAAACAGGCCCTTCGGCCCATCGATCAGCGATCCCCGCACACTAACACTATCCTACACACACTAGGGATAATTTTATATTCGTACCAAGCCAATAAGCCCGCAAACCCGTACGTCTTTGGAGTGTGGAAGGAAACCGAAGATCTCGGGAGAAAACCCACGCAGGTCACGGGGAGAACGTACGGACTCCGTACAGACAAGTACCCGTAGTCAGGATTGAACCCGGGTCTCTGGCGCTGTAAGGCAGCAACTCTACCGCTGCGCCACCGTGCCAGCTGCTACATAAAATATTAACCGCACTCTCTGGTTAAACTGATCTCTTTCAAAAAGCAATAAATCGCTTCCCCATATTAGCCACCAGAATTCAAACAAATATTTGCAAGATGAAAATGGTGTTTTTCTTTCCAATTCAGCAATACTGAGTGTATAGAATCCAGTTGCCTGGTTAGAGACTCCATTAAACACGGCACAAAGTATCTTTGTAGCTATGAAACGGCTCTATACTATCCACTCCTTTCAAAATTATCATCAGAGAAACTATTGATAAAGTTGATGACACCGAATGAAATTATGTCAAATAAACAAAGGGCGCCACGGTGGTGTAGCGGGAGAGCTACTGCCTTACCGCGCCAGAAACCCCGGGTCGTCCATTCTCCCCGTGGCCGCATGGGTTTTCTCCGGGCGATTTTATACTTTAAACATCACAACAAGAGGATTTCAGTATAGGAGTAAAGAGGTTCTTCTGCAGTTGTATAGGGGCTCTGGTGAGACCACATCTGGAGTATTGTGTACAGTTTTGGTCTCCTAATGTGAGGAAGGACATCCTTGTGATTGAGGCAGTGCAGCGTAGGTTCACGAGATTGATCCCTGGGATGGCGGGACTGTCATATGAGGAAAGATTGAAAAGACTAGGCTTGTATTCACTGGAGTTTAGAAGGATGAGCGGATCTTATAGAAACATATAAAATTATAAAAGGACTGGACAAGCTAGATGCAGGAAAAATGTTCCCAATGTTGGGCGAGTCCAGAACCAGGGGCCACATCCTTAGAATAAAGGGGAGGTCATTTAAGACTGAGGTGAGAAAAAACGTTTTCACCCAGAGAGTTGTGAATTTATGGAATTCCCTGCCACAGAGGGCAGTGGAGACCAAGTCACTGGATGGATTTAAGAGAGAGTTAGATAGAGCTCTAGGGGCTAGTGGAGTCAAGGGATATGGGGAGAAGGCAGGCACGGGTTATTGATAGGGGACGATCAGCCATGATCACAATGAATGGCGGTGCTGGCTCGAAGGGCCGAATGGCCTCCTCCTGCACCTATTTTCTGTGTTTCTATGTTTCTATGTTTCTATGACTTCAGAGAAACAGCATGCCTGCGCCGACCAGCATTCACCCCGTATACCAGCACTATCCTACACATTAGTGGCAATTTGCAGAAGCCAATTAACCTACAAACCTTCATGTCTTTGGAGTGTGGGAGGTAACCGGAGCACCCGGAGAAAACCCATGTGGTCACGGGGAGAATCTACAGACAGCACCCGTAGTCAGAACCAGAATCTCTGGTGCTGTGAGGCAGCAACTCTACCGCTGCACCACTCTGCCACCCCTTCCTACTCTAGTGCTCCCACATTTCAAAGACGCGCAGAATTGTAGGATAATTGGCTTCTGTAAATCGTCACTTGTGTATAGGATAGAAATCGTGTACGGGTGATCGTTGGTTGGCGCAGGTTCAGTGGGCCAAGGGGCCAGTTTATACGCTGCATCTCTGAACTAAAACTAAACTAAACTTCCTGCCATATGCTGTGAGGCTGCTAAACAGCCACTCTGTACTCACAGTCACCTGATTCTGCGGCTTGGCACGGACACTATAATAACTGGCACTGGCCACTTCAATAACTGGCACTGGCCACTCAAATCAGCCACCCCGGACATGTCTATGATTGGTCTTACTGTATTTTAACGTTGTTTGTATCTATTTTAACTTATACTGTTCCATCAGGGACTGGATTGTTTTAGTGTTGTTATTATTATTATTATGTGTGAAATGTTTTAAACGTCATGTGCGATGCTCCGGTATTCCCTGGGAAACATCTTTTCGTTTTGCACTGCACAACTGTTGCTTGCAAGATGACAATAAAGGAATTGAATTGAATTGAATTGAGGGCCTTCAACGAACCCAATCATAATAGCTGAGGAATTTAAATTGTTAATTGCCTGGAGTAAAAAAAAATAATTAACGCCATAATCAATAATGGTTGTCAGGTAAAAAAAATTAAAAACCCAGCTGTTTCATTAACATACTATAAAGGGAGAAAATATGCCCTCCTTCTCCAGGAACAGGGGACATGTTGTTCCAGCAATGCGTGGCTGATGCATGAACACATCCCAGGTGCTTTATGTACAGAGCAAATTCAAAATTCTGTGCAGAAAGAAAGTCATAGAGTGATACATCGTGGAAACAGGCCCTTCGGCCCAACTTGCCCACACCGGCCAACATGTCCCATCTGCACTAGTCCCATCTGCACTAGTCCCACCTGCCCGCGTTTGGCCCATATCCCGCCAAACCTGTCCTATTCATGTACCCGTCTAACTTTCTTAAACATGTTGGCTTCTGTAAATTGTAAATTGTCTCTAGTGTGTAGCTTAGTTTAGAGATACGCCACGGAAACAGGCCCTTCAGCCCAGCGAGTCCGTGCCGACCAGCGATCCCCGCACTTTAACACCATCCTACACACACTAGGGACAATTTACACATACACCAAGCCAATTAACATAAACCTGTACGTCTTTGGAGTGTGGGAGGAAACCGATGATCCCGGAGAAAACCCACGCGGTCACGGGGAGAACGTGCAAACTCTGTGCAGACAGCACCCGTAGTTGGGATCGAACCCGGGTCTCTGGCGCTGCAAGCGCTGTAAGGCAGCAACTCTACCGCTGAGCCACCACCATGGCAGTGCCGGTTTACGGGGCGATAGCTGGTCGGCGCGGACTTGGTGAGCCATAGGGCCTGTTTCCACGCTGTATCTCTAAAGTCTAAAGTTAGAATCAAACCCGGGTCGCTGGGGCTGTGAGGCAGTTACACTATCTGCTACACCGCAGTGCTGCTCTAGGTAAGCCCATCTCAATCAAAGGCTGTACATTACCCTAAACTCAGGAGATCTTCCCTTCTGCCCTAATCTGTGAGGCATTTTAATAAAACTAAACACACTACATTAGCAGATTCTCCCTGATGCAGCCTGATCACTGTTGTGGGTCTGTGGGATTCTCTGCCTCAGAGGGCGGTGGAGGCCGGTTCTCTGGATACTTTCAAGAGAGAGCTAGATAGGGCTCTTAAAGATAGCGGAGTCATGGGGATATGGGGAGAAGGCAGGAACGGGGTACTGATTGGGGATGATCAGCTATGATCACATTGAATGGTGGTGCTGGCTCGAAGGGCCGAAAGGCCTGCTCCTGCACCTATTGTCTATTATCCTC
>CM075977.1:215059399-215095473 GCA_038087875.1 Malacoraja senta | reverse complement strand
GCAGGGAATTCCATAAATTCACAACTCTCTGGGTGAAAACGTTTTTTCTCACCTCAGTCTTAAATGGCCTCCCCTTTATTCTAAGACTGTGGCCCCTGGTTCTGGACTCGCCCAACATTGGAAAAAATGTTCCTGCATCTAGCTTGTCCAGTCCTTTTATAATTTTATATGTTTCTATAAGATTCCCCCTCATCCTTCTAAACTCCAGTGAATACAAGCCTAGTCTTTTCAATCTTTCCTCATATGACAGTCCCGCCATCCCAGGGATCAATCTCGTGAACCTACGCTGCACTGCCTCAATCACAAGGATGTCCTTCCTCAAATCAGGAGACCAAAACTGTACACAATACTCCAGATGTGGTGTCACCAGAGCCCTATACAACTGCAGGTTTTCTCCGGGTTCCTTCCACACTCCAAAGATGTACAGGTTTGTAGATTAATTGGCTTTGGCAACATTGTTAATTGCCCCTAGTGTGTAGGATAGAACTAGTCCCGATCCATGGGTTACTAGTAATCAATGCCACTGTATCCATTGGTTCTTATTGCCAATTGACGGGATCTTTTCTTTTTCAATCTAAACCAACCAGCAGTGATTGTATTAATAATCAACCTATCTTAAATATGGAATAAGGTAACTGGTACAGTACACTCCATAGCAACATACTGCTTGGTATTGCAATGCAGTGCAAATTTTCCATCCTCTGTGGAATTTTGAGACTGGTGAATTATACAAGCCCCTGAAAATTCATTCTTTAATATTCAAAATGAAATCTGTGATTAATATCTGGAGTCTTTATACTTTAGAGATACAGCACGGAAAAAGGCCCTACGGCCCACTGAGTCCCTAGAAGCCAGTTTACAGAAGCCAATTAACCTTAAGATATTACCATTCGACCACGTTTGGCCCATATCCCTCTGAACCTTTCCCGTTCATCCAAGTTGCTTTGAAATGCCGGCACAGTATCTGCCCTAACTCCTCCTCAGATAGCTCTTTCCATTAGAGGCCAAATGTGGGCTGGTGAATCCAGCATAAATGGGGCATGTTGGTCAGCATGGGCACAGTGGGCTGAAGCGCCAGTTTCCATGCTGAAAGTCTCCATGACCCCACACCTACCTGAGGCAGGTAGCGACATTGTGAGTGTAAATGTCGCCCCCTCAGGTTCCTATTAAATCCTTCCCCTCTCACCTTGAACCCATGTCCGCTGGTTCTTGATTCCCCTTCCCTAGGTAAATGTGCATTCACCCTGTCCATCCACACCCCCCCCCCCCCAATGATTTTATACTCCACCGTACGATCACCCCTTTCGCTCCAAGTGCATGACATGAAGCTGGAAATTATAAAATTACCGTAGCTGCATTTTAATTCAAATTGATCCAAATTGACAAATAAGAGAAATGAAGAATAAGCAAGTAAAGAGCATCGATGCAGGGGGCAGAGAGAGAGAGATGTAAACAATCTTTTCCTTCGAGAGTAAACCAAAAATAACGTTCAGCATGACAAGAGGGGGACTGAAGGGAAAGTATTTGGTTGGCTTTGAAGGCTATGCTGTTGGGCATAAACTCATCTGTCAATGACAGAAGCCTTTTCTCGGAGTCTTTATACGAGTTCACAGCATGTCCCTGGTGTATATTTCTCAACCAACTTTTGAGTTTGGGGGGCTCCTTCAGGCAGCGGTGATTCCATGACAAGCAGCAATGAGACGGCAGCTGCCTGCTGTCATGAATAACGGATTTCAGCGAAACACAAAGAACTGGCTCGGCACAGCTGTATGCAGCGATAAGGGGAGAGATTGGAGGATATCTCCAAAAACCAGTGGGAAGACAAACTATCACAGCGAGCAGGAATGAAAGGCTTTTAACTTCGAGGCACCCCGCTAACACATTTTTTTTAAAACCTGGTGATTAAAACGAAATAGGAAATTTGCAAACCTTTCTCTTTATTCAAGTCTTGGTTCGACATGGGGTGAATTCAACTTTAGCATCGCTCCCATTGCTGATGCTATGATTTATGTGTGGTTATATCTCCGATCAGAATTTCCGATGGAAAAAAATGGCCATGGGCAATAAACGTTAATCCTCTAATAAGCCTCTCCAGCGCTGCCCTCGTCAAGATGACACAATGCCGACATTTTTGCTTCTCGATCTCAAATGCGTCAATAGAAACATAGAAAAATAGGTGTAGGAGTAGGCCATTCGGCCTTTTGAGCCAGCACCTCCATTCAATATGATCATGGCTGATCATCTAAAATCAGTACCCCGTTCCTGCTTTTTCCTCATATCCCTTGCTTGCTTTAGCCCTAAGAGCTTGTCTTGAAAACATCCAGTGAATTGGCCTACACTGCCTTCTGGGGCAGAGAATTCCACAGATTCACAACTCTCTGGGTGAAGAAGTGTTTCCTCATCTCAGTCCTAAATGACCTCCCATTTTTCTTAAACTGTGACCCCTGGTTCTGGACTACCCCAATATTGGAACCATTTTTCCTGCACCTAGCCTGTCTAATCCTTTAAGAATTTTATATGTTTCTATAAGATCCCCTCTCATACTTCTAAATTCCAGTGAATACCAGCCGAGTCGACCCATTATATCATCATATGTCAGTCCCGCCATCCCGGGAATTAACCTGGTGAACCGACGCTGCACTGCCTCAATACCAATAATGTCCTTCCTCAAATTAGGAGACCAAAATTGCACACAATACTCCAGGTGGGGTCTCACCAGGGCCCTGTACAACTGCAGTAGGACCTCCTTGCTCCTTAACTCAAATCCTCTTGCAATGAAGACCAACATGCCATTAGCTTTCTTCACTGCTTGGTGTACCTGCATGCTTACTTTCAGTGACTGATGTACAAGCTCACCCAGGTCTCATTGCAACTCCCTTTTCCTAATCTGACACCATTCAGATATTAATCTGCCTTCTTGTTTTTGCCACCAAAGTGGATAACCTCACATTTATCAAGTTCAAGTTCACATTTATTGCCACATGCACCAGTTAAGGTCCAGTGAAATTTGATTTACCATGCAGCCATACAATCAAAAAGAGCACAATACACAATAGAATATAACATGAACATCCACCACAGTGGAATCAACATTCTTCACTGTGGTGGAAGGCAATAACTTTGTCAGTCCTCCTCCTTTTGGTCATCCGTGGTCGGGGCCATGAACCCTCCGCAGTCGCCGCTACGGATGGCCCGATGTACAGGCCCTCTCGCCAGGATGCTCGAAACTCCGACGTCGGGACGGACGGGCACTCGAATTGGCCGCTTCCTACCGGAGACCGGGCCTTCACGATGTTATAGTCCACGGGCCAGCGATCGGAGCACTTCTTCTGGCGACCCCTGCCAAGGGATCGCCCGGCTCTGTGCCCGTTGCTGAAGCTCTGAACCCGACTCCGGGAGAGGCCCCACCAATCCATGCTGTTAGGCCGCGAGGGAGGGAGAAATGCAACTAAGAGAAAAGTCGCATTCCACCGAGGCAAGTAAATAAAAAACAGTTTCCCCCAGTTCCTGCCCCCACCCCCCACCCCCCACACTAAAACACACTAAAACACACTTTTAGACGTACTAAAAACAAAAAAAAATGGAAAGGACGAACAGCTGCAGGCAAGGCTGCCATCACTAACAGCGCCCCATATCCACATTTTACTGCATCTGCCATGCATCTGCCCACTCACCCAACCTGTCCAAGTCACCCTGCAGCCTCATAGCATCCTCCTCACAGTTCACATTGCCACCCAGCTTTCTGTCATCCACAAACTTGAAGGTGTTACATCGCTCCCTCGTCTAAATCGTTAACATATATTGTAAATAACTGGGGTCCCAGCACCGAGCTTTGCGGAACCCCACTAGTCACTGCCTGCCATTCAGAAAAGGACCCATTAATTCCTACTCTTTGCTTCCTGTCTGCCAACCAGCTCTCTATCCATGTCATTACCCTACCCCCAATACCATGTGCTCTAATTTTGCACACTAATCTTGTGTGGGACCTTGTCAAAGGCTTTTTGAAAGTCCAAATACACCACATCCACTGGCTCTCCCTTATCTATTCTACTTCTATTCACAGTTTAAGAATAAGTGGTAAGCCATTTAGAACGGAGACGAGGATACACTTTTTCTCACAGAGAGTTGTGAGTCTGTGGAATTCTCTGCCTCAGAGGGCGGTGGAGGCCGGTTCTCTGGATGCTTTCAAGAGAGAGCTGGATAGGGCTCTTAAAGATAACGGAGTTAGGGGATAAGGGGAAAAGGCAGGAATGGGGTACTGATTGGGGATGATCAGCCATGATCACATTGAATGGCGGTGCTGGCCCGACAGGCCGAATGGCCTACTCCTGCACCTATTGTCTATTGTCTATTATCTACTTGTTACATCCTCAAAAAATTCCAGAAGATTAGTCAAGCATGATTTCCCCTTCATAAATCCATGCTGACTTTGACCGATCCTGTCACTGCTTTACAAATGTGCTGCTATTACATCTTTAATAGTCGACTCCAGCATCTTCCCCACTACTGATGTAAGGCTAACTGGTCTATAATTCCCTGTTTTCTCTCTCCCTCCTTTCTTAAAGAGTGGAGTTGCATTGGCTACCCTCCAGTCCACAGGAACTGATCCAGACTCGAGAGAACATTGGAAAATGATCACCAATGCATCCACGGTTTCTTGGACCACCTCCTTGAGTACTCTGGGATGCAGACCATCAGGCCCTGGCGATTTATCTGCCTTCAGTCCCAATAGTTTATCTAACACCATTTCCTGACTAATGTGGATTCACTCCAGTTCCTCCCTCCCACTAGATCCTCGGTCCCCTAGTATTTCCGGGAGATTGTTTGTGTCTTCCTTAGTGAAGACAGAACCAAAATACTCGTTTAACTGTGCTGCCATCTCTTTATTTCTATTATAAATTCACCTGTCTCTGATTGTAAGGGACCTACATTTGTCTTCACTATTTTTTTCCTTTTTAGATATCTTTTGGAGAAGCTTTTGGAGTCAGTTTTTATATTCCCTGCAAGCTTTCTTTCATGCTCTTTCCCCCCTTAATTAACCGCTTTGTCCTCCTCTGTTGAGTTCTAAATTTCTCCCAGTCCTCTGGTTTGTTGCTTTCTCTGGCCTATTTATATGCCTTCATAGAAACATAGAAACATAGAAAATAGGTGCAGGAGTAGGCCATTCGGCCCTTCGAGCCTGCACCGCCATTCAATATGATCATGGCTGATCATCCAACTCAGTATCCTGTACCTGCCTTCTCTCCATACCCCCTGATCCCTTTAGCCACAAGGGCCACATCTAACTCTCTCTTAAATATAGCCAATGAACTGGCCTCAACTACCTTCTGTGGCAGAGAGTTCCAGAGATTCACCACTCTCTGTGTGAAAATCCCGAGTTGCGGGGTTGAAGAGCACCTGGAGCGGGGCTTTACATCATCGCCCCGCGCGGGGCTCTAACACCAAGACCCGGGGCGCGACCTTGCATTACCCGGCGTGGCTTTAATGGCCGCGGGACAATCACCATCGCCCGCCGGGGGCTTTGACTTTGACTCTGACATCCGGGGGGGGGGGGGGGGGGAGTGCAGTGGAGAGATAATTTTTTTTTTTTTTTGCCTTCCAGCGCTGTGATGGATGTATGTGTAAATTGTGTTGTGTCTCGGGTCTTTTTCGTTTTGTAATGTATGGCTGCAGAAACGACATTTCGTTTGGACCTCAACGGGGTCCGAATGACAAATAAATTGTATTGTATTGTATTGTATTGTATCTCGGTCCTAAAGGATTTCCCCTTAATCCTTAAACTGTGACCCCTTGTCCTGGACTTCCCCAACATCGGGAACAATCTTCCTGCATCTAGCCTGTCAAACCCCTTAAGAATTTTGTAAGTTTCTATAAGATTTCCTTGGATTTAAAACGATCCTTGATTTTCCTTGTTAGCCACGGTTGAGCTGCCTTCCCCGTTTTATTTTTTCGCCTGACAGGGATGAACAATTTTTGGAGTTGATCCATGCGATCTTTAAATCTTTGCCATTACATCTCCACCGTCAACCCTTTAAGTATAATTTGCCAGTCTATCCTAGCCAATTCCCGTCTCATACCTTCAAAGTCTCCTTTCTTTACGTTCAGGACCCTAGTCTTTCAATTAACCGTGTCACTTTCCATCATCATGCAGAAGCTTGTAAAAAAATCTAGTAAAAGTGTTTTGTCAAAGCAACTGTTTCGTTTTTTTTTTTTTTTAGAGATACAGTGCGGAAACAGGCCCTTCGGCCCAGCAAGTCCGTGCCGACCAGTGATCCCCGCACACCAACACTGTCCTACACCAACTAGGGACAATTTTTACATTTACCAAGCCAATTAACCTGCAAACCTGTACGTCTTTGGAGTGAGGGAGGAAACCGAAGATCTCGGAGAAAACACACGCAGGTCACGGGGAGAATGTAGAAACTCCGTACAGACAGCGCCCGCAGTCAGGATCGAACCCGGGTCTCTGGCGCTGTGAGGCAGCAACTCTACTGCTGCGCCACCGCGCTGCCACACTAACCACTAACAAACAGTAAATGTTGCATTGCATTGCCAATCAGAATAAAGGTAGTAGATATCCTCCTTACATCCAACCTATGAAGCCCTGTCACAATTTGCATTCCAATGATATCTCCTCTTAATCCTGGAAACCCATGATGAATATAGATAGATGTGGTCACAAGGAACTACAGATGCTGGTTTACAAAAAAAGACACAGTGTGCTGGAGTAACTCAGTGAGTCAGGCAGCATCTCTGGAGAACATGGATAGATGACGTATCGGGACGTCCTGAGGAAAGGTCCTGATCCGAAACATCACCTCTCCATGTTCTCCAGAGATGCTGCCTGACCCGCTGAGTTACTCCAGCACTTTGTGCCTTTTCCTGGATATTGTTGGCATGAGCTCATTGGGAAGCTCCCGTCGTGTTAACGTCCATTATGGACATCTTCTAGTACACACCGTGAAGAACATAGTGCCTGCTGCTCCCTCAATCCCTCTTTAGAAGTTCTGCAGTCCTCGATGTGACAACTGCTTAATATTATTGAACAGTCTCTGCGTAAAATTTTGATCCTTGTTTGGGCTTCAATTTTCATTAAAGTGAGGACTGGTCTGCTCTTCCTCCCTTCTGGAAAATCAAGCTGCTTTTTCAATGTCGAGTCTAGGGCTGATGAAGACCGTGACCTATTCAATTATATTTTACTGTCACACGCACCCAGGTACAGTGAAATTATTTGTTTTTGCATACAATGCACAATGTACACAAAGAGTCGCCACGATTCTGGTGCTGACAAAGTTACAATAGATAGACACTAAAAGCTGGAGTAACTCAGCGGGCCTGGCAGCATCTCTGGAGAAAAGGAATAGGTGATGTTTCGGGTCGAGACCCTTCTTCAGATTACTCAATAGAGTCATGTTAGTCCCTCTTTGTTATCGAGTCATAGAGTCATAGTGATACAGTGTGAAAACAAGCACTTCGGCCCAACTCGCCCACACCGGCCAACAATGTCCCAGCTACACTAGTCTCACTTGCCTGCGCTTGGTCCATATCCCACCAAACTTGTCCTATCCATGTACCTGTCTAACTGTTTCTTAAATGATGGGATAGTCCCAGCCTCAACTACCTCCGCTGACAGCTTGTTCCATACACCCACCACCCTTTGTGTGAAAAAGGTACCCCTCGGATTCCTATTAAATCTTTTCCCCTTCACCTTGAACCTATGTCCTCTGTTCCTCGATTCCCGACTCTGGGCAAGAGACTGTGTATCTACCCGATCTATTGCTCTCACGATCTTATACACCTCCATAAGATCACCCCTCTTCCTCCTGCGCTCCATGAAACAGAGACCCAGCCTACTCAGCCTCTCCCTATAGCTCACACCCTCTAGTCCTGGCAACATCCTCATAAATCTTTTCTAAACCCATTCAAGCTTGACAATATCTTTCCTATAACATGGTGCCCAGAACTGAACACAATATTCTAAATGCGGTCTCACCAACGTCATATACAACCGCAACATGACCTCCCAACTTCTATACACAATACTCTGACTGATGAAGGCCAAAGTGCCAAAAGCCTTTTGGACCACCTTATCTACCTGCGACTCGACCTTCAAGGAACCATACACCTGTACTCCTAGATCCTTCTGCTCTACAACACTACCCAGAGGCCTACCATTTACTGTGTAGGTCCTGCCCTTGTTAGACGTCCCAAAATGCAACACATCACACTTCTCTGTATTAAATTCCATCAACCATTCCTCCGCCCAACTAGCCAATCGATCCAGATCCTGCTGCAATCTTTCACAACCATCTTCACTATCTGCAAAACCACTAACTTTTGTATCATCAGCAAACTTGTTAATCTTCCCCTGTATGTTCTCATCCAAATCATTGATGTAGATGACAAACGGTAACGGGCCCAGCACCGAACCCTGAGGCACACCACTGGTCACAGTCCTCCAGTCTGAGAAGCAATCTTCTAACATTAATCCCATTTCCACTTCTGGCTGGCATGGATACAATGGGCCAAATGGCCCACATCTATGCAATCATTATCATGGATCTCAATGATGCTAACAATACTGAACAGGCAGGTTTAATATCTTGTGTGTTGGCAATTTACAGCAGCATGCCATTTAAAAAAAATCCACGCATGAAGTTAAAGTGGCAGCCAGCTAGCTCAAGGTGTGGGTATCATGATGTGACTTTGAACACTTGCTGGGTACATAGTGTTACAATCATGTCCATTAATTGAGATCTGCTGCTGATAAAGTTCAAAGCTGTTGTTTCCTCTATATCATGTGTGCTTCATAGTCTAATGATGTTTGCTAACAGTCCTGTGATGTCTATTTGGATGTTTTGCTGAGGTTGCTGTACAAGTCACTGGTGTTGCCTGGAAACGGTCCAGGAAAGGCTGTTTCTCCAACGTCAGAGCATGTAACAGTGTGGAAGGGATGCTTCTTGGATGAAGGCCAATGTAGTGCTCAGTAGTGCATCAGTGTCCCTTCTTTTGGCTTGCCATGAAGCATGGCCTGGATAGATGTTGGCAATGAGTGTGAAACATTGCAGTGTGTCTTTTTTTTAAAGCATAGCTTGGACATACACGTGGAAACAGACCCTTCTGCCCACCGAGTCTGCACTGACCAGTGATCACCCCATACACTAACTCACACCAGGGACAATTTACAATTTTTACCGAAGCCAATTAACCTACAAGCCTGTACATCTTTGGAGTGTGGGAGGAAACCGGAGTTCTCAGATAAAACCCATGCGGTCACGGGGAGAATGTACATATTCTGTACAGACAGCACCCGTAGTCAGGATTGAACCTGGGTCTCTGGAGCTGTAAGGCAGCAACTCTACCGCTGCGCCACCGTAGCAAGTGAGCAAACCTGCAGACCAAGATCACAAATCAACACACACGATCAAAATCAAAAAAAATTATCAAAAAACGTTATTTGCCATTTGTGCTTACACACATAGGAACTCTTGTGCGGTTGTTCAGAGAGTCGTCAAGTCAAGTTAAAAAGACACACAGAAAGACACATAATCTATAAAAACATATACTTCTCTAGAAATAAAAAAGAAAGTGCCTAAAACCCTATATAAAGGGGAAAGTGAAGAGCATTGTAAATTACACAAACCCTATATAAAAGTGTCGATTGCATTGTAAATTGCAAAGGCCCAGGAGACAATATAATATGATATAATATGATATGTTATGAGGTGGGTCAGGACATCAGTTCATTTTGTTTTGGCCAAGAGTCTCACTGTGGCAGGGAAGAAGCTCTTGAAAAAGCGTGTTCTGTTTGTGGCGATGCTGTCCGCTCGTCTGTGCCTGAGGTTGTATGTGCAGTTTTTGTGTTTGAGCAGGGAGTGAGCTGGATGTAGTGTGGGGGTTTAATCCTGACTACGGGTGCTGTCTGTACTGAATATGTACATTCTCCCCGTGACCGCGTGGGTTTTATCTGAGAACTCCGGTTTCCTCCCACACTCCACGAGCCTCTTCTATGAAGCCTAATAAATGCAAATAGGAATCCCCATCTACGCCATGATATAAGTGTTTGTGAAATGGCATCATTAACTAGAAAAAAAAGGAAATAAGGATATTCATTGCTCTAATAAAAGGAAAATGATAAGCTTCATCCCTGATGGCACAGTGGTGCAGCGGTAGAGTTGGATCCTTTGATTCCAAGCATAAATTCCCTCCTTGATCCTTAAGTTGATCTGCACTCTCTCTTGCGACCCTCTTGCTTTTAAAGTTTGTATAAACTGCCTTGAGATTCTCTTTAATCCTATTTCCCAAGGATATTTCATGGTCCCAGCTTTCTGGTTGAGATCATTCCTGCTTTCTTTATATTCCTCAAAGGCCAGGATTGATTCCATCTTCCTAGATCTTAGCTATGTTTCCTTTCTCTTTTTATTTTTATTTTTTATTTTTTATTTATTAGAAGTACATTACATTACAACAAATTACATTAGTACTCATCACGTATATCTTATTACAATTAATGTACTCCATCATTTTTTTAAACTAATAAAGAGAGAAGGTTGAAATTAATAAAGAGGAGAAAGTGAGGGAAAATAGTGAAAGTGTAAAAAGGTGTCAAGAGAAAGAAGAGAAAAGAGAAGCGTGTCAAGAGAAAGAAGAGAAAAGAGAAGCACAAGTACTTTATTATGAGCATCTCGCAAATGGGGTATACCAACTCACCACCTTTCATCCCCCTTTACCTGACATCGGTACTTTTTAAAGTACTTTTGCACCTTATGTTTGTAATAGTTCTATAAATGCAGACCACGTCAGGTGGAAGTGATCTGGTTTCCCTGCCAGGAGGAGTCTTATCTCTTCTAGGTGTAATGTTTCAAACATATTTGAAATCCACATGTTTATAGTTGGTATTGGGGCGTTTTAGCAGAATTTTAGGATAAGCTTTTTTCCAGTTATTAACCCGTAATCAACTAATTTCTTTTGAAACATATTTAGTTCAGGGCTATCTTCCGTTGTTCCGAAGATAATCCATTCTGCTTTTGGTGTCAATTTTATTTAAAATAATATTGTAAAGATTTCAAACATTTCAATCCAAAATTTTTGAATTTTTGTACAAAAAACAAATGAGTGCGCTATAGTAGCTTCTTGAGATTGACATTTATCACAAATGGATGATACATTGGGGAAAATGTTATTAATTTTAGTTTTTGAATAATATAATCTGTGTAAAATTTTGAATTGTATTAAAGTGTGTCTTACATTAATCGAACATTTATGCACGTTTAATAAATGTTCATTCCACCTTTCCTTTGAAATAGCTAATTCTTGTTCCCAGTCTCTTCTAATACCTTCCGTAGATGGTATTTCTACATTTAAGATAATATTATACAAATACGATATTAAGTTTGCTGATTCAGCTTTTATCTGCATTGCTTCGTCCAGTACATCTGCTGGGATATTATAATGATCTTTTGTATATTGTTTCAAATAGTCACATATTTGAAAATATTTAAAATATTGATTATTTCCCAGTTTATATTTTATTTGTAATTGTTGAAATGATAGTAATTTTCCAGTTTCATACAAGTCTCCGAACGTTTTAATTCCTAGTCTATCCCATTGTATAAAAGATTTGTCTGTAATAGAGGGATTAAACGAAGGGTTATTAACTATTGGAGATAAAAGCGATCGATTTCTTAATTTTAAATTTTGTTTTATTTGTTTCCAAGTTCTGATTGTACTATGTATAATTGGGTTTTTGTTATAATTTATGTTATTCAGTTTCATTGGTGAGAGGAGGATCGCTCCAATATTACAAGAGGAGCAGTCCTCTCTCTCCATTACAATCCAGTCCACTTGCTGGGCAGAGTTGTCCATCAGTTGAATCATATTTTTAATATTTACTGACCAATAATAATACATAAAGTTAGGGAATGCTAAGCCCCCTAATACTTTAGCTTTGTTCAAGTGTATTCTTTGTATTCTATGGGATTTATAATCCCATATAAAATGTCTGAATCCAATTTTTTTTTAAACTTCTTTGGTAGATATATAGGAATTGATTGAAATATGTATAGAATTTGTGGTAAAAAGATAATTTTTATTGCATTTATTCGACCTATTAAAGACATCGGAAGCGTTTTCCAAAATTTAATTAATTAATTTAATTTATTAAGTAGAGGATTATAATTTGTTTTGAACATGCCTTGATATGTTCTGGTAATTTCAATACCCAAGTATTTAAATTTTTCTGTAGCTATTTTAAAAGGGAATTTTAAGAGATGTGTTGAGTCTTTTGGTTTTATTGACATAATTTCACTTGTATTCCAATTTAATCTGTATCCAGAAAAGGATCCAAAGTCCTCAATTAGATTTAGTATGTTTGGTATAGTATCCTTTCTCTTTTTGACCCAATTTACAACCTGGTTCACCATGCGAGGATCCCTTAACTTGCCATCCTTGTCCCCTCTCCTGACTGGAACACGCTGGTCCTGAGCTCTGATAAGCCTGTCTTTAAATGACTCCAGCATGTCAGACAAGATGTAATGAAAAGGAACTGCAGATGCTGGTTTATACCAAAGATAGACACAATATGCTGCCTCCAAGAGACCCAGCACGTGGACCGCAAGTGGCCTACAGCGGTGGAGCAGCGGTGGTGGACACCACGGCTACGCCCTGGCCAGGCCGACCCTGCAACGCCACCAGGACCACGGGCCTTCACGGTCAGGTCAAGAACCCTGCACTTACAGCAACTGGGACTTGAAAATGGCACCAAACCGCCAACGCTGTATACTGTCTCAGTGTGCTACTGCTGTACACCTGTACTGTACCTGAATCATATACAAGATTGAATACTACTGTGTCCCAGTACATGTGATAAATAAAGTACCATACCAATAAAATACCATACCAATGCCAGGGTTGTTGTGGTAAGTGAAGTTGTGAAGGAGGGTTGTATCACTTCACTACAATCCTAACATAGCCCTCCACTCACTTCACAACAATCCCAACATTATTTTGTGTCTATCTTTGGTATAAACCAGCACCTGTTGTCACTTTTTTATAACATTTTAGACAATAAACAATGGACAATAGACAATAGACAATAGGTGCAGGAGTAGGCCATTTGGCCCTTTGAGCCAGCAGCACCATTCAATGTGATCAAGGCTGATCATCCCCAATCAGTACCCCGTTCCTGCCTTCTCCCCATATCCCCTGACTCTGCTATTTTTAAGAGCCCTATCTAGCTCTTGAAAGCATCCAGAGAACCTGCCTCCACCGCCCTCTGAGGCAGAGAATTCCACAGACTCACCACTCTCTGTCTGAGATGTGGGAGTCAGTTAAAGACACACTTAAGTGTCTATCTCCCGCATGTCAGATGTGTATCTACACAATAACTGCAGTTCCCAATGAACTCTCCCTAGCTCCTGTCTTACAATATTATAATTTCCCCTCCAATTTAGTACTTTCCCCCAAGGTCCAGATATATTCTTATTCATTGCTACCTTAAAACAAGTTGTGATCATTTTCTGCAAAATGCTCTACCATTGAAACAACAGTCACTTGGCCAGGCTTGTTTTCCCAATACAAGGTCCAAGTGCTCTCCCCCCCGCCCCCCCCTCCTCAAATTCACAGAGAGATACAGCATGGAAACAGGCTCTTAGGCCCAACTTGCCCACACCGACCAACATGTCCAATCTACACTCGTCCCTCCTTCCTGCGATTGGTCCACATCCCTCTAAACCTGTCCTATCCAAGTACCTGTCCAAATGTTTCTTAAAAGTTGCAATAGTGACTCCCCAACTAACTCCTCTGGCAGCTTGTTCCATACACCCACCACCCTCTGTGTGTAAAAGATACCCTTCAGGTTCCTATTAACTCTTACCCCCCTATGTTTTAACCTATGTCCTCTGGTTCCCGATTCCCCTACACTAGGAAAGAGACTCTGTGTGTCTACCCATTCTAATCCTCACGATTTTGTACGCCTCTATAAGATCACCCCTCATCCTCCTGCGCTTCAAGGAATAGAGTCCCAGCCTACCCAACCTCTCCCTACAGCTCATGCCCTCCAGTCCTGGCAACATCCTCGTAAATCTTCTCTGAACCCTTTCCAGCTTGACAACATCTTTCCTATAACATGGTGCCCAGAACTGAACGCTATACTCTAAATGCAGCCTTACCAATGTCTTATACAACTGCAACATGACCTCCCAACTCCTATACTCAATACTCTGACTGATGAAGGCCCATGTGCCAAAAGCCTTTTGACCACCCTGTTTCAAAACCGTTTCTGTTTCAAGAAATCCTCTTGGATGCACCAAACGAAATTCTGCCATTTATAATCCTCTTACACAAAGGAAGTCCCAGTCAATAGAGGAGAAGAGAAGGTCACCCACTACGGCAACCCTGTCCCTCTGTCTAATGCACCCGATGAATCGCTCAACATCCTTCTAATCATAAAACTATTTGAATGCGTTGCAGTGATAGACCATAATACACCTGGTTATTCCTAATAACAGGTGGCGCAGCGGTAGAGTTGCTGCCTCACAGCGCCAGAGACCCGGGGTTCGATCCTGACTACGGGTGCTGTCTGTGCGGAGTCCGTACGTTCTCCCCGTGACCTGCGTGGGTTTTCTCCGGGATCTCCAGTTTTCTCCCACACTCCAAAGACGTACAGGTTTGTAGGTTAATTGACTTGGTAAAATTGTAAATTGTCCCTAGTGTGTAGGATTGTACTAGTGTACTGGGTGATCGCTGGTCGGCGCGGGCTCGGTGGGCCGAAGGGCCTGTTTCTGCACTGTATCTCCAAACTAAACTAAACAGAGCCAAATATTATTATTCATTGGAAGACCTAATGTCTTTGATTAACTTGTAACATGTTTAATACGTGTAACCGATTCCTACAGCCATAATCTCCCGTGATGCCTCTAGTTCCAATTAGATTTCATGCAGAACCTCTGCTAATCAAACAACCCATGAAGCAGGAGAATGGGGTTAGGAGGGAGAGATAGATCAGCCATGATGGAATGGCGGAGTAGATTTGATGGGCCGAATGGCCTAATTCTACTGCTATCATTTATGACAATAGACAATAGACAATAGGTGCAGGAGTAGGCCATTCTGCCCTTCGAGCCAGCACCGCCATTCAATGTGATCATGGCTGATCATCCCCAATCAGTACCCTGTTCCTGCCTTCTCCCCATATCCCCTGACTCTGCTATTTTTAAGAGCCCCATCTAGCTCTCTCTTTAAAGCATCCAGAGAACCTGCCTCCACCGCCCTCTGAGGCAGAGAATTCCACACACTCACCACTCTCTGTGAGAAAAAGTGTTTCCTCGTCTCCATTCTAAATGGCTTACTCCTTATTCTTAAGGAGTAAGCCATTTGACCTTATGACATGGAAGTGTTAGCATGTTTTATTTGACTATAATAAAAAGAAAGGCCGATTAATCAAGATGATATCGTTTGGAAACCACAACAGATGTAAACTTCAATGGAGTTTCTTTAATATCCATTCTATTTCCAAAAAGCCAGCTACCTGCATGTTCATAAAACCAGTGGCAGCAGGTTGCTGTCAAAGCAACACAGAGCAGTGGAGTACTGTGAGTTGCTGCCTTGTCCCTGTGGCAATCCTGCTCTCCTTATGCGCAATAAAACAAAAACCTTCACCACTACACCATCCATCATTCCCACCTGTTCAAGCATGCAACCCCATCATTTCAAAATACAACTCAATTTTTTCCATTGCTTGCTCCACTGAGCTTTTCTTACACGCTTGATCATTTGTCAGCGGAGAATTGAACACAATGGCCGAGAAAAAGACTTGTCTACGGAGGGATGCTGGGCGGGAATAGCTGGGAGGAAGGCGGGGAGAACTAGCATAATGTTCAAATGAAGAAAGACTGATGATTGACGCAATGGAGAGAGGTTGCAGAGAATGTGGATTCCCAGAACAGAGAACGTAGATTCCTGAGATGAACATTGAACGTAGAACATAGAAAAGTACTGCCTTACAGCGCCAGAGACCCGGGTTCGATGCTGACCACGGGTGCTGTCTGTACAGAGTTTGTACATTCTCCCTATGACCGCGTGGGTTTTCCCCAGGTGCTCCGGCTTCATCCCGTACTCCAAAGACGTACAGGTTTGTAGGTTCTTTGGCTTCGGTAAAAATTGTCTCTAGAGTGTTAACCTAATGGGGATCGCTGGTCGGCGCGGACTCGGTGGGCCGAAGGGCCTGTTTCCGCGCTGTATCTCTGTATCTGCATCTGTATCTACAGCTGAATAACAGGCCCTTCGGCCAACAATACCTGTGCCGAACATGATGCTAAGCTAAAGTAATCTCACCTGCCTCTTAAAATGGAGCTGAGGAGATGATATAGGAAGAGGTTTGGTCGGTTTGGTGGCAACCTGAGAGGGTTTTTTTTTGTTTTTTTTAATTATTTTTATTAGAAGTACGGTAATTTACAGTAATACACAACACTTATATCTTAGTACATTTTTTATACCGCTTCATTTTTTGAGCTTTAAAAGAAAGATAGAAGTAAGAAAAGTAAAGAAAGTGCGCAAGAGTCGTGAAGTGCAAAAGAGTGTTGTGAAAAGAAAGCCCCTTAGAAAAGAAGTTAGAGAAGGAAGTAAAGTAAGAAAGCAGATCCTAGAAAAGAAAGAAAAAGAAAGTAGGAACAATCGCAGAAAGGGAACCACCGACCAAGTCTGTTTTTATTGTTTTACCTCCCATTACCAGGTCCTGATACCATTCTTTATTTATTTATTTTTTAAATTACTATTGCACCTCATGCTTGTAATAGGTCCAAAAACGTAGACCACGTCTTTTGGAATTGGTCTGCTTTCCCTGCTAAGAGGAATATCATCTCTTCCAGATGTAATGTTTCCAACATATTTGATGTCCACATTTTTATTGTTGGTGTGGGCGCATTTTTCCAGAATTTAAGTATGAGCCTTTTACCCATTATTAGCCCGTAATTGAGAGGGTTAACGCGGAGAAGATGTTTCCCCTTCTGGGAGAATCTAAAATTCGGGGAAGTTTCAGAATAATGGTCACGAATTTAAGATAGAAATGAGGAAGAGTTTTTCTTCTCAGAGGTTCTTGAACCTTCGGAATTGGCTTCGTGTTCATGTGTTCTTGGAGCAGAATTAGGTCATTTGTCCCATCATCTACTCTGACATTCACTCATGGCTGATCTATCTCTCCCTCTCAACCCCATTCTCCTGCCTTCCCCCCCCCCCCCCCCCATAACCCCCGACACCCGTACTAATCAAGAATCTGTCAATCTCCGCTTCAAAAATATCCACTGACTTGGCCTTCACTGCCGTTTGTGGCAATAAATTCCACAGATTTACCACCATCTGACTGAAGAAATTCCTTCTCATCTCCTTTCTAAACGTATGTCCTTTTATTCTGAGGCGCTGGCCTACACTCTCCTACTTGGGTCTTCCACTGGGAGATGTGGAGACTAAGTCATTAAAAATATGAAAGGGCCTGTCCCACTTACCCGATTTTTTTCAGCGACTTGCCGGCACCCGTCATGTCGTCAACCTGTTGAAAATCCTGTGGCGACCAGAAAATCCTTTGGGCGACTACGCACCACCAGACAGGCGTCACCCCGTGACATGTCACCTGTATGGTCGTGAGTAGTCGCCCAAAGAGTCGTACCTTTTTCTGGTCACTGCTGGATTTTCAACATGTTGAAAATTTTCGGCAACCTGTGGCGACTATGACGGGTGCCGGCAGTCGCCGAAAAAAAATCGCGTAAGTGGGACAGGCCCTTAAGGCTAACACCGATGGAATTTTGGATCATGGGGAAGTCCGTGATTACAGGGGGCAGTGGGGCTGATACCATGACCTTATTGAATGGTGGTCCACATTCATGGAGCCTTTACTCTTGGACCTATTACATACGCTCTAAAGCTGGACACATCGAATGGCGACCATGTCGTCATTGTACTATTGTACACAATCACCTGCCTTGCAGCAAAACCTGCTGCAGCACTCTAGATTATTAACTCAGCTGTAACAATAGCATGAAATTTAATGAATATATGTTGACAGTGCACAATAGGATAGAAAATAATAACTAGGATAACATAATGAAAGGATATCCATTAGCAAATTCAAAAAGAAGCAAGGAATTTTGTAAGAGCTTTGATCATTCACCACAAGTAGCCATTTCCCTAAAGGGGTTTAACTTTTTGCTGGTTCAATTTAAGTGGATTCAACTAGAAATAAAAATAGGTCACTTAACTTTGTCTGGTTATCAGTCTTCTTTTTCGTTTTATTCAAAAATCAACCCATAGTCCATGATGTAAAATAATGTCAGTTGGTACATGTTATTTAGGTGTGACATTTCAATAGGGATCTCATGATTAATCCTCCCACTATTTTAGTGCAAGGGTAACAAACCTGTTGCCCATCAAAAGACGCAAAGTGCTGGTGTAACTCAGCAGGTCAGGCACGATCTCCGGATAACATGATAGGTGCCATTTTGGGTTGAGACTCTTCTTCTGAAGAAAAGGTGCAGGAGTAACTCAGCAGATCAGACAGCATCTCTGGAGAACATGACAGGTGACGTTTCGGGATGAGTCCCTTCATCTGAAGAAGGTGACGTTTCAGGTCAAGACCCTTCCTCTGAAGAAGGTTTGGACTCAAAATGTCACCTGTGCATGTTCTCCAGAGATGCTGCCCGACCTGCTGAGTTACTCCAGCACTTTGTGTCTTTTGATGTATGAACCAGCACCTGCAGTTCCTTGTTTCTACAAGCCTGTTGTCCATCCATGTTGAAGCCAAAGTCACAGTGAGGATCATATGATTTTTACATCAGCGTCATTAGACCCAGGGGGCCCAACACCAGGGTGAACAGCAGGAGATGCTGCCTGTCCTGCTGAGTTACTCCAGCACTTTGTGTCTTATCTTCGGTGTGTACCAGCATCTGCAGTTCCTTTCTACACATACAGCCGATCCAATCCTTCCTTATAATAATAATAATAATACATTTTATTTATATAGCGCTTTCAGGACTCAAAGTCGCTTATAACTCAAGCTCTCCATTCTGGGTAACTTGCTTAAATGAATCCTTTCTGCACCCTCTCTCACTTAATCACACCACGATACTCAGCAAAGATTAACTCTAAAGAGTCCCACTTAGGCGACCCTTTAGGTGACTGCCAGGGACTAGTGTTAATGGAATTCACCTACGACACCTGGCGACAACCTACGACAGCACCTATGTCAACTTACGACAGCACAAAATTGTCGCCACTGTCGTCGAAAAATTTTGCCGCAGTCGCCAAAAAAATCGCCTAAGTGGGACAGGCCCATGACTCTATTTCTTTTTTTACAGAGTTTTTCCAGCATTTTCTGTTGATTTAATTAAAGTTCAGTTAGTCCATCTTTGGGAAGGCATTCATTCGCTGAGTGGTGAACATGATATAGGATATCAAAAGGCATGTTTGCTCTTCAAACAATGCACTGAACAGACAGCTGCGCCCTTAAGTCAATATTTAATTAGGAGTAGAAAGATATCTGACAATACACCGTTGAAATGAATTGATGCTGGCATTAACAAACAAAACACAAAGGGCTAGAGTAACTCAACGGGTCAGGCAGCATTATGGACGCAAGGTCGGGACCCTTCATCAAATTGACTCTTCAGACTAATTGACCCACTGAGTTACTCCAGACTTCAAGTTTTTGTTTTGTAAACCAGCATTTGCAGTTCTTTGTGTTTCTGATTGCGAACATTATCGTGTTCAAGTTCATATTGTCTCCTACCTTTTGCCTCGGGTAAACCGGTTACAAAGAAAGTAAACTGATCTACCATCACCCCACCCCCCCTGTGCCCCACCTGGACTCGCACCTATTTACCTCCTCCGCTATCCCCCTCCATCCACATTCCCGATGGGCCGCGAGGCCAGAAGGCTTCCCAACGGGCCACGGCTGTGGACTGGGAACGCGGCCGGAGGCCTTTATCGAGGCGCCGCGGTCTCGATGCCTCCCGGATCGCCGCGTAGAAGCCCGGGTCGGGGCTGGGCCGCGGCCTCGCGGGACGGACGGAGGAGCCGGGTCGTGGTCCAGGTCGGCACCACGGAGGCGTGAAGTGGAGCGTTGACAGTGATGAGGCCTCGGCGGCGGTGAAGCCTCGTGGCGGCAATGGTCGATGGTCGATGAGAGCTTGGAGAACCACTGTGAGGGGGGAGGGGAAGGACAATGGAGGACCCGCGTATGGGGGGGGGGGCTGCTGGGGGGGGGGAGAACAAAAGGAGGAGCCGGCGTGCTTTGTAACTTTGTCAGCGCTGTAGGTGGCCGCTATTTGTATACGTTGGGTATACAAGCAAAGAATCTCACTGAGCCTTGTCACATGCGACAATAAAGTATTCCATTCCTTCCTCTGGCTTCACAATCTGCAACACTTCATTCCTTTTGTCTAACACCTTGGGATTTAAACTCTGGCCTTTGTTTCAACCGTCTGCCTGTCAACCCCACCCCCCCCCCCCCACCCCAGCCTCGCCTGTGTCCACCTGCCACACTTTGTCCAACATTTCCTCTCTCCCAGCTTTTGCCCCCCCCTTTTGCCGGTGGCCGGAGAGGTCGGGAGCAAAGATCCTCCGCTATAGGATCTTTGGTCGGCAGTCACTCTGAAAGGTCCCGAGCTGCAACGTTACCTATTGATGTTATCCAAAGATTCTGCCTGACCCGCTGAGTTACCCCAGCATTTGGTGTCTTTTTTTGTAAACCAGCACCTGCAGTTCCTCGTTTCTACATAAAAACACCAAGAGCTGGCGTATGACGCAATATCTTGAGAGAGGTATGATTGATTGTATGCACAGGCTGTCATTAAAGTGCTTCTTGGAATTCGCTCAAGAGATTTGGAGGCATAAGGATTAAATCATTATAAAAACACAATTGGAATTTCTATTTTTTAGAAACTTTATAAGTTCATAAATTGTGGGAGCCGAATTAGGCCATTTGGCCCATCAAGTCTATTCTGCCATTCAATCATAGAAACATAGAAACATAGAAAATAGGTGCAGGAGGTGGCCATTCGGCCCTTCGGCCCGAGCCAGCACCACCATTCATTGTGATCATGGCTGATCGTCCATGGCTGGTCTATCTTTCCCTCTGAACCCCATTCTCCTGCCTTCTCCCCATAACCCCTGACACCCGCACTAATCAAGAATCTGTCAATCTCCGCCTTAAAAATATGCATTGACTTGGACTCCACAGCCGTCTGTGTCCACGAATTCCATAGATTCATGACTAAATAAATCTCCCCTCGTCTCCTTTCTAAAGGGACGTCTTTTTATTCTGAGGCTCTGGCCTCTGGTCCTGGACTCTCGCACCAGTGGAAACATCCTCTCCACATCCACTCTATCCATTATCCTCTCTACATTCACTCTATCCAGGAAACTCTTCTGATTCCATCCTAAAATGTTCAGTAAGTCAAAATGAACTGTGTGTTTAATTTCATGTGTGTTTAATTTCACAGCCGCACTACGGAGCATAATGTAAATATTAGAGAAGCATGAAACTGCAGATGCTGGTTTACAAAATATGACACAAACAGCTGGAGTAACTCAGCAGGTCAGGCAGTGTCTCTGGGGAACATGGATAGATGGCATTTTGGGTCAGGACCCTTCTTCAAAATGTAAAGAATGGCTGCTTCCTTTGTTGCCACAACCAAGAAATGTCACAACCGGGAATTGTAGATTGTACTGTACTAGCACAACAACAACTTACCCTGAGCACACACCTTATTTTTGCCGGACAGCTTTGTTATTAATAGTAATCCTCATGAATATATATATATATATATATTGCGGTCCATTTGAAGACTTAACTGCCAATGAAGTTCGGCCAAAGTGAGTTTAGCTTAGTTTAGTTTAGAGATACAGCACAGACAGAGGCCCTTCGGCCCACCGAGTTCGCGCCAACCTGCGATCCACACACAGTGACACGTTCCAACACATACTAGGGCCAATTTACATTTATACCAAACCAATTAACCTGCAAACCTGTACGTCTTTGAAGTGTGGGAGGAAACCGAAGATCTCGGAGAAAACCCAAGCAGGCCACGGGGAGAACGTACAATCTACGTACAGACAGCCAGGGGCGGAAAACCCGGGGGGGGGGCAGAGGGGACCCCTCCATGTTTTGAGAGGTGGGGGATTTTAAAATCTCCGCTTTCCGCGAGACAGTGGGGGTGGGACTGATGATCGAGGGCGCTGATTGGACGAGAGAGACGTCGGTCAGCTGGCAATGGGGGCGGGACATGATTCAGCACGATGATTGGAGGAGTGAGACGTGGCACAGACCTGCCCCTCATCCACAGCCAGGACAGGATCGATACCGGCCGGGTCTCCGGCGCTGTCCCGTCCCCACCCGAGTGCCCCCCCCCCCCCTCCCGCGGGTGGCCAGAGATGTCGGGAGCAAAGATCCTCCGCTATAGGATCTTTGGTCGGCAGTCAGACGGGCCAGCGCAGAGAAACAGCGCTAAACCCAGCTAACTCTGCCTGTCCCGCCAGGTGAGCTTACAACCCTTCCTGGACTTGCGGGAAATATGGCCAGCGCGGAGAAGCAGCGCTGGTATCCCGTCAGTCCAGACAGGGCTGTAGTTAACCCGGTGAGACAGGCAGTTGAGCTGCATTTAGCGCTGGATTGAGCCTCCGAAGCCTCGCGCACGTGTGTGTGTGAGTGTGCGCATGCGCGCGTGGCCGCCAAAAAATGGTGTCCCGTCCCCTCCATGTTTTGATAGCGAGATCCGCTCTTGCAGACAGCACCCGCAGTCAGGATCGAACCCGGGTCTCTGGCTCTGTAAGGCAGTATCTCTGCCGCTGCAACAACATGCCATCCCTAAGGGTCCAGTTTTTACACTAAACAAATTGTACAGTTTACTATCCAATCTACTTACACACGGCAACACAATTACGGCCATCTTTTCACTGAATATCTCCGCACAGTCCGTCTTAACCTAACTGATCTCCCGGTTGCTCATCACTTCAACTCCCCCTCCCATTCCCAATCTGACCTTTCTGTCCTGGGCCTTCTCCATTGTCAGAGTGAGGCCCAGCGCAAATTGGAGGAACAGCACCTCATATTTCGCTTGGGTAGTTTACACCCCAGCGGTATGAACATTGACTTCTCTAACTTCAGATAGCCCTTGCTTTCCCTCTCCATCCCCTCCCCCTTCCCAGTTCTCCCACTAGTCTTACTGTCTCCGCCTAGATTCTATCTTTGTCCCGCCCCCTCCCCTGACATCAGTCTGAAGCAGGGCCTCAACCTGAAACATCGCCCATTCTTTCTCTCCATAGATGCTGTCTCACCCGCTGAGTTACTCCAGCATTTTGTGTCTACCTTCGAATTAACACAATTAGAAAGTTACCTCTTCAATCACATATAGTTTCTCTTTTTAACATTATAACACTTAAGGTGATGATAGTTGAAGAGTTGGTATGTCCTATTTACGTAATGCTCAAAAAAATATTTGTTTTTCTTTTTTTTTTTCCTCTCTCTTTTCCTCTTTTTTTTTCCTAGGGCCTATTTCTTAACTCTTTTTCTTTTGTTTTTAATTTCGCTCTCATAGGGTCTTCGTCCTTTTTTGTTGTTACATTTTCTACACTTTTCTACACTTTCACTTTTTCCTTCACTTTCTTCTCTCTTTCAATCTTTTCCTTTTTTAGTGTAAAAAATAAATAAATAAAGGGAGTACATTAATTGTAAGAAGATACAAATGACGAGTATTAATGTATGTGGTTGTAATGTAATGTACTTCTAATAAATAAAAATTAAAAAAAAAAAAAAAAAAAAAAAAAAAGAATGATTAAATTGCCAATGTTGCAAGAATATAAATTTGCCTTTTTAAGGCAAAGTTTAGGCTTATTCTTGTTACATGTACCGAGGTACAGCGAATAGCTTTGTTTTACATGCAATCCAAACAAATCAGATATTACTACACATGAACTAAAATTCAAGTACAATAGGTAGAACAAAGGGGAAGATGTGCAGAATATAGTTCTCAATATTGTAGCACTTTGTAGCGCATTAGTTCAATATGCAAAGTCTAATGTCCGCAATGGGGTAGAGGTGAATCGTACAGTACCCTAGCTTATGGAAGGACTGTTCAGGAGTTTGATAAAAGAGGGGAAGAAATTTAGACCAATTCGGTGAAGCATTTCATTTCCCTGACAAAGAGGTCCCTGGGGAGCGGCATGGTGGCGCAGCGGTAGAGTTGCTGCTTTACAGTGCCAGACACCCGGGTTCATTCCTGACTACGGACGCCGTTTGTTCGGAGTTTATACGTTCTCTCCGTGACCTGCGTGGGTTTTCTCCAGGTGCTCCGGTTTCCTCCCACATTCCAAAGACGTACAGGCTTGTAGGCTTGGTATAATTGTAAATTGTGAATTGACAATTGTAAATTGCCCCTAGTTGACACTAACACTATCCTACACACAATAGGGACAATTTACATATATACCAAGGATAGCACTAGTGTGCAGGGATCGCCGGTCGGCACGGACTCGGTGTCACGACACATCTGCAGGAAGTTCACCACCTGATGGTATACCTGGTCGCGTTCTAAAAACCTGTGCGGACCAACTGGCTGGAGTTTTTACGGACATTTTCAACCTCTCACTTCTGAGGTCTGAGGTTCCCACCTGCTTCAAAGGGGCATCAATTATACCAATGCCCAAGAAGAGTAAGGTGACGTGCCTCAATGACTATCGACCTGTGGCACTAACGCCTGTGGTGATGAAGTGCTTTGAGAGGTTGATCATGACGCAGATCAACTCCTACCTCGACAAAAACCTGGACCCACTGCAGTTCGCTTACCGCCACAACAGGTCAACGGTGGATGCGATCTCGCTGGCCCTCCACTCCGCTCTGGACCACTTGGACAACAAAAACTCATATGTCAGGCTGTTATTCATCGATTACAGCTCGGCATTTAACACAATCATCCCCTCCAAGCTGGTTACCAAACTCGCAGAACTGGGTCTCTGCGCATCCCTCTGCAATTGGATCCTCGACTTCCTCACTCTCAGACCACAGTCTGTTCGTATTGGTGGAAATGTGTCAGACTCGATAACAATTAGCACGGGAGCACCTCAAGGTTGCGTGCTCAGCCCCCTGCTGTACTCACTCTATACTCATGACTGCATAGCCGGTCATAGTGCAAACTCCATCATCAAGTTCGCTGACGACACCACTGTTGTGGGACGTATCACTGATGGTGATGAGTCAGAGTATAGAAGAGAGATCGAGCAACTGTCCATATGGTGCCAGCACAATAACCTGGCCCTCAACACCAGCAAAACCAAGGAACTGATTGTGGACTTTGGAAGGAGTAGGATGGGGACCCACAGTCCCGTTTATATCAACGGGTCGATGGTTGAAAGGGTCAAGAGCTTCAAATTCCTGGGCGTGCACATCTCTGAAGATCTTTCCTGGTCCGAGAACAATGATGCCATTATTAAGAAAGCACATCAGCGCCTCTACTTCCTGAGAAGATTACGGAGAGTCGGTTTGTCAAGGAGGACTCTCTCTAACTTCTACAGGTGCACAGTAGAGAGCATGCTGACCGGTTGCATCGTGGCTTGGTTCGGCAACTTGAGTGCCCTGGAGAGGAAAAGACTACAAAAAGTAGTAAACACTGCCCAGTCCATCATCGGCTCTGACCTCCCTTCCATCGAGGGGATCTACCACAGTCGCTGCCTCAAAAAGGCTGGCAGCATCATCAAGGACCCACACCATCCTGGCCACACACTCATCTCCCTACTACCTTCAGGTAGAAGGTACAGGAGCCTGAAGACTGCAACGACCAGGTTCAGGAATAGCTACTTCCCCACAGCCATCAGGCAATTAAACCTGGCTCGGACATAACACTGAACTTTACTAGCCAATACTGTTATTTGCACTTTATCAGTATATTGACCATTGTGTATATATTTATAGAATGCCTTGTAGTAAATGCCTACTATGTTCTGTTGTGCTCAAGCAAAGCAAGAATTTCATTGTCCTACCAGGGACACATGACAATAAACTCACTTGACTTGACTTGACTTGTGAGCATAACAAACAGCATTTTATTGGAAGAACATTAAGGTCAACGACATCCACAGGCTGCCCCTTTGATTTTTACCACATCGCACACATCAACTGATATTTCCGAGAGCTGCACTCTGTTTGAACACCAGGTCCCTCCATGTTGTATCAATATTTCAGGAAATCAATACAAGACCATGCAGTGAACTCCCCTTCAAGAACTTCAGAGACAGTCAACGTTAAAATTTAACATGGAACCCAAATCTCTATGCATGTCAGTGATACAAAATTGTGACGCACAGTAGGATTAGAAAATGCCAGTGTTAACCAGCATGGAGGGCAATAGCATTATTAAGGTTTGTTAGAATGCCGGCTTCTCAAAAGGACTGTCAAAATTCTTCCAGTCACTTCCTCCGTCCCTAACCCCAAGCTGATCTTTTTTTGTTAAAGGAAACATCCATATTTCTAATATTAGACTCTCAATTCGGTTCCATATCTGCACAATCTCCTGGAGATCCAGAGCAAAATATATTTATGAGTAATGACACAAGATTGTATGGGGCATGTGTTGAGTTTGTTGAGAATGGAAGCAAAGGAGCGGGATCCAGTCTGCGTAAATTCTAGGAGATAAAAGGATCTGCAGATGTTGGTTTTACAACAAAGGGCACAAAGTGTTGGAGTAACTCAGCGGGCCAGGCAGCATCTCTGGAGAACGTCGATATATGACATTTTGGGTCAGTGCCCTTCTTCAGACTTCAGTCTGAAAAAGGCTCCTGATCTGAAACATCATAGAAACATAGAAACATAGAAAATAGGTGCAGGAGTAGGTCATTCGGCCCTTCGAGCCTGCACCGCCATTCAATATGATCATGGCTGATCATCCAACTCAGTATCCTGTACCTGCCTTCTCTCCATACCCCCTGATCCCTTTAGCCGCAAGGGCCACATCTAACTCCCTCTTAAATATAGCCAATGAACTGGCCTCAACTACCTTCTGTGGCAGAGAATTCCACAGATTCACCACTCTCTGTGTGAATTTTTTTTTTCTCATCTCGGTCCTAAAAGACTTCCCCCTTACCCTTAAACTGTGACCCCTTGTCCTGGACTTCCCCAACATCGGGAACAATCTTCCTGCATCTAGCCTGTCCAACCCCTTAAGAATTTTGTAAGTTTCTATAAGATCCCCCTCAATCTTCTAAATTCTAGTGAGTACAAGCCGAGTCTATCCAGTCTTTCTTCATATGAAAGTCCTGCCATCCCAGGAATCAGTCTGGTGAACCTTCTCTGTACTCCCTCTATGGCAAGAATGTCTTTCCTCAGATTTGGTGACCAAAACTGTACGCAATACTCCAGATGTGGCCTCATCAAGACCCTGTACAACTGCAGTAGAACCTCCCTGCTCTTATACTCAAATCCTTTTGCTATGAATGCTAACATACCATTCACTTTCTTCACTGCCTGCTGCACCTGCATGCCTACTTTCAATGACTGGTGTACCATGACACCCAGGTCTCGTTGCATCTCCCCTTTTCCTAATCGGCCACCATTCAGATAATAGTCTACTTTCCTGTTTTTGCCACCAAAGTGGATAACCTCACATTTATCCGCATTATACTGCATCTGCCATACATTTGCCCACTCACCCAACCTATCCAAGTCACCTTGCAGCCTCCTAGCATCTTCCTCACAGCTAACACTGCCCCCCAGCTCCGTGTCATCCGCAAACTTGGAGATGTTGCATTCAATTCCCTCATCCAGATCATTAATGCCCCACATCTAACCACATTCTACAGAGATGCTGCCTGACCTGCTGAGTCACTCCAGCACTTTGTGCCTTTTTACATTTAAATTCTAACCTGAAATAATTAAATTAGAAATAAAAAATCAACAAATGGTATTGCAAAGTAAAGGGTCCTCTGAGTGAAGTGCTGACCAAAGCATGTGAGATGCCCACTCTAACATAGTGTCACACTATTGGCAGGATACCCCAATGGATGCCATTACCACAGGTCACTGAAACAGATGCAGGCTTCACCTTGAATGTGAAGCCTGCTTCGGTGAAACTTAAAGAGAACTTGACTGAGCATCTTGTGTAGTTCAGGCTCCGACACCTCACTGCTCGTGAAACCAACCCAACCTGACTGGATCATCTCCTCCCAATTCAACTTAGTTGAAAAGATACAGCGTGGAAACAGGCCTTTCAGCCCAGAGTACTCTCGACCATCTCTTTCTTCTTCTTGCGTATGGCGTGCGTGCACAGCCTAAAGTTGTAGACAACTTGTTCTATTTGATCTTACTTGATCGTGCACGCCAGGTTGGTTGCATTCGTCGAAACAGGGCGGATCACGTGAAAGTTGCAATCTTCCACCCATCGACCATCAAATACCCAATTCATAGACACAAAATGCTGGAGTAACTCAGTGGGTCTGGCAGCAACTCTGAAAAAAGGGATAGGTGATGTTTCAGGTTGAGACCCTTCTTCGCCCGTTCTATGTTATCCCACTCTCTCATCCACTCCAAGTTCAAGTTCAAGAGAGATTATTGTCAAGTGTCCCAGATGGGACAATGAAATTCTTGCTTTGCTTCAGCACAACAGAATATGTAGGCATAAATAAATACACAGATCAGTGTGTCCATATACCAATGAATATATATATATATATATATATATATATATATATATATATATACACACATAAATAGGCATATAAAGTGCAATAGGCTTTTAAAGTTCAGATTTTTGTTTGAGGAGTTTAATAGTCTGATTGCTGAGGGAAGAAGCTGTTCCTGAACCTGGATGTTGCAGATTTCAGGCTCCTGTACCTTCTACCTGAAGGCAGCAGAGAGATGAGTGTGAGGCCAGGATGGTGTGGGTCCTTGATGATACTGGGCAGCATTGTTGAGGCAGCGACTGCGATAGATCCCCTCGATGGAAGGGAGGTCAGAGCCGATGATGGACTGGGCAGTGTTTACAGCTTTTGCAGTCTTTCCGCTCCTGGGTGCACAAGTTGCCGAACCAAGCCACGATGCAACCAGTCAGCATGCTCTCTACTGTGCATCTGTAGAAGTTCGAGAGAGTCCTCCTCGACAAACCGACTCTCCGTAATCTTATCAGGAAGTAGAGGCGCTGATGTGCTTTCTTTATGATTGCATCAGTGTTCTGGGACCAGGAGAGATATTTGGAAATACGCACGCCCAGGAATTTGAAGCTCTTGACCTTTCCACCATCGACGCATTGATATAAACGGGACTGTGGGTCCTCATCCTATCCCTTCCAATGTCCACAATCAGTTCCTTGGTTTTGCTGGTGTTGAGAGCCAGGTTATTGTGCTGGCACCATTTGGTCAGTCGGTCGATCTCACTTCATACTCTGACTCGTCTCCATAAGTGATACGTCCCACAACAGTGGTGACGTCAGTGAACTTGATGATGGAGTTCGCACTATGACCAGCTATGCATTCATGAGTATAGAGTGAGTACAGCAGGGGGCTGAGTACGCAGGCTTAAGGTGCTCCCGTGCTGATTGTTATCGAGGCTGACACATTCCACCAATACGAACAGACTGTGGTCTGTGGATGAGGAAGTCGAGGATCCCAATTGCAGAGGGATGCGCAAAGATCCAGTTCTGAGAGCTTGATAACCAGCTTGGAGGGGATGATTGTATTAAATGCCGAGCTGTAGTCAATGAATAACAGCCTGACATATGAGTTTTTGTTGTCCAAGTGGTCCAGAGCGGAGTGGAGAGCCAGTGAGATCGCATCCACCATTGATCTGTTGTGGCGGTAAGCGAACTGCAGTGGGTCCAGGTTTTTGTCGAGGTAGGAGTTGATCTGCGCCATGATCAACCTCTCAAAGCACTACATCACCACAGGCGTTAGTGCCACTGGTCGATAGTCATTGAGTCACGTCACCTTGCTCTCTTGGGCACCGGTATTATGGATGTCTTTTTAAAGCAGGTGGGAACCTCAGACCTCAGAAGTGGAGAGGTTGAAAATGTCCGTAAAAACTCCAGCCAGTTGGTCCACACAGGTTTTTCAGAACACGACAGGGTATACCATCAGGTCCAGCGCTTTCTGAGGGTTCACCCCTCTGAAGGATTTTCTGACGTCGGCCTCTGTGACTGTGACCGCAATACCATCACAATAGACAATAGACAATAGGTGCAGGAGTAGGCCATTTGGCCCTTCGAGCCAGCACTGCCATCCAATGTGATCATGGCTGATCATCCCCAATCAGTACCCCGTTCCTGCCTTCACCCCATAATCCCCTGACTCCGCTATCTTAAGAGCCCTATCTAGCTCTCTCTTGAAAGCATCCAGAGAACCTGCCTCCACCACCCTCTGAGGCAGAGAATTCCACAGACTCACCACTGTCTGTGAGAAATAGTGTTTCCTCGTCTCTGTTCTAAATGGCTTACTCCTTATTCTCAAACTGTGGCCCTGGCGAATCATGGTGAATGGGGGGTTCGTGAAGGCACATCAGTATTCTCCCTATCAAAGCGTGCGTAGAACGCATTGAGCTCGTCGGGGAGGTGATGCTTCCCTACACACTAGAGGCAATTTTACAGAGGCTAATTAATCTACAAACCCGCATGTCTTTTGATGCGTGAGGAAACCGGAGCACCGGAGGAAACCCACGTGGTCACATGGAGAATGTGCAAACTTCATACTGACAGCTCCCGTGACAGTGTCCAACCCAGGTCACTACGACTCTAGTACTGTCTTACAGTCATGTGATATTTTGCTAATTCACATGACACCCTGCTGTGACCAGTCAAAACGATTCAAACAGCAGAAGCCATTTCATTGCAAGCCTCTCAATTATGTTTGAAGTCTCTAATTTGCATTTGTGTTGGGTGGATTGCAAACAATTCACATTTCATTCAGAACAACATTTAAAATGGCAACTTGTCCTAAACCATCAATGGACATTCACGGCTGCAGGCGGCATTGCATATATTGCCAACTAATCAAATGCAACAGAAGAAGGGTCTGAAGAAGGGTTTCGGTCCGAAACGTTGCCTATTTCCTTCGCTCCACAGATGCTGCTGCACCCGCTGAGTTTCTCCAGCATTTTTTGTGTACAAATCAAATGCAACAAATGGACCCCATATCTGAGGAAGGATGTGCTGGTGCTGGAGAGGGTCCAGAGGTGGTTTACAAGAATGATCCCAGAGATAAGTGGATTAGCATATGATGAGCGTTTGACAGCACTGAGCCTGTACTCGCTGGAGATTAGAAGGATGAGGGGACACCTCATTAAAACTTAGCAATAGTGAAAGGCCTGAATGGAGGTGGATGTGGAGAGGATGTTTCCACTTGTGGGAGAGTCTAGGACCAGAGGTCATAGCCTCAGTTATAAAGGATGTCCTTTAGGAAGGAGATGAGGAGGAATTCCGTTAGTCAAATCTGTGGAATTCATTACCACAGAAGGCAGTGGAGGCCAAGTCAATGGATATTTTTAAGGCAGAGATAGATAGATTCTTGATTAGTTTGGATGTCAGGGTTATGGGGAGAAGGCAGGGAAATGGGGTTAGGAGAGAGAAATAGATCAGCCATGATTGAATGGCGGAAAAGACCTGATAGGCCGAGTGGCCTAATTTTGCTCCTATCACTTGGTTACCTTGTGGCCTTATGAATATAGGGTCATTCTGAGGGCAGCTTGAGTGTGTTAACAACTATAGCAGCTGAGATAGGTTATAGGCTCAATGAGGAGCAGACGGCCAGCTTGGCTGCACGTGTGGGCATGCATTTATCAATTGGTAAAGAACAAAAGGTTAGCTTCGAATTCAGTTACTATTTCATATTGACATAACAACAATGGCTTAAACAAATTCTAAAACATCCACAGATGGTTTTAGAAAGGACAGCATTGTTATTCAGGATGATTGCCATTCCCACAGCTGTCTTCTTCAGGAGGGGGGTCACACCACTCACAGATGCAGACAACTTGCATAACAACCGGATTATAAGGATTTGCAGCGATATTAATGCAGGTAAATAGGATAAAGCTAATTAGTGGATCTGGAGATTTTAACGTGTGAAGCCACGTGTGTCCTGCCACAACTAAATCAAATATTGCCTTTACATTACGCTTTGTAAACGCGACTCTTCGCAGGGACTGTCAGCTGCAGTTTCCACCAACGTCTTCATGTACATTCAGACAAACCGCTGCGTGTTGTGGCTTCCTCCTGCAACCCACCACAATCAGAAACAAACCAAGTAGGCATTCAAGGGCACTCAAGGGCATTCGTCAGTTTTAAAGGTTAATCTTTAGGCTTTAGAGATACAGTGCGGAAACAGGCCCTCGGCGCACCGAGTCCACGTCGGCCAGCAAACCACGCACATTGCCGCTATCCTACACACACTGGGGACAATTTGTAATTTACAGAAACCAGTTAACCTACAAGTCTTTGGAGTGTGGGAGGAAACCGGAGCTTCCCGGAGAGAACCCACGCCGGGAGAAGGTACCAACTCCGTACAGACACACCCGAGTCAGGATCGAACCTGGATCTCTGGAGCTGTAAGGCAGCAACTCACCGCTGCACCACTGTGACTCACTAATCATACATTTAATACAACACAATGAAGGGATATTAGTTTCACCACCAATGGGAAAGTGTGTGGGCATGTCGACATTTTAAGAGCCTTTTATTTGATCCCAAAATGGCAGCAATGTATTCACAAACCCTCAGTTTTAATGAAGTTTGGAAGAGGCATTTAGCAACCAACATGATTCCAAGAGGCAGGTTGGTCATTTAACCTCTAGACATAACCTGCATGCTTTATATTGAACCTCCAACAAAGTTGTCCAACCACTTGGCCTGGACCTTCAAAGGCATTACCATTATTGAATGCCCCAGCATCAAAATGATGGGGTCACCACTTGATCATTAATACTGCGGTGGAACGTACAGAAGCCTGAAGTCCCACACCACCAGGTTAAGGAACAATTACTTTTCTACAGCATTCAGGTTCTTGAACCTATAATGTGCATCGCGAATCCTACCTTGGCAATGGAACACTGCGGACCACCTCTTGCACTACCATGGACTTGTTCTCTAATTGTATATTTTTGCACTAATGTTTTAGTTTTAGAGATACAGCATGGAAACAGGCCATTCGGCCCACCGAGTCCATCGCGATCATCGATCACCAGTTTACACTAGGTCTACGTTTTCCCATTTCTCGCACCCTTTCCCTACACACTGTGGACAATTTCCAGAAGCCAATTGACCAACAAACCTGCACAAGCGTAGAGATATGGGAGGAAACCGGAGCATACTGGGGAAACCCACACAGTCGCATGGAGAACATGCAAACTCCACACCGCCAGCACCCGAGGTCAGGATCGAACCTGAGTCTCTAACACTGTGAGGCAGCTGCTCTACCATGTGTTGCCCTGCATTTATCTTGTGTTTTCATCATTTTGTACAATTTATGCGTAATTTATATTACTTTTTATTATTTTTGGGTGTTGTCCGAGTCTGTGCGGCGACTGCAAGCAAGATTTTCATCGTAATTCTGCTTTTGCCAATAAACTAAACTTGACGCAACTTGACTTGATTGCAAGAGCAGGTCAGAGGTTGGTTAATCTGGAAATGATCTCTCCTCCTGACCCCGTAAAGATTTCCCACCATCGACAGGACGGCACGGTGGAGCAGCGGTAGAGTTACCAGAGACCTGGGTTCAATCCTGACTGCGGGCGCTGTCTGTACAGTGTTTGTACGTTCTGCCCGTGACCACGTGGGTTTTTTCCCGGGTGCTCCGGTTTCTTAAGTTCATAAGTGAGAGTTGCAGTATTAGGCCATTCAGCCCATCAAGTCTACTCCGCCATTCAATTGTGGCTGATCTGTCAACCTCATTCTCCTGCCTTCTCCACATAGCCCCCTACACCCTCCCACATTCCAAAGATGTACAGTATATGTTTGTAGGTTAATTGGCTTTGGTAAATATTGTAAATTGTCCCTCGTGTGTGTAGGATAGAGCTAGTGTACGGGGATCGCTGGTCGGCACGGACTCAGCAGGCCAAAGGGCTATATCTCTAAACTAAAAAATATATACAAGACAAAAACATGGGCTAAGAATGAGCACTCCACTGACCTGAACAAGTGCATATCCAGCAACATATATGTATATGCGAGTATGTTTGTATAAATATACATATATATCCACACAATTAACTTTTTTATCTTGTTTATTATATTGTTTGCTTAAACATTCTGTTGTGCTGCTGCAAGTAAGAATGTAATTGTTCTATCTGGGACATTAGACAATAAAACACTCTTGATTCATGACTCATGAACATCTAAGAAGCACGCTACCATCCAGAACAGAGCAGCCACCAAGACTGTCGTACTATTCATCATCATTGTTATACCACGGCTGCAGTGTGTTCCCAGAAATACTAGGTGACCGAGGATCTGGTGGGAGGGAGGAACTGAAGGGAATCCATATTAGTCAGGAAATGGTGTTAGGTAAACTGTTGGGACTGAAGGCAGATGAATCCCCAGGGCCTGATGGTCTGCATCCCAGAGTATTCAAGGATGTGGCTCTAGAAATCGTGGATGCACTGATGATCATTTTCCAATGTTCTCTCGACTCTGGATCTGTTCCTGTGGACTGGAGGGCAGCTAATGTAACCCCACTTTTTAAGAAAGGAGGGAGAGAGAAAACAGGGAATTATAGACCAATTAGACTTACATCGGTAGTGGGGAAGATGCTGGAGTCGATTGTTCAAGATGTAATAGCAGCGCATTTGGAAAGCAGCGACAGGATCGGTCAAAATCCCCCCACCCCTTTCCTACCACTTGAGGTTACCTACTACTTCTTATTGGAATGTATCTATTTTGTTACACATTTTGATTCCTTCACATAATTCACTCTTAATTGCCCTTATTTAGGTTTAAAGCATTGTATTCAATCTTATCTTCCTCAAAACAATTTAGCTCTTTAAATGGACAGTCCTTTAGCTTTTAGTATAGAGATACAGTGTGGAAACAAGCCCTTTGGCCCACCAAGTTATAATAGGATAATATATATAATAACATGTGGCATGTTGGCCTTCATAGCGAGAGGATGTGAGTATAGAAGCAAGGAGGTCCTACTGCAGTTGTACAGGGCCCTGGTGGGACCACACCTGGAGTATTGTGTGCAGTTTTGGTCTCCTAATTTGAGGAAGGACATTCTTGCTATTGGGGGAGTGCAGTGTAGGTTCACCAGGTTAATTCCTGGGATGGTGGGACTTACATATGATGGACAGGGATTGGACAGGCTAGATGAAGGAAAAATGTTCCCGATGTTGGGGGAGTCCAGAACCAGGGGTCACAATTTACGAATAAGGGGTGGGCCATTTAGGATTGAGATGAGGAAAAACTTTTTCAACCAGAGAGTTATAAATTTGTGGAATTCTCTGCCACAGAAGGCAGTGGAGGACAATTCACTGGATGTTTTCAAGAGAGAGTTAGATTTAGCTCTTAGGGCTAATGGAATCAAGAAATATGGGGAAAAAGCAGGAACAGGGTACTGATTTTGGATGATCAGCCATAATGATATTGAATGGCGGTGCTGGCTCAACGGGCCGAATGGCCTACTCTTGCACCTATTTTCTATGTTTCTATGTGCCATGGACCAATGTACTGTGTCTACTCTAAAAATTGAATGGGCATTAGTCACATACAGTAAATTGAACAGCCATAAACATTAACTAAAGTACCCACCAATTGATCACTTTAGCTGGAAAGAGTACATAGAAGATTTATGAGGATGTTGACAGGACTAGAGGGTCTGAACTATAGGCAGAGCTTGAGTAGGCTGGGACCTTGGAGCGCAGGAGGATGAGGGGTGATCTTATAGAGGTGTGTAAAATCATGAGAGGAATAGATCGGGTAGATGCAAGGGTCTGGTCTGTTGCCCAGAATAGGTGAATCGAGGGCCAGAGGACATAGGTTTATGGTGAAGGGGAAAAGATTTAATAGGAATCTGAGGGGTAACGTTTTCACACAGAGGGTGGTGGGTGTATGGAACAAGCTGCC
>CM075977.1:214995064-215059199 GCA_038087875.1 Malacoraja senta | reverse complement strand
AAACTGAACTAAGCATAATGGAGGTGGGTGGGGCAGGATCCCGCAATGTATTTGAATAAGACGTCAAGCTGTGTAGTTGAAGAGCCATTATCTGTAGCGCTATGGATGTTGTGCCAGGGAGCAGTGGTATAGAGAGCTGTTTCTTGATCAACACTGACAATATGAGCCAAATGGCTTCCTTCCAGATTAGTAACTTTACTATGATGTTTGTGCTTCCAGTATTGATTCCATCTTTGCCAGTATAGTGCTGTGAGCATCAACAGGCACGGTGTGGGAGGCAAGGTGGCGCAGCAAAAAGATTTGCTGTCTTACAGCGCCAGAGACCCGGGTTCGATCCTGACTACAAGTGCTGTCTGTACAGAATTTGTACGTTCCCCCTGTGACAGTGTGGGTTTGCTCTGGTTTCCTCCCACACTCCAAAGGCGTACAAGTCTTTAGATTAAATTGGTTTCGGTAATAACTACAAATTGTCCCTATTGTTCCTAGTTTCATCTCAGCTGTTATCAGGCAACTGAATCATCCCACCACAGCTATAGAGCAGTGCTGGACTACTATCTACCTTATTGGTGACCCTCGGACTATCTTTGATCGGATTTTATCTTGCACTAAACGTTATTCCCTTCTCATGTATCTTTACACTGTAAATACCTTGCTTGTAATCATGTATTGTCTTTCTGCTGACTGGTTACTTTTCACTGTACCTTGGTACATGCGACAAAATAAATCTTTACCCACTCACCTTAAACCTCTGGTTCTCGATTCCCCTACTCTGGGCAAGAGACTCCGCGCATCAACCCAATCTATTCCCCTCATGATTTTATCAACCCTTCTTCAGATGATCCATCTCGTAGACCTCCAGAAATGACCACTGAGTTCAACCAATTCATTTCACTTCACGTGATATCAAGAAACGTCCAAGAGCAGTGGATACAGCAAATGCAATGGGAACTGGTCATGTGGTCCAACCGTAGTGAAGACCTTGAAGGAAGGTCGGCGAGCCCCCGGCGTGCCAAAGAAACGCTTCAAGGACAACATCAAGAACAGTCTGAAGAAATTCCACACCACATCGAGCAACTGGGAGCACATTGCACTGGACAGGCGCTCCTGGAGGAAATCCGTATAGGAAGGAGCTGCACGTCACGAAATGGAACTGCGCCGTGTCGCAGAGACAAAGCGACAACACCGTAAGGAGAGAGAGAAGGGGGCTCGACGACTACCAACCACCGCCAGTCTCCACTGCCCACGTTGCACTAAGGTGTGTGGATCGGCCTCTACAGACATCTGCAGACCCACAAGTAGACGACCCTATGGAGAGGAGAAGACAGTCATGCTCGTTTCGAGTGACCGCCGATGATGATCACGAACATTCTCATCAAGAAGACCACAGGAGCTGCAGGTGCTGAAACCTTGAGAAAAAGACAACTGCTGAGGAACTCAGTGGGTTGGGCAGCAGCTGAAGCGGCAATGGACAGAAGGTGTTTCGGGTTGAGACTCTTCTTCAGAGTCACATTTCTCATCAAGTTCTCATTTCTCATCTCACCATAAAAAGGCATTCAAACCTCCCCATCATCGAAGGGATTTACAGGGATTTTCTGCCTCAAAAAGGCAGCCGGCATCATCAGAGACTCACACCACCCTGGCCATGCTCTCATTTCACTTCTGCCATCGGGAAGAAGGTATAGGAAGAGCCCAAAAACTGTAACATTCAGGATTAGGAACAGCTTCTTCCCTTGAGCCAGTAGGCTATTAAACACTGCAACCTCCATATAGGCTCTGAACTACAACTTGGGTTTTGTCTTTTTGCACTATTATTGTTTGCTTGCCTGATGGGAGAGGGGAGAAGTGGGAGTGGCCGGGGTGTGGCAGCATGAAGTGGCAGGTGGTGGCGCAGCGGTATAGTTGCTGCCTTACAGCGCCAGAGACCCGGGTTCGATCCTGACTACGGGTGCTGTCCGTGTGCAGTTTGTAAGTTCTCCCTGTGACCTGCGTGGGTTTTCTCCAGGAGCTCTGGTTTCCTCCCGCACTCCAATAACATACAGCTTTGTAGGTTAATTGGCTTGGTATAATTGTAAATCGTCCCAAGTGTGTGTGGGACAGTGTTACTGTGGGGATCGCTGGCCATCACGGACTCGGTAGGCCGATGGATCTGTTTCCCTGCTGTAACCCCAAAACTAAAAATCTAAAAAAAGTGCACATGGAGTCAATGGAAGGGAGGTGGGTTTGTGTGACGCAGTGCTTCCACACCTCACTTTTTATTTTCCTGAAATAGAATTCCAAATTACCTGGAATTTGATGGTATTTCCCGGTCCGGTAAGCGACTGCCGCTGCAACTGCGCACGCGTGGGAAGACGGCATCCCTACCGCGTCACCGGCGCCATTTTCAATTGTGACGCGGCTGACGGGCCTCCCCCAACTGCGCAGGTCGTAAATATACAGGTACATACTTTTTTTCCGCAAATCATCCCGCGCGCCCGATTGGACCCTTTGGCGTCTCTCCGCGCGTGCGCAGTGGGCCCAGCAGTTGGGGAAGGCTTACCGGGCCAGGAAATTTCCCGAAATTATTTCATTTCCCTAAAATTACCCGAAGACCACCAGAATTTCCCGAATTTCAGGTAATTTCCTTCAAAGTGGAAGCACTGGTGTGACGGTCAGGGTCGTGTACACAATTCTCTGCAATTTCTTGCGGTCTTGGACGGAGCTGTTCCCAAACCAAGCTGTGATGATGTTGTGCACCTTCTGCTGGGAAGCAGCATTCTGCTCAACTTCCTCTCTGTTTTTTTCCTGACTGAGATGATTAGTGGGAGCTGATATCATCCCAGAGTGCACTTGCAGAAAGGATTTGACTAGATTGGCTGCCGGGGACACGAATTAACATCCACGCGCTTAGCAACTTACCCGGAGCACTTTAAGGATTAAAACAGCTTTCAGTGGCGTTAATCAAACTCCCTTGTCCTGTCATGTTCGATTATTCACTGCAGACAGAATCACCCTGCTCCATGACTTCATTTGCATTTGTGGTTTAGTTTAGTTTAGAGATATAGCACGGAAACAGGCCCTTCAACCCACTGAGTCCACACCGACCAGCGATCCCCGTACATTAACACTACCTTGCACACCCTGGGGACAATTTTACATTTATACCAAGCCAATTAACCTACCATCCAACCCACGCAGCTCACGGGGAGAACGTGCAAACTCCGTACAGACAGCACCCGTAGTCAGGATCGAACCCGGGTCTCTGGCGCTGTAAGGCAGTAACTCTACCACTGCGCCACTGTTCAAAACATTGAACACAAGAGAAATTTGGAGCAATATTTTAAATTCTTACTGATGTTAAAAAGGTTTTAAATGATGAAAACATATTTTGACGACTGAATTTATACAGTCCCACATATCAGATTAAATCAATATTCAGGCCTGTTTTAATGTTGGGGTGCAAAAGGGCATGATGCATAATGAATAAAAGAACTACTGTGCTGCATTTAGTCACTAAATAAAGGATTGTATTATTTATTTGAGCAACAATCTCTCACAAAAACAATATATTTTTGTTTTTACCTCAGAGCAAACTAAGAATATTACCAGGTATGAATATTAAGCTTACTCCCGGCATCATAGTTGAAGCAGAGATCAAGACTATCTCCAGAATCACACTTTGAGCTCACTCGTAGCATCTTTGTTTAAAGGATGCTTATTTCATTGGTATTGAACACCCTAGACCATTCCAGTTAATCCAATTATCGCACCATGGTTTATTTTCATTGATACATCGACATACATTTCCCTGCGACAATAGCAATTCTGCATCCTTTCCATAACCCTCAGCAATATTTGTGCAGTCTTTGCACTTATCTTCATGAATGGTGCAAGGTACTTGCAGAAATACCCATCAGCTAATTAGGTTTCACATTAGCTACGCAATGTTCTGTGAACATACGAGTTCACTGGCCTTCTCCAGTTTCCCCGAAGGCACCGAGAATCAATCGCGGAGTGCAGAACAGGTGGCACACGTACGCCAGACTGAAGAGAGGTGGCAGCTTTCTCTTAATGAAGGACATTGGTGAGCCAGACGGATCCTGGCAGCTTCGAAGCTTTCATCCAACAGGATGTCGGCACATCGGCAGATTCAATTAATTTAAATTGGCAAATTACCGTAATTGGACTCGAACTCACAATTTCCTAGATTGCAATGACTAGTACCATGGGCACGGTGTTGCCACAACTGTTGTGATTGTGCAGCTGCCTAGTCTGTGATGATCACTGATTCAATATCAGGGCTGGAGAAGAAAAAAGGGAGAAACCGTGAAACCCCATGGTCGAACGTGAAGGGGATACAAAAGAAGCCTTGAAACCAGAACTTTTTACAAGATCAAAAGTAATCAAGGGCAGAGCGGTGGTAGAGTTTGCTGCCTTAAGGGCCTGTCCCACTTTCACAACCTAATTCACGACCTCTGCCGAGTTTGCCCTGGACTCATACTCGCAGCATGGTCGTCACGAGGTGTTAGGAGGTCATAGGTAGGTTGTAGGTTGGTCGTGATGCTAGTCGTAGGTACTCGTGGCATCAAGAAGGTCGGGGCATTTTTCTAGCATGATGAAAAATGTCCACGAGTAAAAAAGGTTGAGAATTAGGTCGTGAATGTGGGACAGGTCCAGAGACCCGGGTTTGATCCTGACTATGGGTGCTGTCTGTATGGAATTTGTACGATCTCCCGGTGACCTGCGTGGGTTTTCTCCGGGATCACCGGTTTCTTCCCACACTCAAAGGACGTACAGGTTTGTAGGCTAATTGGCTTGGTAAAAAATGTAAATTGTCCCTAGTGTGCGTAGGACAGTGTTAGTGTGCGGGGATCGCTGGTCGGTGCGGACTAGTCAGTGGGCTGAAGGGCCTGTTTCCGCGCTGTATCTCTAAAGTAAACTAGACTAAACTAATCCCAGCATTTCTTAACCTTTCCAGAGAAATGGAAATGAAAAGCAATGTTGGGGTACAAAATGGAGTTTATGTCTAATTACAGCCTAGCTTTGGAACACAATGCACCACTAGTGGGAGAGTAAAGGACCACAGGCCATAGCCTCAATAAAAGGACGTACCTTTAAGAAAGTTAGATGGATGGAGGAATTTCTTTAGTCCGCGGGTGGTGAATCATGGAATTCATTGGCACAGACGGTGGTGGAGGTGGATAGTTTGAAGATGGAGATTGACAGATTCTTGATCATTATGGGTGTCAGGGTTATGGGGAGAAGACCAGCGAATGGGGTTGAGAGGGTTGGATAGATCAGCCATGATTGAATGGCGTAGTACACTCGATGGGCCGAATGGCCTAATTCTGCACCTGTACCGTATGAACTTACGAAGACCCTGAGTGCAGGGGTAACTCGGTGGGTCAGGCAACATGTTTAAGAAAGAACTGCAGATGTTGGTAAAATCGAAGGTAACACAAAATGCTGGAGAAACTCAGCGGGTGAGGCAGCATCTATGGAGAGAAGGAATTGGTGACATTTAGGGTCAAGACCCTTCTTCAGACTGATTGTAGTGGGGGTGTCGTCTTCGTGCAGTGGTTTCTTCAGTAAGAAGAAGGGTTCTGACCCGAAACGTCCATCTATCCATGTTCTCCGAGATGCTGCTTGATCAGCTGAGTTACTCCACCTTTTTTTGCAAACCAGCATCTGCAGTTCCTCGTTTCTGCACCAGAGACTCCCCCCCCCCCCCCTTGATTTTCCAAGGAAAAGGCACTAAGCATCCCTCATTTATATGCAAAGGAGGTCGATCGAGGTTTTAGAAATCAGGATAGTATCTTAACTTCTGTCACTCCACCCCGATTCAGTTAACTAGATCAATGAGGCACATCTTAACAGGAGATAATTCATTTTGAACCATCTGCATACTGAAAACTTAATTTAACTTCAAGTAACTTAATTGATATTTGAAAGAATCACAATACGTCTGCATGATGATGTCAATGCTCTATATTTGTGGTACTCATCAGCATTCGTTTGACCATAATTTATGGTCTCAAACGTAGTCAAGATTGCAAATAATTGTTACCTTTTAAAATGCATTTCATTTGCCCGTCAATAATACAGAAAACCAACTGCAGGATTAGAGCACTTTTACGCTCTAAAGTCGAAAGTCTAAAACCTACTATTTTTATCTCCGACTTTGTTCCTGAACAACCATGAACAAGTTGCATTTTCTTATTTTTTGGAAAATCGTTTATTGAATGGAAAGCCAGAGTCATATAAGATGAGGGCACATTCGAATCATAAAACTGAATATATATATAAAACTGCAAAATATATAGCTTAAGCTGACATTCTTCAGAGGAAAAATACAACAAAGGGTTACTCACCCAGCCATCCTGTAGAGGAGTTTTCTACGCACATATCTGTCTCGGCACTTGGCAGGACAAAACCCACCACAAACACTTCCACTCCATCAGCCATGAGGGACAATCCCAGCACAAGGAAGAGTGCCCACTGGAAACGGCCATGGCCGCACTCCTGAATGATCAGTTCATACTGTTGGGCCAGCTCCTCTTCGTCAGCTCTCCTCTCGGCGTCCAGCTCTTCGCGGTCCTTGTAGTCGTCCGAGACAAGTTGCCCAATGGCGACCTGGTTCTCCTTCCTCTGGCTCGTGTCTGGGATCCCCTGGTACTCCCCTTCGTAGATCTCGTCCTCCTCGTCGTGCCCTTCTGTGGCATCACTTGAGCCCTCGTCCTCTGGCTGCCCCTCTCCGTGAGTCGATCTGCCATAGTTGAAGCTCTCGTCGTCTTGAAAGTTGGCGTAAGTTGTCTTGGTGTACGCGTCCTGCGCGTAGTCGCCGCCGGCATTGGCCTTCTTCACCGTTTGCTTCTTAACTTCTTTGGCAATGTCCTTGGCGCCCCTCACCAGGGTAGTCCTGTCCCTGTACGCATCATCCATCCTTCCTCCAATCTTAAACGCCTTCCGCCAGCGAACACGCCGAGTGCGATGATACAAAGATTAAGAACCGCTGTCCAAACTTGGAGCCTTGAGTTTGGGGATCTGACATTCAGTTCTTGAACATACACAAAAATCTAGTGCGGGTTTTCAGTGTTCTCGGTTGGTAATTGGGGATTTTATTTTGTTTATATTCCCATGGTCAACACCTAGAACATCAAAAGAATGGAGAAACCACAATCAGGCATAAAACCATGATAGTTAAATAAACGGACTCTAATTATTATACTCATTTGCTCAATAGTAATTAAAAATCATGATTGATCGATCGATTGATCGATTGACTTATTGGTTGATCAATTGATTGAAATATACAACATGGAAACGCCCAACATATCCATGGATCAACAATTCACACTCGTTCCATGTTATCCCACTTTCGCATCCACACCCTACACACTAGGGGCAATCTTACAGAGGTCAATTAACCCGGAGGAAACACACACGGTCATTGGGAGAATGTGCAATCTCTGAACTAAAAGAACACTTTGAAGAGCTTAAATCATCATGGTTCTGCTTTGATTTCCAGTGATACAGAATTTGGATCAACTCCCAACAACTGGATAGAAATTAATAGTGAGACTGTTCCCAATATGAGGGCACACAAAAATGCTGGAGAAACTCAGCGGGTGCAGCAGCATCTATGGAGCGAAGGATAGACGCTCCATAGATGCTGCTGCACCCGCTGAGTTTCTCCAGCATTTTTGTGTACCTTCGATTTTCCAGCATCTGCAGTTCCTTCTTTAACCCAATATGTGGACGCCAGGTGTTTCTATATTCCTTTATGACATAGTAGGAGGCCATTCAGCCCACCAAGTCCAATGCCAATCCTATCCCTCACTTTCCCAATTCTGACATGAATACCCTGAATAAAATATATGGTAGGATTAAAGAACAAGGGGAAAGTGGAAAAGGCAAAACAGAGAAGGAAAGACATCTTCATGGAGTGCGACTTGCCACTGAGTATGAGCTAGCACACTGAAGAAATCATAATCATAATCATACATTATTAGCTAAGTATGTTTTGCAACATACGAGAAATTTGATTTGCCATACAGTCATACCAATAAAAAGCAACAAAACACACAAAATACATTTTAACATGAACATCCACCACAGTGACTCCTCCACATTCCTCACTGTGATAGAAGGCGAAAAAAAGTTCAATCTCTCCCTTCTTTGTCCTCCAGCGGTCGGGGGTGTCTAACCTTCCGTTGACGGGACAATCTTACTCCCGTAGCCAATGGTGGGCCTCTTTGTCGGGGCAATCAAGCTCCTGCATCAGGGGGAAATCTCAGCTCCCCCGCACTGGGCGATCTACCCCGGGTCGGGGCTAGTCGAACGTCGTGCGGCTTTTGGAGTTTCCCGACGTCGGTCTCTTACCCGAGACTGCCAGCTCCTTGATGTTAAAGTCCGCAGCCCGCGGTTGGAGCGTCGATCCCAGGCAACGAATCGTCTCCGATGGTAAGTCCACGCCCCGCGGTGTAGCTCAAAGTCAGTCCCAAGCAAGGTCTCCAGCTCCACTATGTTAGGCTGCAGAGCAACCGGAGATATAATCCGGAAAACTATCGCATCTCCGGCAAGGTAAGAGATTGAAAAAAAAATCCCCCCTCCCCCAACATAAAACAAACCAGAGAACATTAACACATACTTTTTAAACACACGAAAAATGACAAAAAAGACGAAAAGGACAGACAGACTGTAGGCGAGGCTGCCATCGAAGCGCCACCCGGTGGCATTATCATCAACTTGAATGTCCAGGAGCGAAAAAGACTGCCAAAAGTTGTGAACACTGCCCAGTCCATCACCGGCTCTGACCTCCCCACCATCGAATGGATTTACCGGAGTCGCTGCCTCAAAGAGGCAGCCAGCATGATCAGAGACCCACATTATCCTGGCCACACACTCAATTCATTCCCGCCATTGGGAAGAAGGTGCAGGAGCCTGAAAACTGTAAAGTCCAGGTTCAGGAACAGCTGCTCCCCTAGAACCATCAGGCTATTAAACACTGCAATCTCAAATAAGCTCTGAACTACAATAGACTATTATTGTTGCTATTGTATGTGCGTGTGTGTGCGTGCGTGTGCGTGCGTGTCTGCGTCTGCGTCTGCGTGTGTGTGTGTGTGTGTGTGTGTGTAGACATAAATGCTGGAGAAACTCAGCGGGTGAGGCAGCATCTATGGAGTGAAGGAAATAGGCAACGTTTCGGGTCTGAAGAAGGGTTTTGACCCGAAACGTTGCCTATTTCCTTCGCTCCATAGATGCTGCCTCACCCGCTGAGTTTCTCCAGCATTTGTCTACATATGATCTAGTTGTCTACTATGAACGTTCGACTAGCCCCGACCCGGTATATACACACACTGAACTTTTGTTTTCTCTCTCATTTATTATATTGTTTATGGTGTACTATGTTTACATATTCTGTTCTGCTGCAGCAAGTAAGAATTTCATTGTTCTATCTGGGACACATGACAATAAAACTCTTGATTCTTGACTTCCACTTCAACGGACAAAAAACAGAATTTTTATCCCAAAAAAAGATAAACTGATTTAGTAGAAAACTTCAACGCAAGGTTCAATCCTTGGTTCATTGGTTCTTTATCATGATCATAAGAGATAGGAGCAGAATTAGGCCATTTGGCCCATCAAGTCTACTCCACCATTCAATCATGGCTGATCTATCTCTCCCTCCTAACCCCATCCTCCTGCCTTCTCCCCATAACCGCTGACACCTGTACCAATCAAGAATCTACAGTACCTATCTCTGCTTTAAATACATCCACTGACTTTGCCTCCACAGTCTTCCACAGATTCACCACCCTCCGACTAAAGAAATTCCTTCTGATCTCCTCCCTACAAGAACATCCTTTAATTCTGAGGCTACGACCTCTAGTCCCACACTCACCCTAGACTTTATTATCATATCTACCGAGGTATAGTGACATTTTTTTTTGGCATACGCTCAGTACATTATAACCATACATAGGCACAATTCCAGATTAAGCACAAGGTGTAGAGAAATAGCCCACTGAGACCATACACAAGGTTCACCAGGTTTGACGCCTTTATTCTAAGTCCCAGCTGCAGCTGGCCATAATGCCCCGTGGTCCTGGTGCCAATGCAGCGAATAATGACCTGATAATGTTCTGATGATGTTCGTTCAGGGGTAGAAATTAATCAGACACCAGCGATAGATTCCCTGCCCACTTCAAGATGATGCAAGCTACCCGAGGGAGAAGGTGGGCCCCCTTGGTTTTGTATCTCATGAGATGGCACCGCTGGCAGCCCTGCACTGCCAAAGCACGGAACTAGAGTGTGCAGGAAGAAGTGTGTCTGAAGAAGGGTCCCAACCCCATACATCACCTACCCATGTGTAGGCAGCATGTCTGGAGTAAAGGAATAGGTGACTTTCCAGGTCGGAAACCCTTCTTCAGACGCGTTGAGTCAGAAGTTACTGGACTCCGTAAGTCTGCTGAGTTACTCCAAACATTTTTGTGCCTATCGCTGAACTAGAGTGTTAGCTGAAGCTCTTTGCACCAATCTCCCTACAGTGGGACTGGCCAGAGGACTCAGAGACTTGAATCCCAACAACTGATGTATAACCAAACGTATAAATGACATGGCCGGCGTCACAGTGAAGTGTTTATATACCAGAAATACTCAATGTACACCAGGAGAAGGTCTTGGAATTTCCCGAGAAACTAACAATGAGTTAAAGCAGCATTTTGAGAAGAGCATCTCCAAGTGTCCCAAAGACAACTGTAAGAAAGGGGGCTCCATTGTGACAGCAGTGGTTCCCCAAAAAACTACATTACAAGAGGCTGTGATAATTCAAGTAGTCCAATTGAAAAAACTGAGTGACAACTCCTTTTATTTCTTGTAGAGTCTTGTTTTTCAAATAATCTAGTCAGAGAGGTATACAATGTGGAATCTGACCCTTTGGCCCAACTTGCCCACACCAACCAAGATGCCCCATCTACACTAGTCCCACCTGCCAGCGTTTGGCCCATATCCCTCAAAATCTGTCGTAACAATGGACCTGTCCAAATGTTTTTTAAATGTTGTGATATTACCTGCCTCAACTACCTCCTCCGACAGCTCTTTCCATATACCTACTATCCTTTGTGTAAAGAAATTGCCCCTGCGATTCTTATTAAATCTTCCCCACCCCCCCCCCCCCACCTTAAAATCTGATCCATACTTTATTTGCAAAATGTCCTATAGCTACTTTGTATTTCTCAATTACCATCATCTATGGTGTACCATTGAGAATATAATTATCACTGGATCATATGTGCAAAGCAACACATAAGGCAGACAGGATAAAATGCACTTCACATATTGTTTGTTTGTTTAAATTAGTTCAGCTAAGAAATACAGCATGGAAACAGGCCCTTTGGCCCATCAAGTCCACACCAAACATTGATCACTAGTTCAGACTAGTTCCATGTTATCGCAATTTCTCATCCACTCCCTACACACTAAGGGCAGTTTTACAGAGGCAGGCCAATTAACCCCGCACAACTCTTTAGGGTGTGGGGGGAGAAACCGGAGCATCTGGAGGAAACCCACGCGGTCACAGGAAGAACGTGCAAATTCCACACAGATGAGACGCGAGGTCAGGATCGAACCTGGGTCCCTGGCGCTGTGAGGCAGCAGCTCCAACAGTGCCAATCTTCAACTCTCATGTCATTTAGTTAGAGCTCAGTTGTTGGGATTCAAGTCTCTGAGTCCTCTGGCCAGTCCCACTGTAGGGGAGGTTGGTGCAAAGAGCTTCAGCTAACACTCTGGTTCAGCGAGAGGCACAAAAATGCTGGAGTAACTCAGCAGACTTACGGAGTCCAGTAACTTCAGACTCAAACCGTCCGAAGAAGGGTTTCCGACCTGAAAAGTCAACCTATTCCTTTTCTGCACATATGCTGATCTGACCGTGCAGCTCCTCTATTGCAGCAGACTGATTAGCTCCAGGATCTGGTTACAATTGCAATAAGTTCCTCGATCACCCAAGGTGGCTTTGCACTGTCAAAATACAACTCACACATCAAGCTGATAGAGGAAACCCAAGACAATTTACATCATGCACATTTGACTGTTTTCGCGGTAATACGAGTACTGAGAGTAAAATCCCACACAACCTAATGCAAACAAAGATTGCAGGTGCACAGTTGCAGGGAATACTGTGACCAGCAGAGATTCGAGTATAAAGAGCAGAGCGTCTTGGTTCTTGGTTCTTGGTTTCTTGGTCCTCCAAAATATTCCAAATGGAATTTAAACTGGAGGTGGTGGAGGGAGGACTTAAGCCAGAAAGGGTTTTTGGGAAGAAAGGGCTACATTACATTTAGTTGCATCTGGTTGGGTAACTAAAGTAGGGTGGAGATTATTCCATGCTTTAATTGTGCGGGGGAAGAATGAATTGCTGTACACATCTGTCTTGGTAGCTGGAATCACAAATTGGATCGAATGCCCTCGTCTGCTCCTAATTGGTTTGGGTTTGGTGTGGGTCTTGTAATCTATGTCGAGCTGACCATTTAACATTTTGTAAAAACAGGTCAAACGGTGAGCTTCACGTCTGTCTTGGAGAGGGTTCCACCCCAGAGAATTCAGAAGTTTGGTAACACTCGCTTCTCTCTCATAGCCGACACCTCCAATGTAGGACACAAAGTGTTGGAGTAACTCAGCGAGTCATGCAGCATCTCTGGAGAGCATGGATACCCGACCCAAAATGTCATCTACCCATCTTCTCCAGAGATGCTGCCTCACTCGCTGAATTACTCCAGCACTTTGTGTCTTTGTTTTATTCGTTTAGAAATACAGTGTGGAAATAGGCCCTTCGGTCCACCAAGTCCGCGCCAACCAACGATCACCCATACACTGGTTCTATCCTACACATTAGGTACAATTTACCAAAGGTAATTAGCCGACATACGTGCACGTCTTTGGAACGTGGAAACCGGAGTACCTGGAGTAAACCCATGCAGTCACATGGAGAACGTTCAAACAGAAAGCACCCGTAGTTAGGATCGAACCCAGGTCTCTGGCAACAACTCTATCGCTGTTCCACTGTGTCACCCATTGTGTCCTTTTGTGAACCAGCATCTGCAGTTCCTTCTTTCTGCACAACGTCTACACAAATATGTTGTTTTCCCTTCGATAGCATTTGTCGGCACTGGGCCTGTACTCGCTGGAGTTTAGAAGGATGAGGAGGCCCCTCATGGAAACTTCCCGAATAGTGAAAGGCTTGGACAGAGTGGATGTGGAGAGGATGTTTCCACTAGTGGGAGAGTCTAGGACCAGAGGCCTTAGCTTCAGAATGAAAGGACGCACCTTTTCAAAGGAGATGAGAAGGAATTTCTTTAGTCAGAAGGTGGTGAATCTGTGGAATTCATTGCCGTAGATGGCTGTGGAGGGCAAGTCAAGGGATATTTTTAAGGCAGAGATAGACAGATTCTTGATTAGTACGGGTGTCAGGGGTTATGGGGAGAAGGCAAGAGAATGGGGTTAACTGGGAAGGATAGATCACGGTGGCGCAACGGTGGAGTTGCTGCCTTACAGCGAATGCAGCGCCGGAGACCATTGGTCCTGTCTGTACGGAGTTTGTACCTTCTCCCCGTGACCTGCGTGGGTTCTCTCCAAGATCTTCGGTTTCCTCCCACGCTCCAAAGACGTACAGGTTTATAGCTTAATTGGCTTGGTAAATGTAAAAATTGTCCCTAGTGGGTGTAGGATAGTGTTAATATGCGGGGATCGCTAGTCGGCACGGACCAGGTGGGCCGAAGGGCCTGTTTCTGTGCTGTATCTCTAAACTAAACTAAAAGATCAGCCATGATTGAATGGTGTAGTTGACATGATGGGCCAAACGGCCTAATTCTGCTCCTAGAATTTATCAACTGGTGACAAGGAGCAAAACCATCCCCTTGATCGAGGGAATCCCAGAGGACAATTTAATTTGCAGCTGGTAAACACACTTTCTCCTCAGAGTCAATCAGAGAATAATCCACGGAATAAATGCAATTTCCATATTCATAGAACCTGCTAGCAGGTGGTTCCCTGACCTTCCCCTGACAACTAAGATTAACCATAATTTTCCAATTAAAAGTAACTAAGTGGCTGCAGTATGCATGTTCAATTCCTGTGAAATACCAGAAACAAGGAACTACAGATGCTAATTAATACACTAATGGGCCCAAAGTGCTGGAGTAACTCAGCAGGCCAGGCACCATCCCTGGAGAACATGGACTGGTGACGTTTTGTGTCGGGACCCTTCTTCGGACTGATTGTGGGGGAGGGGAGAAGAAAGCTGGGAGAGGGGAGAGGAAAGACAAAGTTTGGCAGGTAATAGGTGGACACAGGCAAGGGGGGTTTGGATAGGCAGATGGTTAGAACAAAGGCCAGGAAAGCCTGGGAAATACTAACAGTGTACAACCATAACAGAGTAGCTTGGAAAATATCGTCAACATCCTGCTACCCAAACTATTGCTACCTACAGTGCTTTAGCATCAGAAATTGAAAAGTAAAAAATGGCAGATACAGGTATATTGGAAAAAGAGAGTCCTGGAAAATTCACTGTTTGTTGCTTCAATGTTTACAATTCCAAGGCTTAATCATGGTTGGAGTAGTGACACTGATAGAAAATAAAGTTAGCCGAGCTACTCCTTGGGATTTATACATTTTCCTGTAAGATTATATTCTGATGATTCAACAACATTTATTAATTGTGTAGGAAAGAACTGCAGATGCTGGTTTAAACCGAAGATAGACACAAAAAGCTGGAGTAACTCAGTGGGACTCAGTGGAGAAGGAATGGGTGATGTTTCGGGTCGAGGCTTGAAGAAGGGTCTCGACCCGAAACGTCAACCATTCCTTCTCTCCAGAGATGCTGCCTGTCTCGCTGAGTTACTCCAGCATTTTGTGTCTATCTACCATTTATTAATTAATTGAATTAAAGTCTTTTGAGGGCTATTCATCTTGAGCATGACGACTACATGTGCATTGTCAACTCTAGGAAATCCAGTCAGTCACTGATTGCTTTTGCCTCCTTTCCATGGAGTAAATTAGAAATCCATCTTAAATTGGAAAATTGAAGATTTTAGCAATGGAAGGTCACTGAAGTTTTAGCACGGAGTCTCTTGCCCAGAGTAGGGGAATCAAGAACCGGAAGACATAGGTTTAAGGTGAGGGGGGAAAGATTTAATATGGAATAAGGGGTAAGCCATTTAGAATGGAGATGAGGAAACACCTTTTCACACAGAGAGTTGTGAGTCTGTGGAATTCTCTGCCTCAGAGGGCGGTGGAGGCCGGTTCTCTGGATACTTTCAAGAGAGAGCTAGATAGAGCTCTTGAAGATAGCGGAGTCAGGAGATATGGGGAGAAGGCAGGAACGGGGTACTGATTGGGGATGATCAGCCATGATCACATTGAATGGCGGTGCTGGCTCGAAGGGCCAAATGGCCTACTCCTGCACCTATTGTCTATTGAACCTGAGGGGTAGTGTTCTCACACAAAGGGTGGTGGGTGTAAGGAACGAGCTGCCGGAAGAGGTAATTGAGGCAGGGACTATCGCTATCGCAACGTTTAAGAAACATTTAGACTGGTCCATGGATAGGACAGGTTTAAGAGGGATACGAGCCAAACACAGGCAGGTGGGACTAGTGTAGATGGGACATGTGGGCAAGTTGGTCTGAAGGGCCTGTTTCCACTCTATGACACTGACATTAGTGCATGAAGTCTGAATAAAGTGGCAAATTCTGCCAATGTTGCTTCAAGGAACCCATTTTCTCTTAATTCATTTATTTATGGGCTTTAAGCATTGCCACCTAGGGTAGCATTTATTACTTAATCATAAATGCCCAGGACCTGATCACCTTACAAGATAATTTCCAAGGACATCTAAAGCTATGAGTTTGGAGTCATATACTAGCCACACCAGGTAAGCCTGGAAGATCTCCTTCTCTGAAAGACTTGGAGAACCAGAGAGGTTTTTATAACATTATGCTACAAATGGTCCCGTTTATAATGACTGCGACTGGCTATTTGCTCCAGCTTTGTCTGGTTACTTATATTCAAATTCAACAGTGAAATATAAATGTATCCCTCGTGATCACTCAGCTAGGCTACTGTTTATTACTTCAAGGAGACAATCTCTTTGCTACTGAGTCATGTTAGATTTAGCCCTTTGGGCTAATGGAATCAAGGGATATGGGGAGAAAGCAGGAACGGGGTATTGATTCTGGATGATCAGCCATGATCAGATTGAATGGCGGTGCTGGCAAGAAGGGCCGAATGGCCTACTCCTGCACTTATTTTCTATGTTTCTATACGCCTTGTGGTATGGTGGCAAGATTGGAAACTGGGCTCCAGCAGATGACATGGAAGGGTGACAGCATCTCTATTGAATGGCAATATCTACATTAGATCTGCCCAGGCATGACAAGGTTAATATACCTAGATTCATAGTCATAAAGCAAGGAAACAGGCCCTTCGGCCCAACTAATTCATGCCAATTGGCCGATATCCCTCTTTCCTATCATGTACATGTCTTTAAAATGATGCTATTGTAACTGCCTCAACTATCTCCTCTGATATTTATTCCATATACTCAATGTCTGTGTGAAAATGTTGCTCCTCAGGATCCGATTAAATGTTTCCCTTCTCACCTTAAACCTACACCGTCTGGTTTCTGATTGCCCTACCCTATCTATTCTCCTCATGATGTTGTACACCTCTGCTATGTTTCATCCCTCGGCCTCATGCGCTCCCAGGAATAAAATCCTTGTCCGCCCAATTTCCCCTAATTAGCTCAGGCACTCGAGTCTTGGCATCATCCTTGTAAACCTTCACTGCAGTCTGAAGCTGCCTGTACCGCTGAGTTACTCCAGCATTTTGTGTCTACCTTCTCTGCACTCTTTCCAGCTTAACATCAAACTTGGATCTGGCAAACTTAGTTCCAGCACAGGTCTGTAACACCTGGAGTTAGACTCAAAGTCATGGAGTCTTACAATGTGAAAATAGCTCCTTCGGCCCAACTTGTCCACACTGGCCAACACGTCCAATCTTCAATATTCCAACCTGCCTGCATTTGGCCCATATATCCCTCTAAACCTGTCCTATCCAAGTACCTGTCTAAAAGTTTCTTAAATGTTGCAATAGTACCTATCTCCACCGGCAGCTCGTTCCATACACCCAATCATTCTTTGTGTGAAAAAGTTACCCCTCGGGTTCCTATTAAATCTTCCTCCCCCTCACCTTAAACCTATGTCCTCTGGTTCTCGATTCCCCTACTCTGGGCAAGAGACTCTGTGCATCTACCCAATCTATTCTACTTAAGGGGCTGTCCCACTGTACGAGCTAATTCAAGAGCTCTCCCGAGTAAAAAAAAAAAATCAAACTCGTTGTAAGCACGTAGAATGTACGTAGCGGGTACGTTGGAGCTCGGGATGTCTCTTAAGCGGCTCGTAACGCTAACGGCAGGTACTCGGGAAATGCGGTAAGCTCGGGAAGACTCGTGAAGATTTTTCAACATGTTGAAAAATGTCCACGAGAGCCCCGAGTACCTACGAGCGGCTATTACCGTAATTCTCCGAGTTCGAATCAGGAGAAACTCGGGAGAACTCTTGAATTAGCTTGTACAGTGGGACAGCCCCATTATGATTTTGTACACCTCTACAAGATCACATCCTCCTGCGCTCCAAGGAAAAGAGACTTGGTCCGCTCAATCCCTCCCTACAGCTCAGGCCCTTAAGTCTTGGCAACATCCTCGTAAATCTTCTCTGCATGCTTTCCAGTTTGACGACATCTTTCCTATTATAGTGCACTTGCTGTAACTTCTATCAACCTGAACCCTCTCCAAGTTCGATGAAATGTTGACAAGCTCAGTGCAGTGCCATTGCACAGCATGGTTCCACTTAAGATGCAGCAGCGAACAACAAAGGCAAAATAAAATCAATAAAGCAGGAACGGTAGAATAAAAAGCAAAGCAATTAACCAAATTGCAAATCAGCACACAGCTCTAGGCATTCAGTAAATCAGGAAGTGATTCTTTCTATAAAAGATCAACCCTGCTGGGGACAAGAGGCCAAAAAGCACTGGATTCTTCACGGACCAATTTAACCACATTTGCATTATATTACAGGGTGTAATGAGGCCTGAATTCCATTTTTATTGTAGCTTCCTAATGAAAATAAACATTTCTCAATTGCGCCAATGTGAGTAGCTGGAATGGTGGCCAATTCTCTGATGCATGTCAGAGAGTCATTGAGTCACAGAATCATACAGCGTGGAAACAGGCCCTTTGTCCCAACTTGCCCACACTGACCAACATGTCCCATTTACACCAGTCCCACCTACCTGCGTTTGGTCCATAGTCCTGTAAACTTGTCCTATCCATGTACCTGTCTAATTGTTTCCTAAACTTTGCAATAGTCCCTACCTCAACTACCTCCTCCGGCGGCTTGTTCCATACACCCACCACCCTTTGTGTGAAAAAGTTACCCCTCAGATTCCTATAAAATCTTTCCCCCTTCACCTTAAACATGTGCCCTCTGGTTCTCAGTTCTCCTACTCTGGGCAAGAGACTCTGTGCGTCTACCTAATCTATTCCTCTTGTGATTTTATACATTTCTATAAGATCACCCCTCATCCTCCTGCGCTCCAAGGAATAGAGTCCCAGCCTGCTCAACTTCTTCCTAGAGCTCAGACACATTTTTTCTGTACCCTTTCCAACTTGACAACATCTGTCCTCCAACATGGTGCCCAGATCTAAACACAATACTCTAAACGCAGCCTCACCAACATCTCAGATAATCAGGTAAACGCACAGTCTCTTGCCCAGAGTTGGGGAATCGAGGTCCAGAAGACATAGGTTTAAGGTGAGGGGGAATAGATTTAATAGGAATCTGAGGGATCATTTTTTCACACAAAGGGTGGTGGGTGTATGGAACGAGTTGCTGGAGGAGGTAGCTGAGGCTGGGGCTAACCCAACGTTTTAAGAAACATTTAGACCGGTACATGGATAGGACAGGTTTGGAGGGATATGGGCCACACGGGGGAAGGTGGGACCAGTGTAGATGGGACACGTTGGCCAGTGTCGGCAGGTTAGGCCGAAGGGCCTGTTTCCACGCTGTCTCACTCTATGACTCCAAGTTTGACATAGACACTGTAGGCCAAAGGACCTGACATTGTGCTGAACTGTTTTATGTTCTATATTCTGTGTTCTACAGTCATGTGTTTTTAAACTGAAACTCAGCCATGAAACTGTGATTCAAATATTACTCACATTGTACTTGTTTTTGGTTTCTGGTTAATAATGCAATACGTAATACAGAGGGCTACACCAGAGGTGTAATTCTGACACATTGTGCCTGGCATGTCAGCTAACTCATGTCCTCCATTTCCCAAGAGAGGAAAAAAGAAAAAAAAGAAAAGGAAAATAAACTGCGCCAACAAACTAGTTGTATGTTTTCCTCCCTGTTTCGGATTCCGCCTCCAGTTTATATGGCCTCTCCTCATTCTTCGTCCCAAAGTATTACCAAAATTCTGCATTTTCCTGCATTAGATTTCACCAGCCAATAACCTGCCTATTCCATTAGCCTGACTATCTCTCCTTGAAGACTGTTAATATTCTCTTCACAGTTCACTACACCCCTATATTTTGTGACGCCTGCAAACGTGAAAAATCTGATGCGCCAAAGGCCAAATCATGAATATATACTAAGATAAACAGTGGTCCAAGTACTGATCTGTAGGGATACACCACTGTACACCTACATCCCAACCATAAAGAAAACAAATGCTCCTGGCTGTTCTCTGTTCATTATTATTCTGCCACTGCAGCTTATTTGCCTAAAATGAAGCCCCCCCTCCCAAAATTGAACTGCAACCCCCCTCTCCTAAATTAAACTGAACCCCCCCCCCAAATTAATCTATACGTGCTAGAATTCCCATTATTTTACCTGCTATTCAGGATTGTAATCAGTTCTTTCACGTCAAACTAAAGACGCTTTTAAATCAACATTGCTTATTTGCACACCAGGGAAAAGCTCGGTCTATCCGTTAACTATTCCTGCATGTTAGAGATAAGGCACATCGTCATGTGCACAGCGAGCCTTTCATTAATCATATACACATCGCAGAAAATAGGCTTTCTTTATCTTCCTATTTATTTTTTTTATTTTGGCCAAAATTGGTGTCCCTGTTGCTATCTCTTTAGCTTGATTTTATGACTCTGTGGTCATAGACTGTTGGAGCGCTGAATGAGGCCACAAGGCTCACGCCAGCCACCTTGTAGCAAGGGCAATCTTGCCATTCCCACTGCAAAACACAACGGTGCTGGAGGAACTCAGCGGGTCAGGCGTCGTCTGTGGAGGGAATGGACAGGCAAAGCTTCGGGACGGGACCCTTCTTCAGACTGGTGTAGGAGGGAGAAGGCTGGAAAAGAGAGGTTGGGGGATCAGGTCTGGCAAGTGACAGGTGGAGGAAGGGACTGCAGATGCCGGTTTACACCGATGATACGACGGACAAAATGCTGGAGTAACTCAGTGGGTCAGGCAGCATCTCTGGAGAGAAGGAACAGGTGACGTATCGAGTCGAATCTCTTCTTCAGACCGAGAGTCAGGGGAGAGGGAAACTAGAGGCATGAAAAGGTTCAGAACAAGTCAGAAACGGCACAGATGACCAAGGAAAGGCGGAGCCCACAATGGTCCATTGTTGGCTCTGGAAGAGGGATAATTAAGGGATATATGGATGCAAACGATGGAGCTTGCAAGACGACTAGGGTGGGGGAGGGGTGGGGGAGGGGTGGAGAGAGAGGGAATGCAGGGGTTACTTGAAATTATTCATACCGCTGGGTTGTAAACTACCCGAGTGAAATATGAGGAGCTGTTCCTCCAATTTGCATGTGACTTCACTCTGACAGTGGAGGAGGCCCAGTATGGGAAAGGGAAGGGGAGTTTTTAAAAATTGGCAACCAGGAGATCACGTCGGCAAGGTGGAATGAGCCTAGGTGTCCAGTGAAATGATCACCCAGTCTGCTCATTCTTGAGGGAACGGGGGCTACCACCTTCTATCATTGATGAGGCCCTCATACGTTTCCTCGATATCCCACAGCTCTGTCCTTGATCCCCCTCCCCCTAGTCACAACAAAGACAGTCCCCCTAGTCCTCACCTCTCACCCCATCAACCATTGCATACAACGCATAATCATCCAACATTTTCGCCACCTCCAACGGGATCCCAACGCTAGTCACATATTCCCATCTCCACCCCTTTACACCTTCCACAGAGACTGTTCACTCCATAACTCCCTGGTCAACTCATCCCTTCCCACCCAAACCACCCCCTCCCCAGTTAACTTCCCCTGCAACCGCAGGAGATGCATCACCTGCACCTATACCCGCTCCCTTGACTCCATCCTGGGACCCCGACAGTCCTTTCAGTTGAGGCAGAGGTTCACTTGCACCTCTTCCAACGTATATGCGATAGTATGATCTCAATATGCTGCTGGAGCAACTCAGTGGGTCAGGCAGTATCTCCAGCGAATAGGCACAGGATACGTTGGTTGGAGGAGCATTCACTGGATGACATCCTTTGCTAAAACTACATTCAAGTGGCTCTCCAATAATTGCAGTATCTTATCTTCAACTGTATACCAAAATCTATCCATCTATCTATCTATCTATCTATCTCTACTTAACTAAACCTCTTATCTTGTCCTCTTCCAGTTTGCGTTGCTTTTAAATTTGCGCAAAAACAGTACCCGATACCGCTCTGATTTTTCGCCACCTGGCTCACCATTCTCCTGTGCTGCAAATGCACCAAGTTTTGTTCCGATCGGTGAAATATTACAAAAAATATTGGTCTTCTCTCCTGTCATTCGCCGTGACGGAGATGCCCCTTCCGGCACCAACTGTCAATCACCAGTGGCGAGGAGAGTAAAGCTGAAGGAGTGGAGTGAGCAGAGTGTGGGCAGTGTTCCGCGGGCAGGGGCTCGGTTCCGCGGGTGGCGGCGGCGGTGACCAAAACCAAGATGAGCCAGGAGTCGCTGAATGTAGCCGGGGCCGGGAGCCATTGAGTGATGCTGGAACTGGGTGTCGTTGAATGAGTCCGAAGCCGGGAGCCGCTGAGTGTGGCAGGAGCCAGGGTCAGGAGGTGCTGAGTGAGGTTGGAGCCAGGGACAGGAGCCATTGAGTGAGGTTGGGGCCGGGAGCCGTTGAGTGAGGTCGGAGCCAAGGCCGGGAGCTGCTGAGCCCACACACCCCCCCCTCTCCAACACACACCCTCCTCCCTTACCACACACACCCCTCCCTCCTCCCATACACTTCCTCCCCTACCCCCACAACCCCCTTACCCCTCGCACACCCCCCTGCCCACAAACCCCCTTCCGCCCCAACATGCCTCCTGCCCACACACCCATCCCCTCCTTCCCCACCCCCCCACCCCCTCTCATTCCCCCTCACCACCTACCCCTGCCCCCACACCCCCACCCCCAGGGGTAGGCAGCGGCAAGGGTAGGCCACGATAGCCTTCCCCCCATTACCGGCTCCCGACATTGCCTGAAGCTGTCCCCCTCCCCTGGCTGCAGAATGCTCCCCGCCAGCCCCTGCCTGAAGCTGTCCCCGTCCCCCGGCTACAGAACACTCCCGCCGGCCCATGCCTAAAGCCGTCACTGTCCCCAGCTGCAGGATGCTCCCCCGCTCCCCACCGGCCCACGACAGCCCCCAACTGAAGCCATCCCCCTCCCCTGGCTGCAGGATGCCCCCCCCACCCCCACCGGCCCTCCGACAGTCTCGACTGAAACTGCCCCCTCCCCCTCCCTCCCCCTCCCCCACCGGCCCTCCGACAGTCTCGACTGAAACTGCCCCCTCCCTCCCCCTCCCCCACCGGCCCCCGACAGCCCCCACCTAAAGTCGTCCCCATCCCCTGGCTGCAGGACGCTTCCCCCCCACCGGCCCTCGACAGCCCCCGCCTGAAGCTGCCCCACTCCGCCGGCTGCAGGATGTTCCCCCCACCGGCCCCCAACAGCCACGCCTGAAGCCGTCCCCTTCCCCCGGTTGCAGAACACAACAAGAGACGCAAAAGAAAGAATGGACAATAAATCACATCTTTAACATTTAAATTGTTGTTATATTTTAAGAGTTATTCACATTTTAAGCTTTAATAAATCCCTTTTCCACGTGCCGTGCCCGTCAGCTGCGCCTGCGCAGTAATACCTGTGTGTTCTACGTCACAATGGGAACCCAAGGGCGAGAGCCGCAAAGAGTGGATGGGGGGGGGGGTTTGAGGGAGGGGATGGAGTGAGTGCAGGATGCTCCCCCCCCACCCCCACTGGCCCGGACAGCCCCCGCCTGAAGTCCCCAACCACCCCTGGCTGCAGGATTCTCCCCCCCACTGGGCCCCCGCCTGAAGCTGTCCCCCACCGTCCCCACCTGGTGGGCTGGCAGCTCAGTCACTCAGGGCTGGCAGTTCACTCACGGCTATTTCTTGAAATTCCATTTCAAGCAGAATGCAGGCCACCAAATTCAATTTCATAGCATTTCAAGCAGAGTGCAGGCCGCCAAATTCAATTTCATAGCATTTCAAGCAGAGTGCAGGCCACCAAATTCAATTTCATAGCATTTCAAGCAGAGTGCAGGCCACCAAATTAAATTTCATAGCATTTCAAGCAGAGTGCAGGCCACCAAATTGCCAAACAACTCATTGCATTGTCATTAAGGGCTAACAAATCATTTATTGCAAGTACATTGCAGACTCACAGTTCAGTTGATTTACAGCTTAGAATCACAGTTGTGGACTCTCCCTCGCGATCTTCCAGAGTGACTCGTTCATGTCCAGGCATCCGAGGTTTTATAGTCCTGCCCCCCCCCCCCCCCCCGGAAGTCGTGTTACCTTCATCGTGGTGATTGACAGGCGAGAGGACCAATTAGCTGATCTCAATATTTTTAACCAATCATAACTTTTTTTTTCATCGATCGGAAAATTCCTCAGGGCTGCCTCAGCGGAGGAGGACTGTGAGTAAGATGGCCAAAAATCATAGCGATATATGGTAGTGTTTTTTCTAAAATCAATATACAGCGCAGACAGGAAGTGGTCAAGATGAGACTTTTAGTTATATAGATATTTTAAGAGTTATTCACATTTTAAGCTTTTATAATTCCCTTTTCCAATTGCTGTGCCCGCCAGCTGCGCCTGCACAGTAATACCTGCACATTCTATGTCGCGATGGGAACCCAATGGGCAGGAATGGCTGCACCGCCGGAGATCCGCTAAGAGTGAATGGGGGGGTTGAGGGGGGGATGGAATGAGTGCATGGGAGGGGAAGGGCATGGGGCGGAGTGGGGTGGGGGGTGAGGGGAGGAGGGGGGATCAGGGGCGTCACTACGGGAACCCGTCAGCTGCGCCTGTGCAGTTGGGGGCTATGCATGAGTGGTCGAATATTGCGTTGGGGGACCAGGCCTCCCGTGTGAGAATGGGACCCAACGGGTCCCACTTAGTCTAGTGTCTACTATCTACCTCGCTGGTGACCCTCGGACTATCTTTGATCGGACTTTATCTTGTACTAAACGTTATTCCCTGATCATGTATCTCTCCATTGTAAATGGATCGATTGTAATCATGTATTGTCTTTCCGCTGACTGGTAGTCACACAACACAAGCTTTTCACTGTGCCTCGGTACATAATGACAATAAGCTAACTGATGTCGCTGTTGTTTAATGTTGCTTACACCTCTTTGAGTCTGCTGCTCAAAGCTGAAGAAAGCAACTTAGAAATTGGTTACCTTGCATTGACTACCGGGTCCCTTTTACCTCCTCCCCCGACTCCATCCGTTCACTATTTTCTTATATATCAAACTTACCCAGTGGGTGGGGACCTGCTTAGATATTGTGTAGAACAGGTTTTCCAAAATACAGGAAGCCCAGTGCTGCCTGTACTTTTTATAGCCCAAGCAGGTAAAGGGAGCTCCAAAAGGATTTTCATGGCTGTTATGGTCTATTGCAGTATATAGTTAGATCTCTTTTATTTCTGCCTTTCCCAACCTACCAGATGTTGCAACTGCAATTTGGAATGCTTGCCACATCATGACATAATTTTGGCTTCAATAGAACCAGTCATCAAGGAGGAAGCAAAGTGGGTAGCCAACATTACAACACATAATGAGAACCAGTTGCCAAAGATGAATTTGCACATCTAGAAGTTAGCAACTTTTTATTCGAATGTACATCACAATGCCCTGTACATATGGTATTACATCTGCAATTGGTCACAAGTTCATCAGTGATAGGAGTAGAATTAGGCCATTCGGCCCATCAAGTCTACTCTGCCATTCAACCACTGCTGATCTAGCTCTCCTCCTCAACCCCATTCTCCTGCTTTCTCCCCATAACCCTAACATCTATCTGTCTCTGCCATAAAATCTCCATTGACTTCACACAGAGAGTGGTGAATCTGTGGAATTCTCTGCCACAGAAGGTAGTTGAGGCCAGTTCATTGGCTATATTTAAGAGGGAGTTAGATGTGGCCCTTCTATGTCTCTGCAGCCTTCTGTGGCAATGTATTCCACAGATTCACCGCCCTCTGACTAAAGAAATGCCTCCTCATCTCCTTCCTAAAGGACTGTCCTTATATTCTGAAGCTATGACCTCTGGTCCTAGACTCTCCCACTAGTGGAAACATCCTCTCCATATCCACTCTATTCATAGAAACATAGAAACATAGAAAGTAGGTGCGAGAGCAGACCACCAGGTCCATCGAGCCCGCACCGCCATTCGCTCATGGCTGAACACCAAACAAACACCCCTACCCACAAACAGTAGACACATGACACAGAACACAAGACACTACCCTCCCCTTTATACCGCTATCACCCCTCTCCACCCCAAGAACCGCGTGATCTCCTGGGGGAGGCAAAAAAACGGATAAAAACCCAGGTCCAATTCGGGAAAGAAATCCGGGAAATTCCTCTCCGACCCCAATCCAGGCGATCGACACTTGTCCAGGAGATCACTCAGGTCTTACTATACTAACCCTACCTAGGTCCATATCCCTGCCCTCTCCCCGTAGCCCCTTATCCCCTTGGCAGCTAAAAAACCATCAGACCATTAATTATTCATTAAGTTTCAATAAGGTTCTCCTCATCCTTCTAAACTTCAGCGAGTATAGGCCCAGCGCTGTCAAACGCTCATCATATGTCAACCCACACATTGCTGGGACTATTCTTGCAAACCTCCTCTGGACCCTCTTCACCGCCAGCACGTCCTTCCTCAGATATGGGGCCCAGAATTGCTCACAATACTCCAAATGCGGTCTGACCAGCACCTTTTTGCCTTCAACAATATTATACTCTCACTTGGAAGAGAATGGGATAATTAGGGACAGTCAGCATGGCTTTGCCCACAGCAGGTCATGTCTTCATTGAATCTTTTGAGGAAGTAATAGTGATTGATGAGGTGGATGTTGTCTACAGGTTTTTAGTAAGGCAGATAAAGGAACTAGTTATTTACCAGGAAGCATGGTGGAGTACATGCCCCAATCAACATCAAATGTGCAGAAGTGGAGATGGTTGTGAGCTTCAAGACTTTTGGCATTAATATAACTAATAATCTGTTGTGGACCAACCACATTGATGCCACAGCCAAGACGGCACAACAGAACCTCTACTTCCTGTGGAGACTGAATAAATGTGGCATGTCTCTAGTGACCATTAGAAACTTCTACAGATGCACAATAAAAGGCATACTCTTCGGTTGCATCACAGCTTGGTTTGGGAACAGCTCTGTCCAAGATCGCAAGAATTTACAAAGAGCTGCAGATGTCCATTGCACTCCCAGTCCATTACACAGACCAGACTTCCCACCAATGACTTTGTCAAGATTGCCATTACCGATTGTAAGTGATGTACCAATGACTGATGTGGCAGAATTGTTTCATATGTCCATTTGTGAAGTGTTGCCAGTGGATAACAAACGTATAGAGCGTGAGACAAGGAATGATAGGACTCTTTCAGGGGTATATGATGTAACAGTACGAGGGTGGCAAGCGGAAGGAGATTCTCGGTTTCCTCAATATTCAGCAAGAAGAGAACAATTGTCTACGTGCAGGGGTACCGTGATGTGTGGTTCTAGAGTGGTGATTCCCCAAAAGTTACAGAAACAAATCTTGGAGGAACTACACGTTGGTCATCTAGGATGCACTAAGATTAAAAGTCTGGCTCGTGCATATGTATGGTGGCCAGGTATTGATGGCCAGATTGAGGAATTGGCCAAAAATTGTTCTGGCTGTCGGCTTGAGCAGAAGACACCTCCATTGGCCCCTATCCATCCATGGGAATGGCCGTCTGGTCCATGGAAACGGGTTCATATTGATTATGCAGGACCCTTTCAAGAGTCTATGTTCCTGGTGGTAGTAGATGCGCATTCGAAATGGCCAGAGGTTATAAAGATGTCCTCGACTACGTCTCAGAAGACAATTGCGACGTTACGAACAATTTTTTGCAAGGTATGGGTTGCCTGAACAAATATGTTCGGATAACGGGCCTCAATTTGTATCTGAAGACTTTAAGAAGTTTCTGAAGACTAATGGCATTAAACACTATACGTCGGCACCTTATCATCCGGCAACAAATGGACTGGCAGAGCGTTTTGTACAGACCTTTAAGAAGGCGCTTAAAGCAATGAAACATGAGGATCTGCCTATGCAACATAAATTGGACAATTTTTTGTTCAACTATAGAAATGCGGTTCATGCTGTAACAGGTCAATCACCTGCGATGGTGTTTTTCAACAGACAGTTGGGTTCCAAATTGGACTTAGTTCGTCCTGATCTTAGAAGACAAGTGGAACAGAAAGTGTTCCATTGTGCACCTCAACGTCTTACCAGGAGTTTCCAGGTTGGTGAAGCTGTACTTGCCCGCGATTATAGAAACCAGAAATGGCAGCCAGGAGTTGTTGCGGAGGTACAAGGACCTCTAATGTATGCAGTCAACACGGCCGATGGCCAGATTCGCCGGCATGTGGATCAAATCGTACAGTCTACTATTGCTCCTCATCTGGAACCTCGGTTAAGTGCTTCGGATCAGCCAGTATCAATGGGGGGCCAATGGTCGAATAAGGAATTGGAACCTATTGTGCCTATGTCTTGTTATCCTGTTCTAGCTGCCAAAGAAGCACCTATGCCTTCGTTGGATATTTCACCAGCTAAAGTAGCAGTACAGGTTCCTGGCCAGGTGGTTGCAATACCAAAACAGGTGTTCCCTAGCTCGGAAGTGCGGTGTTCGCCTGTAGAATCTGGATTAAGACGCTCAACCAGAATATCAAGGCCGCCACAGAGGTTGATTGATGAACTTTGACATTGAATACGGGACTGACTAAGTGATGTTTCCTGTGTGTGTTTTTTTTTTTTTTCCCTCACGTATTGGTGATGGTGTTATTATATTGTGCTTGCAAAATATAAGGTGAAGGTGATAATGTAATTTTGTCATCTATTATAAGACTTGTCCCACCCCAGTCATTCCTTCTTCTCCCTGCTCCCGTCCGGCAAAAATTAATGTTCAGAAGCTACAGGAGCAGAATTAGGCTGATCGGCCCATCAGATCTACTCCATTATTCAATCATGGCTGATCTATCTTTCCCTCTCAACCCCATTCTCCTGCCCTCTCCCTCTTTCTGCATAAACCTTTACTAATCAAGAATCCATCAATCTCTGCCTTAAAAATATCCAATTGATGGCCTCCACAGCCTTCTGTAGTAATGAATTCCACAAGTTTACTACCCTCCGACTAAAGAAATTCAATAGACCATAGACAATAGGAGACAAGAAATTCCTCCTTGTCTCCTTTCTATAGGTGCATCTTTTTATAGTGAGATTATGGCCTCTGGTCCCAGACTCTCCCACTGGTGGAAACATCCTCTCCAGATCCAATCTATCCAGGCCTATCAAAAGATAAAGAAGTTTGAAAATGCGTACCACCAGACTCAGGAACAGCTTCTTCCCCTCTGTTATCAGGCTTCTGATAAGGACATTGGTCTTTGTATATGGATTGACGCGCTGTAATACTGAGAGCGATATTCTGCACACTGTATCTTCCCCTTAGCCCTCTCTATTGTACTTGAGTTGGAACTGATTGTATCTATATATGGTATATCTGATCTGTTTGGATAGAATGCAAAACAAAACCTTTAACTGTACCACGGTACTTGTGACAATCATAAACCTGAACCTAAACCATGGGAGGCTGATTGAGCAGATTAAGATGCATAATATCCAAGGTGACTTGGTCGTTTGGATTCAGAACTGCCTTATCCATGAAAGATGAAGGGTAACTCTCTGGGATAAGGAAAACAATCTCAGTCTCTCTGCAACCGAATCATGTCAACTTCTTGACCAGGCTCCCAAATCAGACACTTGAATCTCTATCCTTTGCTAAGCATAGAGATGTAAAATTAAACTTAACATTGCAAGGAGATATGTTCAGAGATCCAGCATGGAAACAGCCCCTTTAGTCCACTGAGCCCTCTGTGACCATCCATTACCTGTTCAAATTAGATCTGTATTATCTCATTTCCCCATCTACACCCGACACACTGACTGAAGGTAATTTTTTTTTACAGAGGCCAATTAATTTACAATCCAACACGTCTTTGGGTTGTGGGAGAAAACTGGTGTACCTAGAGGAAATCCACACAGTCTTAGGGAGAACGTGCAAATTCCACAGAGACAGCACCCGAGGTCAGCTCTATCAGCTCTGCCACTGTGCCGCTAATATATTGAGATGTTTATGGCTTTATGGCCATCCATTGATTGAATTTTGAAGATTAGAAGAATTTTACTTTCCTTTTTCTAATAACCTATGCATTTCTTTGTCTTTTCATCTTTAATTTCATTTCAACAGTTCAAAAAACCCTTTGAACCACGAATGATAATGGTGACCATTATAAATGCTAATGACTATCATGGTTGAAACTGTTTAGTTTAGTTTAGAAATACGGCGCGGTAACAGAACCTTTGGTTAACACTAACACTATCCTACACACACTAGGGACAATTTTGCATTTATACCAAGCCAATTAACCAACAAACTTGTACGTATTTGGAGTGTGGGAGGAAACCGAAGATCTTGGAGAAAACCCACGCAGGTCACGGGGAGAACGTACAAACTCCGTACAGACAGCACCCGTAGTCAGGATCGAACCCGGGTCTCTGGCGCTGTAAGGCAGCAACTCTACCACAACGCCACAGTGCCGCCCGTGTTGTGAAACTAAAACGCCAAAAAACACCTGGATAATGTTCTGCATTAAAAGCTTCTTTTTAAATGGAAAGGATTCAAGAGATTCAAGATTCAAGAGAGTATATTGTCATGCGTCACTGATAGGACAATGAAATTCTTGCTTTGCTTCAGCACAACAGAACATAGTAGGCATTGACTGCAAAACAGGTCAGTGTGTCCATATACCATTATATAAATATATACACACATGAATAAATAAACTGATAAAGTGCAAATAACAGATAATGGGCTATTAATGTTCAGAGAAAGGAGGACATATTCGGGCTAAAGTTAGGCTCCTTGGCCTGTTCCTGTCTGCTCTATTCTGTACTCTATATAAAAGATTTTAACAAGCACATTTTGTCTGTCCTTAACAGCCTTATCAGACCTGCATGTTTTTACAGATTAGCATTCTGCACCATTTGGATTAATTTCCATTCAGTTTCTCATTACAGTCATCAATGGAAATCAGAAACAGTGGGGCACCAACAGTGAATCTTCTATCACCACTGTTGCTATACGGCGAACAATTGTTTCCTGTGCTGCTGTCAATTTCTTCCCTAGTTTTAGTCTGAATCCATCCTCCATTCAATTGATGTGGAAGCTTTAACTGCAGAACATTATTCAGGTCTTCTTGGATGTTTTCGTTTTTCAACTGTGAAATCAAATTAAAGCCGAAAAGACAAAGGGTTATTGGAAAAAGAAAAGTATCTTCATAATTGAATCAATGAATGGCCATAAACATCCCAATATATCTGAAGATAGACACAAACAGCTGGAGTAACTAAGGGGGCCAGCCTGCATCTCTGGAGAAAAGGAATAGGTGACGTTTCGGGTCGAGACCCTTCTTCTGTTTGCATTTAGAACATTGAACAAACATAGAACAGTGCAGCATGGAAACTGACCCTTTGGCCCACAATGTCTGTGCTGAACCCGATGCTAAGACCAACTGTGCTGCACATGAAGGTGGACACAAAAAGCTGGAGTAACTCAGCGGGACAGGCAGCATCTCTGAACTCAGTGGGACAGGCTCTGGAGAGAAGGAATGGGTGACGTTTCGGGTCGAGCCCCTTCTTCAGACTGATGTCAGGGGAGTGGGGGAGAGATAGAATGTAGTCGGAGACAGTAAGACTCGTTCTTTCTACACAAGTTCTTTCCTACACATTTTGTCATGATCCACATCCCTCCATTCTCTGCATATCCATGTGCCAATCCAAAAGTCTCGTAAATGCCAGTATCTGCCTCCACCACCACCTTCGCAGCTCATTCCAAGCAATCACCACCCTCTGTGTAAAATAAATATGCCCAGCACATCTCCATTAAAACTTGCCCCTCTCACCTTAAAGCTGTGCTCTAGTATTTGATATTTCCATCCTGTGAAAAAGGTTCTGAATGTCTACCCTATCTGTCCCCCTCATAATGTTACAGTGGTAAAACGAATTTTATATATTTCGATCAAATCACCCCTCAACCTCTGATGTTCCAGAAAACAATCCAAGTCTGTCCAACCTCTCCCTGTAGCTAATACCCCCTAAACCAGGCATCAGTCTGGTAAACCTCCTCTGCACCATTTCCAAAGTTTCCACATCCTTCCTGTAATGGGGTGATCAGAACTGCGTGTGGTACTCCAAATGCTGCCTAACTAAAGTTGGGCAGCTTACAACCCAGCAGTATGAATATTAAATTCTCTAAGTGCAAGTAACCCTTGTATCCCCTCTCTCTCCATCTCTCCCCTACCCAAGTTGATGTACTAGTTTCAAAGTCGTCTTGTTGAGTCTCATTGTCTGTAACTCGTTTTCACCTAGCCCACAGCTAACAATGGCCTGTTTCCTTTATCATCGTTACTTTTTTTTACAAATCTTTCATTCATTTGTTTTATATCTAAATTAATAAATTATATCTAAATTATTTGTTTTATATCTAAATGATTTTCAAACCAGAAAAATGTATAGTCACCAGTGTCTTCTCTGTATTGCAGCCATCTTTAGTTTATGCTTGTTTTGGGGGCTAGACCCCTTCGGTTTTCTCTTCAGCACATAAAAGGCATGCTCAATTGGGTTCAGACCAGGTGATTGACTTGGCCTCTTTAGAATTGACCATTTTTTAGCTTTGAAAAACTCCTATGTTGCTTTAGCAGCATTTAGTTTAGTTTTAGTTTAGAGATATAGCGCGGAAACAGGCCCTTCGGCTCACCGAGCCTGCGCCGTCCAGCGATCCCCGCGCACTAACACTGCCCTACACACAAACACACGATTTACATTTACACCAAGCCAACTAACCTACAAATCTGCACGTCTTTAGAGAGTGGGAGGAAGCCAGAGATCTCGGAGAAAACCCACGCAGGTCACGGGGAGAACGTGCAAATTCCGTACAGACAGCACCCGTGGCTGGGATCAAACCCGGGTCTCCGGCGTTGTAGGCACTGTAAGGCAGCAACTATACCGCTGTGCCACCCGTTTGGGATCATTGTCTTGCTGTAGAATGAACCGCCGGCCATTGTGTTTTGAGGAATTTGTTTGAACTTAAACAGATAGGATGTGTCTATACACATCAGAATTCATTATGCTACTACCATCAGCAGGTGTATCATCAATGAAGATATGTGTGCCAGTACCTTCAACAGCCATACATGCCCAGGCCATAACACCCCCACCACCGTGTTTCACAGATGAGGTGGTATGCTTTGGATCTTGGACAGTTCCTTCTCTCCTCCATATTTTGCTCTTGCCATCACTCTGATATAAGTTAATCTTCGTCTCATCTGTCCACAAGGCCTTTTTCCAGAACTGTGGTTGCTCTTTTAAGTACTTCTTGGCAAACTGTAACCTGGCCATCCTATTTTTGCGGTTAACCAGTGGTTTGGATTTTGCAGTGTAGCCTCTTTATTTCTGTTCATGAAGTCTTCTGCGAACAGTGGTCATTGACAAATCCACACCTGACTCCTGAAGAGTGTTTCTGATCTGTCGGACAGGTGTTTGGGGATTTTTCTTTATTATAGACAGAATTCTTCTGTTATCAGCTGTGGAGGTCTTCCTTGGACTCCCAGTCCCTTTGCAATTAGTAAGCTCATAAGCGCTCTCTTTCTTAATGATGTTCCAAACAGTTGTTTTGTGGAAGCCTAAGGTTTGGCTGGTGTCTCTAACGGTTTTATTCCTGTTTCTCAGTCTCATAATGGCTTCTTTGACTTTCATTGGCACAACTTTGGTCATATTGATAAACAGCAATAAAAGTTTCCAAAGGTGATGGAAAGACTGGAGGAAAGATGCTGAGTGCTGAGAGCTCTCTTATACCTGCATTAAGGAGGCAATTAAACACACCTGAGCAATTACAAACACCTGTGAAGCCATGTGTCCCAAACATTATGGTGCCTTGAAATGGGGGGACAATGTATAAACACAGCTGTAATTTCTACATGGTGAAACCAAAATTTATAAAAATGGCCTTTAATAAAATCTGACAATGTGCACTTTAACCACATATGATTTTTTCTATTGCAAATCTCAAATTGTGGAGTACAGAGGCAAATAAATAAATAATGGGTCTTTGTCCCAAACATTATGGAGGGCACTGTACTTAAGTTGCCACTTTCAGGGAGTTATGGGCTTGGACCCCATACTCTCTTTAACTTTACATCTATATGGTTAGCGAAGGACAGGGACTCAAGTGTAATTTAGGAGCCAGGTCAAGAAGGAAGTGATTTAGTTGCAGAGAAACTGAGATTTTGCTTCTTATTGCAGAGAAGGTTGAGAGATCATTTAATGGAGGTATTGAAAATCGTGAAGTGTCCAAAGAAGGGGAGTAGAGAGAAACTGTTTCCAGTGGCAGGAGTAAGAACAAGATAGCGTGAATTTAAAGTGACATGAGGAAAAACACCTTCTGCTCTGTCATGGTCTGGAATTCACTGCCTAAGAAAATGAGGTGGAAGCAAAAAAAATTGTTGTTTACAAAAGTGTAGCATAGTTAACATAGAAAATAGGTGCAGGAGGAGGTCATTTGGCCCTTCGAGCCAGCACCTTCATTCATTGTGATCATGGCTGATCATCCACAATCAGTAACCTGTGCCTGCCTTCTCCCCATATCCCTTGATTCCGCTCACCCTTAGAGCTCTATCCAACTCTCTTTTGAATTCATCCAGTGAATTGGACTCTACTGCCTTCTGTGGCAGAGAATTCCACAAATTCACAACTCTCTGGGTGAAAAAGTTTTTTCTCATCTAAGTTTGTAATGGCCTCCCCTTTATTCTTAGACTGTGGCCCCTGGTTATGGCCTCCCCCCCAACATTGGGAATTTTTTTCCTGCATCTAGCTTGTCCAGTCCTTCTATAATTTTATATGTTTCTATAAGATTCCCTCTCATCCTTCTAAATTCCAGTGAATACAAACCCAGTCTTTCCAATCTTTCCTCATATGTCAGTCCTGCCATCCCGGTGATTAACCTCGTGAACCTACGCTGCACTGCCTCAATAGCAAGGATGTCCTTCCTCAAATTAGGAGACCAAAACTGCACACAATACTCCAGGTGTGGTCTCACCAGGGCCCTGTACAACTGCAGAAGGACCTCTTTACTCCTATACTCAAATCCTCTCGTTATGAAGGCCAACATGCCATTAGCTTTCTTTACTGCCTGTTGTACCTGCATGTTTACTTTCAGTGACTGGACACTCACGTCACGTTGCACTTCCCTTTTTCCTAATCTGACACCATTGAGATAATAATCTGCCTCCTTGTTCTTGCCGCCAAAGTGGATAACCTCACATTTATCTACATTCTACTGTATCTGCCATGCATCTGCCACTCACTCAACCTGTCCAAGTCACCATGCAACCTCCTAGCATCCTCTTCACAGTTCACACTGCCACCCAGCTTTGTGTCATCTGCAAATTTGCTAGTGTTACTTTTAATTCCATCATATAAATCATTAATATATATTGTAAATAGTTATGGAGAAAGAGCCGTGAACTTTGAGAGAAACAGATCGGGTAAATGCCCAGAGTTGGGGAATCGAGAGCCAGAGGACATAGGTTTATTGTGATGGGAGAAACCGAGGGGTGATTATTTATACAAAGGGTGGCGGGTGTATGGAACGAGCTGCCAGAGAAGGTGGTTGCAGCAGGGACTATCACAGGGACTCCAGCATTTTGTGTCAGTCTTCGGTATAAACCAGCATCTACTGTTCCTTCCTACACATAAAGAAACTCAGTCCACTCTTGCAATGAGGGTGAAATGAATCTGATTCTAGTCCATCAAGCATTCTCATGCTCGAAGTCATTTCCTACTTCATTTATCATGGTGAGAACATTTATCAGATCGCCAGTAACTCTATCTGATTAATTAAGTGACATGCATTTAGAATGGTGGTGCTAATTTCAAAAGAAATGCGGCAGGTTATTTTGCAGCTACTTAAGTTCATAAGTGATAGGAGCAGAATTAGGCCATTCGGCCCATCAAGTCTACTCCGCCATTCAATCGTGGCTGATCTATCTCTCCATCTCAACCCCATTCTTCTGCCTTCTCCCCATAACCCCTGACACCCGTACTAATAAAGAATCTATCTATCACTGCCTTAAAACTATCCACTGACGTGGCCTCCACAGCTTTCTGTGGCAAAGAATTCCACAGATTCACTACCTTCTGACTAAAGAAATTCCTCCTCATCTCCTTCCTAAAGGAACGTCCTTAATTCTGAGGCTATGACCTCCTGTCCTAGACTCTCCCACTAGCGGAAACATTCTCTCCACATCCACACTCTATCCAGGCCTTTCACTATTCACCGCGTTGCTTGTTTATTTAATTAAGTTTCATTAAATGTAAAAAGAATGATTCAAACTTTGGCGGAAAGGGATGAAACAATGACACTGATGTTGCTATTTAACAGTGGGAGCAGAGGGTCTACTGGGCTTCTTGAGAGGTTGGAGGTTTGCTTAGCCAGTCTTTTCTAATAGTCACAACGCCCCGTATGATCAGTCAAAGAACAGGAATTAGGTGCTGAGCTAGTCTTCGTTTTGCCCATCCCTTTCTTCAACCTCCCCACCCCCACTACAATCAGTCTGACGAAGAGTCCCGAGTCCCGACCCCAAACATCCACCTACCATGTGTAGGAAAGAACTGCAGATGCTGGTTTACTTCGAAGATAGACACAAAATTGCTGGAGTAACTCAGCGGGACAGGCAGCATCTCGGGAGAGAAGGAATAGGGGACGTCTCAGGTCGAGACCCTTCTTCAGACTGAGAGTCAGGGGAAAGGGAAACTTTACCTTGAAAAGGTACTGTACAAACAACAAATGAATGAAAGGTATGCAAAAGGACAGCGAGGATGATCTAGAAAGGTGGAGCCCACTAAAGGTCCATTCTTCATTCGTTTGTTCTTTGTACCTTTTCATATCTCCACGTTTCCCCTCTCCCCTGACTCTCAGTCTGAAGAAGGGTCTCGACCCGAAATGTCACCTATGACACCCTGAGTTACTCCAGCACTTTGAGTCCTTTTTTGTAAACCGGCATCTACAGTTCCTCGTTGTCTCTTCAGTGCATTTCATGTTGCACTTTACATCACCGATACCGATACGATACCGAGCCAAAGAAATGGCACTGATTATTTACAGTCGACTAATTAAGGCACTTTATTTTCAACAATAAACTGTGGCGCTCGAAGAACATCTTCGGTGTATTTCAGTCCTCGCCATTAACAATCCCGATGATATTTCATGTTGGGTTGTTGCTGTATTAACATGGACCAACAGGAAAACGGGAGCTCTTGCACCGACGTGTCCACTACAAACACCAGACATCACCCCCCCCCCCTAAACATTTAGCCCATAAACCCGGAAAGACTGCGGACAACCGTGGGACATGCTCTCTCATCCCCAGACGGAGAGACCGTATTACTGGTGAGTTGCCTGTTCTGGTCGGGTCAGGCGGTGGGAGATTGAGGGGTGGAAATGGAAAGCGGAGGCGGCTGAGATAGAGATACTGAACCAGTGGGATGATCTCAGGGCGAGATGGCCTAAAATGAAATGGCAGTGGGAGTGAAAAACATGGAGCAAATCATACATCATACATACACAAACATACCACTGGGCCTGTACTCGCTGGAGTTTAGAAGAAAGAGGAGGGACCTCATTGAAACATACACAATAGTGAAAGGCTTGGATAGAGTGGATGTGGAGAGGATGTTTCCACCAGTGGGAGAGTCTAGGACTAGAGGTCATAACCTCAGTACTAAAGGATGTTCTTTTAGGAAGGAGATGAGGAGAAATTTCTTTAGTCCGAGGGTGGTGAATCTGTGGAATTCTTTGCCACAGAAGGCTGTGGAGGCCGTCAGTGGATATTTTTAAGGCAGAGATAGATAGATTCTTGATTAGTACGGATGTCAGAGGTTATGGGGAGGAGGCAGGAGAATGGGGTTAGGAGGGAGAGATAGATCAGCCATGATTGAATTGATGGGTCGACTTGATGGGTCGAATGGCCTAATTCTATTATCACTTGTGACATTTATCTTTTTTTTTCTGGCCCCCTTTAAAGATTGCCCAAAATGTGTATTGGTGCATGAAACTTGAAAGCCCCAACTTTCAGGGCACAAGTGTCACACATTCCTGAAGGGACTGAGGTAGTGAAATTGGGAATCATAGAGTCATGCAGCACAACTTGCCCATGCGACCAAGGTGGCCCATCTATGCTAGTCCCACCTGCCTGCGCCTGACCCATATCTCTCTAAATCTTTCCTATCCGTGTACCTGTTCAAATGTCTCCTAACTGCCATTATAGTACTTGCGTCAACTACCTCCTCCACCAACTCATTCAATAGACAATAGACAATAGACAATAGGTGCAGGAGAAGGCCATTCGGCCCTTCGAGCCAGCACCGCCATTCAATGTGATCATGGCTGATCATCCACAATCAGTACCCCGTTCCTGCCTTCTCCCCATCTCCCCTGACCGATATTTTTAAGAGCCCTATCTAGCTCTTGAAAGCATCCAGAGAACCTGCCTCCACCGCCCTCTGAGGCAGAGAATTCCACAGACTCACAACTCTCTGTGAGAAAAAGTGTTTCCTTGTCTCCGTTCTAAATGGCTTACTCCTTATTCTTAAACTGTGGCCTCTGGTTCTGTACTCCCCCAACATAGGGAACATGTTTCCTGCCTCTAGCGTGTCCAAACCCTTAACAATCTTATATGTTTCAATGAGATCCTCTCTCATCCTTCTAAACTCCAGAGTATACAAGCCCAGCTGCTCCATTCTCTTAGCATATGACAGTCCCGCCATCCCGGGAATTAACCTTGTAATTCCATGCATCGCACCCTCTGTTTGAAAAAGTTGCCCCTCAGGTTCCTATTAAATCTCTCCCCTCTCAAATTAAGACTCTGGGCATTCACCCAATCGATTCCCCTCATGATTTTATACATCTCTACAAGACCACCTCTTGAATGTATCGATTATATGAGCAAAACGCAATGAATGGTTGAGGAACTCAAAGGGTCAGGCGGCATCTGGGGAGAGAAAGGACAAGCTACCGATCGGGTCGGGAGTAGAGTTGATGGGCCGAAGAGCCTAATTCTGCTCCTAGAACTTATGGATTTATGAAAATGCACCCCACAGCGCAGATGTGCCCGGGGTCAGTTATTTGGCTTTGGTTTCTTCCCACATGCGGACTTTCCCCACAAAAACTGGAATGAATTAGTATTTGTCCGTTTAGCTGGCTTCGCACAGTGAGTGCTTGTGCAATAATTGGGCTAGGTCAATAGTTCAAACTCTCTCCAGACCCCCCCCCCCCCCCCCCCTCGACCCCCACCCCCGGTTCTCCCGGGGCGCAGCGACGGAGAACCCAACGTTGAAATAAATCACACGTTTTTACCCCAACGCTGGAGAATTTCATGCAGTTATCTTTGCCACTTCATTCTAACTTGTGTTTTTTCCCCCCTGGTGTTTGTGGGGTTTTTTGCTATTCCACATTAAATTGTACACGAACACTCAATATGGACCAAAAAGGAACTAGAAAAATACAGTAATAAACTCAAAAATGCTGGAGTAACTCAGCGGGTCAGGCAGCATCTCTGTGGGGAAAATAGTTAACACATTTCGAGTCGAGACCCTTCTTCAGACTGAGAGTCAGGGGGAAAGGGAAACCAAACTGTGGGTATGAAAAGGAACAGAACAAATCAGAGCCGGCACCGATGACCAAGGAATATAGAGTAATGGAAAATACAGTAAATGCATTGATCTTCGTGTGAAGAGCAGTAAGTTAGTCTCACATCACGGACCATGTGTTGCAGGTAGGACTGTGGGCTGCAGTATCTGGAGGAGCTGAGCATTTAGAAAACAGGCAAATGATAGTTTTATTTCACAGTCGGCAGAAGGCAATTTGTGCTGTAGGGAAAATCCGTGCACGAATACCATGTGGTGTGTTGCTGTGAGCTATCCTCTCGTCAGACGCACTGTGCAGTGGACCTATCTGTGCAGTGAGATTTAAACGGGGTCGAAGGTTTAGCATATTGATCGAAATGACATGTTGGGAACACAGGTTCTCAATAGAAAGATTCCTCCCCGCCTGGAACCAGCAAAGAATGTCTCTGCTGATGGGACTGGATATCCACGAGACACGATGTTTTTTTTTAAAAAGAAGCCATCTTGACAAATTTACTTTTGAAAATAAAAAAGATCGATGTATAAATTGAATCTTTCAGTTTCCAGCTGTTTAAAACTGAAGCAGAGATGTATGATTCATTGTAATCTGGTTTGGATGGGGACCATATGGGAGCTTCTTCAGAACTGAAATCCATGAGAATTCACTTGTTGGGTGATAGTATAGTTCATAGTCATATGTACCAAGGTACAGTCATAGTCATAGAGTCATAGTCATTGAGTGATACAGCGTGGAAACAGGACCTTCTGCCCAACTTGCCCACTCCGGCCAACATGTCCCAGCTACACTAGGCCCACCTGCCCGCGTTTGGTCCGTATCCCTCCAAACCTGTCCTGTCCAACTGTTTCTTGAATGTTGGGATAGTCCCAGCCTCAACTACCTCCTCTGGCAGCTGGTTCCATACACCCACCACCCTTTGTGTGAAAAAGTTACCCCTCAGTGAAAAGCTTTTTTTTGTTGCGTGCTAACCAGTCAGCGGAAAGACAATGCGTGATTACAATCACAAGTTCACAAGTGATAGGAGTAGAATTAGGCCACTCGGCCCATCAAGTCTACTCCGCCATTCACTCATGGCTGATCAATCAAGCCGTCCAGAGTGGACAGACACAGGATAATGCAGTAAAGTCTGGTTAAAAATAGTTCGAAGGTCTCCGGGTAGGTAGATAGTAGTTCAGGGCAGCTCTCGAGTTGTTGGTAGAATGGTTCAGTTGCCTGATAACAGCTGGGAAGAAACCTTCCCTCAATCTGGGGGCATGTGTTTTACACATTCTGTTCTTCTTGCCTGATGGGAGAGGAGAGACTGGTCCTTGATTATGCTGCTGGCCTTGCCGAGGCAGCGAGTCAATGGAAGGGAGGTTGGTTTGCCTGATGGTCTGGGCTGCATCCACAATTCTCTGCAATTTCACGCGGTCTTGGATGGAGCTGTTAATCAGAAACCATGCAGAAATTCTTGATCTAACCAACCCCAGTGGAAAGTGATGGGATTGTATTCGCCCCCTACCCCGGCCTACTTTTAGAGCCATATACAGCATGGAAACAGGTCCAACTAGTCCATGCTGCTAAAGATACCCATTTGTAAATCTTTCCAACCCATTTACCAGTTCAAATGGTTTTTTTTTGGTGTTGTTATAGTACCCGTCTCAATCACTTCACAGTTTGTTCCATTTTATTCTCAACTGAGGGCAGCACGGTGGCGCAGCGGTAGAGTTGCTGCCTTACAGCGCCAGAGACTGGGTTCGATCCTGACTATAGGTGCTGTCTGTACAGAGTTTGTAAATTCTCCCCGTGATCTGCGTGGGTTTTCTCTGAGATCTTCAGTTCCCTCCCACACTCCAAAGTGGGAGGGAATTTTGTATGTTTCTATATTCTCTCATCCTTCTAAATTCCAGTGAATACAAGCCCAGTCAAGCCATTGGCTTGGTATAAATGTAAAATTGTCCCTAGTGCATGAAAGGTAGTATTCATATGCGGGGATCACTGGTCGACACGGATTCGGTGGGCCAAAGGGCCTGTTTCAACGCTGCTCTAAACTAAACTAAACTAAACTGCAACTATTGTATATCTTGCAACTCCATTCCAAAGATGAAGATTTCAAACTGAGTTTAAATGGCTCCCTCAACAACATTCATGAGCAGATAAGTTAAGTGATAGTAAAGAAAGGCAGCTAAATGTTGGGATATTGAGCAAAGCACAAACTGTTAGAGGAACACAGCGGGTCAGGCAGCATCTGTGGAGGCTTTGGACAGATGACTTTTCGGGTCGGGACCCTTCTTCTGAAGTGCATGTAAACAGGGCAGCCATTTAGACTCTTCCTTCCTTGCAAGATAAATGTTGCCATTGGCTGATTAGGTTAAATGGTCAGTTATATCTTTTTTGTCGGGTAAGGAACATTGTAATCAGCTAGTGCCTTAGAGGGGTTGATTTGTTTCATGTGCAATGTATGAAACAAGAGAATAATGTGATAAGGAAATGTAAATTTAATTTGCAATATTGCTCATAACAAAACAGAAACAATGAAGGGGGACCCAGGCAGGTGGGGGGGGGGGGGGGGGGGGCTGCTGCCAAATGCAGCCACAGGCGGTAGATAGGACTGTTCCGATTAACCTTTTAAACTTTGCCGGTGCCAAAACGTGGCAACACCTGTGTACCGCCTTGGTGAGGTCTGCTGCATGATTTTATTAATCAAAGCATTTCACTGTACCTAGGTATAAAGTATCGTAAAGTATCATTGAATCATTGAACAAAGCATGCTACACAACCATTTTACACATCAGTAGTGGGCCAGTGTTGAGAGTAAAAGCAAGGACGTCTTACTGCAGCTGTGCAGGCCCCTGGGAAGACCCAATCTCATGTGATGAGTGCAGTTTTGGTCTCCTTATCCGAGGAAGGATATTGTTTTTTAAGTTTCGTTCACTTTAAAGATACGGCATGGAAACAGGCCCTTCGGCCCACCGAGTCCACTCTATCCATTGATCACCCGTTCACATTCGTTCTATGTTATCCCACTTTCGCATCCACTCCCGACAAATTCTGGGCAATTTACAGAGGCCAATTAGCCTACAAACCCGCATGCTTTTGGGATGAGGGAGGAAACCATACCACCACTGTCATGATGAGAATGCAATGAAGGTTTACTAGACTGATTCCTGGAATGTTTGAGGAGAGATTGGGTCAATTAAGTCTAAGTTTGGAAGACTGAGAAGGCAGCACAGAGAGAAAGCAAAGAGATCTTTCTAATAGGATTAGATAAGTTGTCCTCAGTAGCTGTTGAGTCCAGGGCTCAAGGCCTTACTGAACAAGGTTTGCTACATATAACTGGAGAAATTTCTTTACCCAGCAGGAGTGAACCCTTCGGCCCACCGAGACCATGCTGACCCTCAATCAACCATTCACAATAGTTCTATGCTGTTCAGTTTAGTTTTGTTGTCAATTGTACCGAGGTACAGTGATAAGCTGTTGTGGGGTGCTATCCACTCTCACATCCACTCCCTACACACTAGGGGCAATTTTTGGAGGCCAATTAACCTACAAACACACAAGTCGAGTTTGGTTTATGTTATTGTCCCGTGTACTGAGCCACAGTGAAAAGCTTTTGACAGACAATACATGATTACAATCGAGCCATCCGCAGTGTTCAGATACGTGATAAAAGGAATAATTTGAATAATGTTTAGTGCAAGATAAAGCCCGTAAAGTCCGATCAAAGATAGTCCAAGGGTCTCCAATGAGTGAGATGGTAGTTCAGGACTGCTCTCTAGTTGTTGGTAGGATGATTCAGTTGCTTGATACGTCTTTGGGATGAGGGAGGAAACAGGATCACCCGGAGTAACCAGTTTCCATTCCACAAGACAGTGGAAGCCAAGCCATTAAACATGTTCAAGAGGCAGGTGGATACATTTATTAATGTCAAAAAGTATATTGAGAGAATGCAGGAACAAGGGACTAAAGTAGTTGAGAAGCCATGTTTGTGCTGAATGAGTGAACAGGCTGGATGGGCCAAATGACCTACCACTGTTCCTGTTTTCCCATATCATATGTTTCTAAATAGATGCATCTTACCAGGCACATGGTGAGACATTAGAAACTATACAGAAACTATAATGAATTACCCTCTCTCTATATCGGACTTTATTTTCCAGATTAATTATTAACCCTGTTTTTATTCTCATCATTCAGTCATGACCAGACATTCCCATAAAATATTCTCCCTTCCTTCCTCAACAATTAATTGAAAGATACAGCATGGAAACAGGCCATTCGGCCCACCGAGACCATACCGATCATTGATCACCTATTCACACAGACAATAGGTGCAGGAGAAGGCCATTTGGCCCTTCGAGCCAGCACCGCCATTCAACAGGATCATGGCTGACCATCCAGAATCAGTATCCCGTTCCTGCTTTCTCCCCATATCCCTTGATTCCTTTAGCCCTGGGAGCCAAATCTCTCTCTTGAAAACATCCCGTGAATTGACCTCCACTGCCTTCTGTGGCAGAGAATTCCACAGATTCACAACTCACTGGGTGAAAAAAAAAATCCTCATCTCAGTCCTAAATGGCCTACCCCTTATTCTTAAACTGTGACCCCTGGTTCTGGACTCCCCCAACATCGGGGACAATTTTCCTGCATCTTGCCTGTCCAATCCTGTAAGAATTTTATATGTTTCTATATTCTCTCATCCTTCTAAATTCCAGTGAATACAAGCCCAGTCAACCCATTCTTTCATCGTATGTCAGTCCCGCCATCCCGGGAATTAACCTGGTGTACCTACGCAGCACTCCCTCAATAGCAACACTAGTTCTATAGTATCCATTCCCTACACACTTGTGGGAATTTACAGAGACCTATTAACCTACAAACCCGCAAGTCTTTGGGATGAGGTAAATTGCCCCTAGTGTGTCGGGAGTGGATGAGAAAGTTGGATAACATAGAACTAGTGTGAACAGGTGATCACAGGTCGGCGTGGTCTGATGAGTCTGGTAACCTTAAAGCCTGCAGGTCTTTGGGATGTGGGAGGATATCTCTGGTGCTGTGAGGCACTGTGCTGCCCTGCTATCTCTTGGCACATATTCTTTGCTCCTCTCAAGTCTCACTTTAGCCACATCACCCCTTACAAGAACTGACGAAATTGGAGCAGGGGTAGGCTACACAGCCAACTCCAACAATCATCAAAATCCTCTACCTGCAGCAAGGCATATGGTGGCACAGCCATAGAGTTTCTCCCTTACAACGCAAGAGACCCAGGTTCAATCCCGACTATGGGTGCTGTCTGTACAGTTTTAAGTTTTCCCTGTGACCGCGTGGGTTTTCCCAGTTTCCTCCCAGGGGTAAATCTGCCCCATGCATGAAATCAAGCACTGTAAAAAATGTTTATGTTTTGGTGTGCAGAACCTGGTCCAATACACTAACCATTCTTCAAAAATAGCTATAGGTGGTAAAACCCATAAGGACACACACAGTGCTAGAGTCTGAAGAAGAGTCCCTAACTGAAACCTCCTATCCATGTTATCCCGAGATGTTACCTGACTCACTGAGTTACTCCGGCACTTTGTGTCTTTATGTCAAAACCAGCATATGCAGTTTCTTATTTTTACACCAGCCCATAAGTATTGTAGAACATATGTGGGAGTGGGAGTGTGAAAATGCACACCACCAGACAGGTTACTCCCAGCTGTTATCAGGCAACTGAATCATCCTACCACAACCAGAGAACATTGCTGAACTACTTTCCACGTCTTTGGTGACCCTTGGACTACCCTTCATCGGACTTTGCTGGCTTCACCTTGCACTAAACGTCATTCCCTTATCATGTATCTATACACTGCAGATTGTAATCATGTATTGTCTTTCTGCTGACTGGTTAGCACGCAACAAAAGCTTTTCACTGTACCTCGAAGATCGACACAAAATGCTGGAGTAACTCAGCGGGACAGGCAGCATCTCTGGAGAGAAGGAATGGGTGTTGTTTCGGGTCGCGACCCTTCTTCAGCACTGTACCTCGGTACATGTGACAGTGAACTGAACTAAAGTGGGGGGGGGGGGGGGGGCGGTGGAGTGCTTAAGGATTGAAACAAATCAATTCTGAATCTACCAGTAGAGAAGAGAGAACAAATACTGGATTTGGAAGATTCAAGGCTGGAATGGCAGATTATCTGAAAGTGTCGAATTCATGACTGAAAGTGGAAAGTGGAATTGAACCAATTTGGAAGATGAAGTGATATTTCATGTATCACCCAGCAACTCAGATTTTGAGTTCAAATTCCAGATGAGTGGTTGGGAAACCAAAACATTATAGCAGAGGACTTTACGATAGGAATAACAGAGCTGATGAATCATTGCAGAAGAAACAATGATGTCCAGTGAACGATATGTACAACACCCACCTACATAGACATAGTACAGCACCGGAACAGGCCCTTTGGCCAACAACATCAGTGTCATACATGATGACAAAACAATGCTTATCAGTTTGCACGTGATCCATATCCTTTCTGTCCAGCACATCCATGTGCCCGTCTCTAAGCCTCTTAAGTTCCACTATCACATCAGTGTCACTATCACATAAAAGGTAGAGAAGTACAGCACAGGAACAGGCCCTTTGTTCCACAATGTTTGTGCCGAACATCATGCCAACGTAAACTGATCTCATCTACTTGTATATGATCCATGTCCCTCCATTCCTTACATCTAGTCTATGTATCTTCGGTCCCGCGCTATGTCCCACAGGCATGGAGCAGACTGTGGATAGCTGGAACCCTCAGCGATCCTCAGTAACATTACAGGTCAATAACTTTCCTAACGTCACCCATCTCTCCAGGGATGCTGCCTGTCCTGTCGAGTTACTCCAGCATTTTGTGTCCATTTTCGATAACTTTCCAAAGCCACAGATGAAAGATTCTCAACCTAAAATATGAAATCTGTTAACGGCCCCATGGATGCTGCCTGACCTGCTGAATATTTGCAGCATTTTCTATTTTTATTTTAGATTTCTGGCAGCTTATGTTTTGCAACTTGAAATGACCCAAAGATGTCAGTGATAGAAGATCTCAAGAATGAAGATTTTAAAGGCAACAATCATATTTTTAAAGCTACTTCAAATTTGAATTTTTCACAACTGCTTTATTTCTTAAATCAAAATTTGTGTTCTCTTACAACCCATATAAACTCCCAGCTGAAAATCTGAACTGACTTGAAGCAGGAGTGAGGTAAAGATTTTGGCCAAACTTCCTTCCTCGGAGGTTCTAAGAATATGTTGAGCTGGAAATAATCTCGGCCTCCTCTGCAACTTTAGAAAATGTCCCCCCTTTAATTATTTCTGAAGCAAACCAACCTTATGGCACAGCTCATAAAGTTCATAATTTATACGAGCAGAATTAGGCCATTCGGCCCATCATGTCTACTACGCCATTCAATCATGGCTGATCTATCTCTCCCTCCTCTTCTCCATGGATTGACACCTTGTCGTGGTGGAGAAGCTTGTGTGGTCCTGAGATCCTGAGAGCGATGCCTTCTGGAGCTATGCTCCTGGTAGGGTCACCCATGGCGGTAAGGTTGAGAGGGAGGGCTCTGACAAAGAACAATCCAACAAAGACCTCAACGGTGGAACAGGTGGAGGATGATGGCTGATCTTAGTGGAGCGTCACAACGGCTGGGAAAGCGGATGAAGGCTGCAGCAGAAAAGGGTCTTCGGTCATCTTGGACTCCATGCCACTGGATCCTGACCCAGATCTGTCAAAGACCATGTGGTGGCTGTCTGTGCACCAGTCTCCCCATGTTAAACAAAGTCACGCACAGGCGTCCTCCATATAGGAATCCACCCTAACACCCTGGATTAAGTCCTATGGCGATCAGCAAGTGGCGACGGGGGCAGGATTGTGAGATCTGGAAGCCTCCTAGTCATGAGCTGGCACATCAGGCAGTGGGTGCTAGATTCAGTCGCTGGACTCTTGGAACGAGGCAGAAGAGCCCTTCGGCAGCTGCACCCACGACTTAGCAGTCCCCTTTAGGGTCCACTCTGCTCTCCCCACTTGGGGAAAGGGCTAGAAAAGGTGCGCTAAAAATAGCCTGCCTCAAACTTACCGACTGGATTACTGTGTCCAGAGGTATCACCACATGCTGTCAGAAACACAGCCACCAAGGTGTGTGGATCGCGGATCGGCCTTTACAGACACCTGCAGACCCACAAGTAGACGACCCTATGGAGGGGAGAGGACAGTCATACTCGTTTCGAGTGACCACCGATGATGATGATGATCTCTCCCTCCTACCCCATTCTCCTGCCTGCTCCCCATAACCATTGACACCCCTACCAATCAAGAATCTGTCAATCTTCTCCTTCAAAATATCCATTGACTTGGCCTCCACAGCCCTCTGTGGCAATGAATTCCACAGATTCACTACCGACCTCATCTCCTTCCTACAGGAATGTCTTTTAATTCTGAGGCCATGACCTCTGGTCCTAGACTCTCCCACTAGTGGAAACATCCTCTCCACATCCTCTCCACATCCTCTCTATCCAGGCCTTTCACAATTCGGTAAGTTTCAATGAGGTCCCCCGAGTACAGTCTCAGTGCCGTCAAATGCTCATCATATGTTAACCCACTCATTCCTGGTTTATGATTCCCGTAAACCTCCTCTGGACGCTTTTCAATGCCAGCACATCCTTCCTCAGATATGGGGCCCAAAATTGCTCACAATACTCCAAATGCGGTCTGACCATTGCCTTATAAAACCTCAGCATTACATCCCTGATTTTATATTCTAGTAATTTCTCTCAAAATAAATGCTAGGATTGCATTGGCCTTCCTTACTACCGATTCAACTTGCAATTTAACTTTTTGGGAATCCTATACCAGCACTCGTAAGTCCCTTTGCACCTCCCATTTCTGAATTCCCTCCCCATTTAGAAAATAAGCTCACCGACTTAGTCATGGGGAACTAACACAATGCACTCTCCAATACTTTTGTGATTATGCGGAATTTGATTTTGATGGGACATGAAATTACATTTTCAATGGGCTTATGGAATAAGCCAACAACTTTGATGAGGTCAGCTGAGTGAAATATCATTTTAGGGCTGGGTGGTAGTGTAGGGAACAAGAGAGACGTTGAATGCTGAATCATTCTGGATACAGCACACTGCCCTGCAGATCAGGCACAGTACTGGCTGAGGACTGGGCATGGAGAACCTAGGTCATCCTAGAGCAACACGGTGGCGCAGCAGTAGAGTTGCCGCCTTACATCGCCAGAGACACAGGTTCAATCCTGACTACAGGTGCTGTCTGTATGGTGTTTGTACGTTCTCCCTGTGACCTGTGTGGGTTTTCCCCAGGTCCTCCGGGTTTCTTCCCATACTCCAAAGACGTACAGGTTTGTAGGTTAATTGGCTTCAGTAAAGATTGTAAACTAGGCGCAGTTACCCTGAGCTAGTGTACTGGGGATCGCTGATCGGCGCAGACTTGGTGGGCCAAAATGTCTGTTTCCACGCTGTATCTCTAAACTAAACCTAAACAAATCCTCTCAGTTTACATTAGTTTACTGCCACATGTACCGAGGCACAGTGAAAAGCTTTTTTGTTGGGTGTTATCCAGTCAGCCGATAGACTATGCAAGATTACAATCAAGCCGTCCTCAGTGTACAGATACATGATAGAGGGAATAACGTTTAATGCAAAATAACGTCCAGAGAGCAAGCCACGCATGGAGAAAGTGAAATAAGGTGCACGTTGGCAAGTTGGGCCGAAGGGCCTGCTTCCACACTGTGTGACTCTATGTTAAACTCTACAAGAATGCGCAGGTCCACGTTCTACGCGGAAGGTGGTTGACATCAAGTGCTGAAGAGAGTCTATTCTGCAGAGTCTGTCTGCGTTCAGCTCTGACTCACACTCTGCAGCAGACTCCTACGACCGACTCCATTTTACACCGCAGAACAGAGCCTGTAATGTAACTACACTGGCATCGTACAGATGATAGCACCCTGTGGAAAATAACTCCCCCCCCCCACATTAAAATCACACTGTTCAAATTAAGGAATATCGAACAATAAAACAAAAATATTCTTATAAGTGCGGAGGCTCCCATGACTGGTGATTTTCAAGGTGCCCACTAGCCAGCACAGTAACGGTTAAACATGGAGCATTGTCTGCTCATCGTTGCCCATTCAGGTATGATCCTCTGCCCGAGATGAATGAAGGCAACAAACAACGACAAACCCATCTTTTCACTCCATCTTTTTAAAAAAAACACGATTCTATTATTTTTCAAACCACTTACATTCTTCAATCTGGCAACCCCGTCATGAATAGGGCAGGAATCGAAAGATTCTGAAAATGTAGTTATTTTCCCCGGAAGGTTTCGTCTTCTACGCTCCATCGCAGTTGTGATTTCTCCTCCCGCAGAATGTTTCATCCACTTGAAGATGCTAAACTCATGTTGCAATATAGTTCGACAAATGTCTGTGTTCCAAAACCCAAAGTAATCACAGGCTATTTGACTATAATAGGAGTCACAAATAAATCTATTTCTTTGTTTCCTGATCTGATATTCAAATTGATGCAGATGCCAGAAATATTCAGAACTTCATGTTTTGACTGCTTATTCCTTCCTTGCTAAATGCCAATGAGGTCCAAGTACAGGCAGGAAAATTCGGTAGCCTGGCTAACTAATCCAGGAAGGTTTTGGCTACCATTTGAACCCCAAATGTTGTACAGACTGTGCTATGTTCTAACTGATGGTACGATAAGTGAAATTATTTTTTAATTCTCTCTGACATTTTGGAAGAAAGGTACAGTCTCATTGTTAACCTCTGCAAGATGCAAGAGAGAAGAAATCCTCAGGGTGAAAGCTATCTGTGTCGCTGGGATGCCCCTGGTCTCCATTTAGATATTCAGGAATTGCAAAATATACAGAACGATGATACCTGTACATATCTTCAAGATGGCCTTTTTAAAAAAACGTTTGAAGGGCAAAAGAATAGAAAGTGCCCTATTATTGTGAGCGCCATGTTCTCTCTGTGTCGTCACCCTGCTAACTCCTACATGGCTGGGAAAGGGATAATCCCATTGTCAGTACTCACTAAATGCAATACTTGCCCTCGATGCAAGTCCTGCATTAAAACATATATATCTGTGCCTCTTTGCAGCGGTACAAGTCTAAGGCTGTTAGGAATGGTGCAGCCTTACAGATAAAATAGAGGTCACTATCATTTAAGTGCTAGGGATTCTGCAGTTAGTCCCTTGTACGTAATAAGTTAGCCTGCATTCGCCACACACCTCCCTGCAAGAGAAAATAACCTTGCGACTACCCAGTGGTTGTATGACTGGCACCAGCAATTGGGCTTTGTCATAAGATTCAAAACATACTTCACTGAAGCCAATTCACCACCATCCGATGTAGTGCTCAATACAGAAATTATTCACTATTAACCGTTTAAACTGGAGGCAGAATGGAATGAAAGTCTGCAGCACAATTTGGTGACTTTTTCTCCCTCCAATATAAATTACAGCTGTGGGGTCATTTCTGGTCAATGAAATTAAATTATTTGATTAGAACATGAAGCAAATACTCTAAACTAATTCTACAGGCAATTATAAGCAAACATGGCCCTTGAAAAAAATAAATTCTGATCAAATATTTAAAAAGACAAGCTATTGTTTTAATTAATCAGAGACTCGACAGATCAGAAGCATTCTAAATTCATCCAAATACATAGGCACAATAACTATATGTGTTATTTAAATGCATTTCACTAACAATTTAGCAGCCGCCACTGCTAAAGGCTGGGGAAGAAGACGGCGCAAAGACAACGTAATGAAAAAAAACCTCTACCTTAGACCAACGGCACATGATCAGTGATAAATAAGACATTTTACTCCAAGGAAACTTTCACAATTAGAAGTTTAGTCGGATAAGTACACAAAGCACATCGGGGGTTCCTTTTCAAAAACAGTGGCTTTCCCTCTGAGAACATTGACAAGGAGCACCTTGATAGTGCACAGTCTTATTAATAAAACCTTACGGAATAAATGTAATGATCCGTTCTGTTCGCCGAATTTGTGGCAGAACTGACGTGTCGTGTGGATTCAGGCGATCAATGGCTAGCATAAGATTAGTTGACACGCAACGTTAGATATCTACGCTTTTGGGCGGCCGGTGGTATTTAAACATTTTACTGGGGTTCTTCGGAAAATAAAGATCCCTCCCAAATATATCTTCAGTTTATTGAGTTAAAAATTGAAGATTGGGGAGGGGAGGAAGGCGGTACCAAATGAAGGCTCAGCACAATAATGGGACGCCTTATCAACCCGATGAAATTTCATTTAAAGACATTTTACGCTTAAATTAAACAAGCTAGCGGTCTCAAAGACCACTGCCGGTAGAAAGAAGCCGAGTTGCATTGTTTTGAGAGGGAAATGTTAAAGCAACACCTTTCATTTCTAATGCAATTTGCCTTTGGGTGTGAGGGGGTGGGGGTTGGGGGGGGGGGGGGTCAACTCGTTTTTATAAAAATGAACTTCCAAGTTCACGACGTCCACGACGTTCTTTAACATCGCCAGCTTTAAGAACAGAATCACAATATCCCCACGGCAAATAACATTTGAAGCCTCCTCGCAGCACCCACGCCCCCGAAACAGGCAATACTTTAACCCGCATGTATGCGAACTAACCTCCCTTAGGCAATTGTAGCATTCAGTGAAAACGCATAGCGGTCTACTTACTTCTGCAACGCGGTCAAACAAGAGCGATTTTTAAAGTTAATTTAACCATATAACCATATAACCATATAATTTCACCTCCCTTTGGACCGTTGTGGCCAAAAGACAAAAGTCAACTTTTCTAAGACCCAGTGAAGTTACACTATCGGATCACAAAGTCGTTCAAAACGCAGGCTGACTTGAGATATTTTTTTGTTTGCCGTTGCGCTCCTGATATTCTGCGTCTATCTGCACGGTGCTGAAATGACAGCTCCGAGATGACTCAGTCTCTCTGCGGCAGTAAGTTAACACAAGACTAACCCGGACCTCGGCTCAATCGGACGTGTCTTGGATACCTAAAACACAAAGCGCGCTGGCCGCTGCACAAGCGCCCTTTCCAACGGCTCAAAGACATTTCCCCGGCGAGATGCTCGACCACAACTGCTGATCAATCGCAATCAGTCTGATGTAGGTTCGGGTGAGAATCCTCAACAAAAAACCACGGCACATTCTGTGTCATTCGGGTGTCGGGGGTTATGGGGAGAAGGCAGGAGAATGGGGTTAGGAGGGAGAGATAGATCAGAGGTAGACTCGATGGCCCAATTCTCTCCCATCACACAAGAACATTTACAAATCAACTAGCTGCTTGGTTCGCTTTGAAAAAAAAACATGTTTTGCCCCCCTTAAGCTTGTCATAACGTCATAAGGAATAGGAGTAGAATCAGGCCATTCGGCCCATCAAGTCTACTCCGCCATTCAATCATGGCTGATCTATCTCTCCCTCCTAACCCCATTCTCCTGCCTCCTCCCCACAACCTCTGACACCCGTACTGATCAAGAACCTATCTATCTCCGATAGATACATCGGATGTCCGAACTGAATTAACTAACTTTAACTAGAAAGTTCACATTGACCAAGTAACCCTTGCTTTCCCTCTCTCTCCATCCCTCCCCATCCTAGTTCTCCGACCAGTTTCACTGCCCCCGTGATTAAATATTATCGTTGTATGTCTCGTTGTCACCTTCCCCTAGCTAACAATGTTCTACTCTACATTTTCCATGATCCACGTCCTCTGTTCTCTCGTTTTCACACCTTACCCTTCCTTATCTCTGTGTCCCCTGGCTCTCAGTCTGAAGAAAGGTCTCGACCCGAAACGTCACCTATACCTTCTCTCCAGAGATGCTGCCTGTCCCGCTGAGTTACTCCAGCATTTTGTGTCTATAAGGGCGACTCCATCAAGTTACACTGTCAGACATGAACCATTGTAACAAAACCATGTGCAATCCCCGGGTGGCTTCTTTTTTCTTTTTTTTTTGCACAATGGCCCCACACTTGTGAGAAGTGGACGAGCTGAACAGATCAGAAAAAGGGGATAAATCATCTTGGAATTATTTCGAGCCCGCAGCTAAAACAGAGGAACAGTTTTCACTACACAGGGTTTAGTGACCGCTGCAGTTCCCGGGAACATTGATCAGCGCGGATCCATTACAACCGACCACCTAAGTTCCCAGGCACTCGTGTTCAAAGTTGACCCCCGGCAACATTTACTCACCAAGCAAGCGATGCGCCGAAACAAACTTAGACAAACTACCTGCATGCGTTCCTGTTAACCGGGGCGTCTGAGCGCCGGCATGAACTAGTAGACACCGTGCAGTAGAGAGACCGTGTGTGTGTGTGTGTGTGAGAGAGATCGCTAGATAAAGTTAAAATTTTGTCTCGGCGTCTAATGTAATGAAATCTTGACCCGCCCAAGCTAAAGCAGCGCGGCCGGGTGAACTGGCCGTGTGAAGATGGGACTGGTTCACTTACTTTAAAGCTGGCTTCTTCGGGGACCTCTGGAGACACAGCGGGCGTAATTCAGACTCTCTGCCTGCTCGCTGCTTCTGCAGTCGCCTTGTTTATTTTATCCTGGGTGTCCCCCTCTCCCCACACACACACACACACACACACACACTAAAATGGCTGCAAGTGAGATTGCTTCTGCTGGTGGTGGGGTGTGTGTGTTTTTTGACGTTGCAGCTCCGCGGCCACTGCAGTGCTGGATAAGACAAGCGGGGGTGGGAGGGAGGGAAAGCACGATCAATAATCACAGCAGCCCTGGGAGTCGTGTGGGTAATCCCAGCTAATGGAACAATCCAGCCTCCAGGGTGGAAAACACATAACATGCAAAATCAGTAAATCCGCATTCAATCCCCGCACCCGACTCCGCAAAACATCTTAAGACACGGATAAACACCACATGTTCACAATTTTTGTCGGCAGGAACTGCAGGTTCTGGTTTACACCGAGGATAAACACGAAATGCTGGAGTAACTCAGCGGGACGGGCAGCATCTCTGGAGAGAAGGAATGGGTGACGTTTCGGGTCGAGACCCTTCCTCAGACTGAGAGTCAGGGGAGAGGGGGAGAGAGAGCGAGGGTTCACAATGTACTTATAGTCCAAGGCACGGGGCAATAGAAGGGGCTGGTTCGTCGATTTTAGTTCTAAAAGAGGGACTTTTGATAAACACCATAACACCCAACCTCACAATATGTTGTAGGTAGACACAAAATGCTGGAGTAACTCAGCGGGACAGGCAGCATCTCTAGAGAGAAGGAATGAGTGACGCTTCGGGTCGAGACCCTTCTTCAGACCTCGAGAACTTCTCTCCAGAGATGCTGCCCGACCCGCTGAGTTACCCCAGCATTCTGTGTCTATCTTCGGTGTAAACCAGCATCTGCAGTTCCTTCCTACACATCTTACAATATGTTGTGGTGGAGACAGGATTGCCCGCAGTGCAATGAAACTGATATTTTCTAATCTTCAGACAACAGGGTAATGGACAGTAGTGGACACAGTGAAAAGGGGTCTCGACCCCAAAACGTCACCTATTCCTTATTCTGCCCGACCCTTTAGAGATGCAGCACGGAAACAGACCCTTCGGCCCACCGAGTCCGCGCCGACCAGCAGTCACCACGTACACTAGCACCATCCCACACACTGGGAACAATTTACAATTGTACTGAAGTCAACTAATCTACAAACCTGTACGTCTTTGGAGGGTGGGAGGAAACCGGAGCACCCGGAGAAAACCCACGCAGGTCACGGGGAGAAGCTACAAACTCCGTACAGACAGCACCCGCGGTCGGGATTGAACCCGGGTCTCTGGCGCTGCAAGGCAACAACTCCACCGCTGTGTCACTTTTGAATCCGCTGAGTTACTCCAGCATTTTTGTGCCTACCTTCAACGTCATGGAGAATAATCCGTTTTTATTTGCAATCGCATTTTGAGTTATTGGCAAAATAAGAAATGTAAGTGCTTGGTCGGGCACGGTATTTTAATGTTACATTGCTTTTTTTAAACTTTAGTTTATTGTCACATGTACCGAGGTACAGTGAAAAGTTTTTGTTGCGTGCTATCCAGTCAGTGCAAAGGCAGTACATGATTACAATTGAGGCATTTACAGTGAATACACGATAAGGGAATTACGTTAGTGCAAGGTAAAACCGGCAAAGTCCGATCAAGGATAGTCCCAGTGTCACCAATGAGATAGATAGTAGTTCAGCACTGGTCTCTGGTTGTAGTTGCCTGATAACAGCTGGGAAGAAACTGTCTCTGATGGTGTGTGTTTTCACACTTCTATACCTTTTGCCTGATGGGAGAGGGGAGAAGAGGGAGTGGCCAGAGTGGGACTGGTTCTTGATTATGCTGCTGGCCTTGTGGAGGCAGCGTGAGGTATAAATGGAGTCAATGGAAGGGAGGTTGGCGAGTGTAATGGTCTGGGCTGTGTCCACCATTCGCTGCAATTTCTAGTGGTCTTGGCTGGAGCTGTTCCCAAACCAAGCGGATGGAGATTTGTCTGTAATTCCAACCCCCACTGCCTGGTATCCTTGGAAACTCCTGCAGATTATCTTTCCATTCAACGCGGGTTGAACATCAATGGGGATTAGATAGGGTGAATACACAAAGTCGTTTACCCAGAGTAGGGGAATCAAGAACCATAGGTTTAAGGTGAGTGGGACGTGGAGGTGGGGGATGAAGACGCAATAGGAACCTGAGGGGCAACTTTTTCCACACTGAGGGTGGTGTGTATATGGAAGAAGCTGCCAGAATAGATAGTTGAGCCAGGTACTATCACAATGTTTAAAAAACATTTGGACAGGTAGATGGATAGGATAGGTTTAGAGGGATATGGGTCAAATGCAGGCATGTACAGGGTGACAAAATGTGAAACTAGAGTGTGGCTGGGTATTGGACACACAACAAAACTGCAGATGCCAGAACCTTGAACAACTCTCACCTACTTCTCCAACAACTCTCACCAACTTCTACAGAAAGCATTTTATCGGGATGCATCACAGCATGGTTTGGCAACAGCCCTGGCCAAGACCACAAGAAATTACAGAGAATTGTGGGTGCAGCCCAGACCATCACACAAACTGACCTCCCTTCCATTGACTCCATCTACACTTCACGCTGCCTCGGCAAGGCCAGCAGCATAATCCTGGATGAGTTTCACCCCGGTCACTCCCTCGTCTCTCTCCCATCAAGCAAGCGGTACGGAAGTGTGAAAACACGCACCACCATATTCAGAGACAGTTTCTTCCCAGCTGTTATCAGGCAACTAAAGTGTCCTACCACCAACTAGAGAGTGGTCCCGAGTTATTATCTACCTCATTGAAGACCATCTGACTATCCTTAAACTGACTTTATCTTGCACTATACATTATTAATTTTATCGTGTATCTGTACACTATAAATGGCTCGATTGTAATCATGTATAGTCTTTCCGCTAACTGGATAGCACAATAAAATATTTTTGCTGTACCTCGGTACACGTGACAATAAACTAAACTAAATACAAACTGCTGGAGGAACTCAATGAGTTGAGTATAGGAGCAAAGAAGTCCTTCTGCAGTTGTACAGGGCCCTAGTGAGACCACACCTGGAGTATTGTTTGCAGTTTTGGTCTCCAAATTTGAGGAAGAACATTCTTGCTATTGAGGGAGTACAGCGTAGGTTCACAAGTTTAATTCCCAGGATGGCGGGACTGTCATATGCTGAGAGAATGGAGCGGCTGAGCTTGTATACTCTGGAATTTAGAAGGATGAGAGGAGATCTTATTGAAACATAAGATTATTAAGGGTTTGGAAATGCTAGAGGCAGGAAACATGTTCCCGATGTTGGGGGAGTCCTGAACCAGGGGCCACAGTTTAAGAATAAGGGGTAAGCCATTTAGAACGGAGATGAGGAAACATTTTTTCACACAGAGAGTTGTGAGTCTGTGGAATTCTCTGCCTCAGAGGCCGGTGGAGGCCGGTTCTCTGGATACTTTCAAGAGAGAGCTAGATAGGGTTCTTAAAGATAGCGGAGTCAGGGGATCAGGAGGACTCTCTCTAACTTCTACAGGTGCACAGTAGAGAGCATGCTGACCGGTTGCATTGTGGCTTGGTTCGGCAACTTGAGCGCCCTGGAGAGGAAAAGACTACAAAAAGTAGTAAACACTGCCCAGTCCATCATCGGCTCCGACCTCCCTTCCATCGAGGGGATCTATCACAGTCGCTGCCTCAAAAAGGCTGGCAGTATCATCATGGACCCACACCATCCTGGCCACACACTCATCTCCCTACTACCTTCAGGTAGAAGGTACAGGAGCCTGAAGACTGCAACGACCAGGTTCAGGAATAACTACTTCCCCACAGCCATCAGGCTATTAAACCTGGCTCGGACATAACACTGAACTTTATTAGCCAATACTGTTATTTGCACTTTATCAGTATATTGAATCATGTGTGTATATATTTATAGAATGCCTTGTAGTCAATGCCTACTATGTTCTGTTGTGCTGAAGCAAAGCAAGAATTTCATTGTCCTACCAGGGACACATGACAATAAACTCACTTGACTTGACTTGATATGGGGAGAAGGCAGGAATGGGGTACTGATTGGGGATGATCACATTGAATGGCGGTGCTGGCTCGAAGGGCCGAATAGCCTACTCCTGCACCTATTGTCTATTGTCTATTGGGTCAGGCAACATCTGTGGAAAGAATGGACAAATTACATTTCAGATCAGGAACCTTTTTCAGCATGTCAGGTAGCGTCTGAGGAGGGAATGGACAGGTGACCTTCTGGGTAGGGGCCCTTCTGCAGGTTCTTCCTTTAGACATTTCCCCACTCACATTAAAGCTGTGCCCTGTAGTCATTGGGGTAAAAGGTTCTGACCGTCTACTAAATTTATACCTTGACCCGAATTGTGATGCATCCACTCCCTGAATGAATGATGTTTATACCTTGCACACCCAAGGTATGCAAAGAGTTGCCACATAAAGGGCACCGACAAATTTACAAAGCATCCCGCGCCAGCTCCACCTTTGATCCCCCAACCCCCCCCCCCCCCACTCACAGTGGTTCCCCCACGCCCGGCCCTCCTTTTGCTCCGCAGATGCCGCCTGACCTGCTGAGTTCTTCCTGCACTTTGAGTTTTACTGTGTTTGGGTAGTACGAGGAATAAAACCCAGCCAATCTGATAGTCTACAAAGATTCCAAGGGTGCTGCATTTCAGAGCTCTCCAGAATTTGTATGTTACTTAAAGCAACCGTGAATCTCTGGCCCCACGATCAGGCTTTTTTAAAGAGAAAACATCCCTGGAAAGTTGTACCTAAAAGATCGTGGAACTGCCGACAAAATGTGTAGGAAGGAACTGCGGATGCTAGTCGATAACCAAAGAGACACAAAAAAGCTGGAGTAACTCAGCCGTTCAGACAGCATCTCTGAAGAAAAGGAATAGGTGACGTTTTGGGTCGAGACCCTTCTTAAGACTGAGAATCAGGGGAAAGGGAAACGAGAGATATAGACGGAGACATAGAACAAATGAATGAAAGTTGTGCTGCAGATGCTGGTTTAGTACAAACAAATGACAAAGTGCTACACCCACTGTGTTAGTCCATATATTAAAAAATACTCACAAAGTGCTGGAGTAACTCAGCAGGTCAGGCAGCATCTCTGGAGAAAGAGAATGATTGATGTTTCGCGTCAGGACCCTTCTTCAGATTGAAAGTGGGGGGAGGGGGGGGAGGTGAAGAGCTGGAGGTGAGAAAATACCAGGAACCAACAGGGCCGGTCACAAATGTCCTCAGGCAGGGCGTTGTCTGGTAAGCCCAATGTTGGCTAGGGAAGGTGTGATCTCAAGAGAGACACAATGTGGAGAACTGTGGATCTGGTCAAACGGCACAGAAGGGGGGGGGGGGGAAGTGGGAGCGCAAGTAGAAGTTACTTAAAGTTAGAGAATTCAATGTTAATGTTGTTTCTAATAGCTATGTATAAACCTGGTTCTTCCCAGCTTATAACCCTACAATATGAATATAGATTTCTCTCATTTCAAGTAACTCTTGCATTCCCTCTGTCTCCATCCCACGCCCACCCTAGTCGTCCCGCTAGTTTCACTGTTGATATCCCGTCGTTTTCACCTCCACCTCATCCAAACAATGGACCATTGTGGGCTCTTTGGCCATCGGTGCCATCTGCTCTGTTCTGTACATTTTGATACCTTGAGTTTACCTCTCCCCTGACTTTCCGTTTGAAGAAGGGTCTCGACCCGAAACCTCACCTATTCTTTTTCTCCAGAGATGCTGCCTGACAAGCTGAGTTACTCCAGCATTTTGTGCCTTTCGTCAATGTTAATGGTGTTTCTACCAGCTCTATATAAACCTGAAGATAGACACAAAATGCTGGCGTAACTCAGCGGGACAGGCAGCATCTCTGGAGAAAAGGAATAAGTGATGTTTTGGGTCGAGAACCTTCATGTATATAAATCTTGTTCTCCCCAGTTCTGGCTCCATATAAGGTATCTAACAATTGGTTCTTGCATGGATAAAGGGCAAGGTTTTGATCTGTACAAATAAACTTGATGGTAAATTATGGCGTCCACTGAATGGACTTTCTTGAGCATTGGTGATAAATTCTCAGCTGTTCATCTTGCAGCATGCAAATTTGACCCCGGGGTTCACTCTGGTAAGTTAGAGTCATAGAGTCATAGAGAGATATAGTGTGGAAACAGGCCCTTCAGCCCAACCTGCCCACACTGACCGACATGTCCCAGCTACACTAGTCCACCTGCTTGCACTTGGTCCATATCCCTCCGAACTGTCCTATCCATGTACCTGTCTAACTGTTTCTTAAACATTGGGATAGTCCCAGCCTCAACTACCTCCTCTGGCAGCTTGTTCCATACACCCACCACCCTTTGTGTGGAAAAGTTACCCCTCAGATTCCTATTAAATCTTTTCCCCCTTCACCTTGAACCTATGTCCTCTGGTCCTCAATTCCCCTACTCTGGGCAAGAGACTCTCTGCATCTACCCGATCTATACCTCTCATGATCTTGTATACAAGTTGCTGTATTTCAGAGACATTTACTCTTTGTGAAACACTTCTGACGAATGTGATAAAGTGCCATCTAAATATCAGTCATCATTTTTATGGCTGACCAGGGAGCAATTGCTGCAATGTGCCTAAAGGAGCAAATGGTTTTCTTACCATTGCCACTTTGAAGAGAATAGAAGATTGCTTGGCAGCAAAGATGAAATAATTAAAATACAATTGTCTGAATTACCAGTTTTACTTTCAGCTGAATTTCAAGGTAAAAAAGAGCTTGAGAAGTGATGTTAATTTTTAAACAAACCAGAGATAATTCAAATTTAAAATGCAGAGTATTTTGATAGATGTCACTCCTCTACTGCATGTAAACTGCTAGATAGATACGTTTACAACCTTGATGCAGCAGTGTCATACACTTCACCGCTACTGATGTAAGAACAAGGAGATCCTAGTGGTTAGACAAACTTCGATAGTTTTCTCTGGAGCATTGGAGGTTGGAGGATGAGGGAAGACCTGCACTTACAACTGGGACTTGAAAATGGCGCCAAACTGGCGACTCTGTATACTTCCTCAGTGTACTTCTGCTACGCACTTGTACTGTATCTGAGATGCTTACGTATCTATGTGCTGATGTATCGTGATACTTGTACTGAACAAAAGTGAATTCCACTGTACCTCGGTACGTGACAATAAAGCACCCTACCATAACTGATCGATCTATATAAAGGTATGAGCAGCATTGATAGCGTAGACAGTCAGAACCCTTCTCCCAGGATGGAAATGTCAAAGGACATAGCTTTGTGAAAAGGAAATGTGTGGGGCCAGCTTTTTGTCTACGGCACAAGAGTGGTGGATGACTGGAAGGAGCTTCCAGGGACAGTGGTGGAAGCAGACACGACAGTGGCATTTAAGAGGCTTTTAGATTGGCACACGGAAATACAGGGAATGGAAGGATATGAATAACGTGCAGGCCGAGAAGATTAGTTTAACGTGGCATCACGTTCAGCACAGACCTTGTGGGCCGAAGGGCCTGTTTCTGTGCAGTCCTCTGTTCTACAATCTATGGTCAGACAAGTTCACCATGCGTGCCACCACTTTAAACAGATGCAGTATGGTGTTGTATACTTCCACCGTCTTGCTTAGGGCATTGGCAACTCAAATGAAGCTGTCAAAATGACTAATCTGTAACGGGGATAGCTTGGACCCGATAGCAGCACAGAATCAGGCAGGTATAGTTGGTACTGAACTTTATTCCGATACTGTAACACAGGAATGGGTACACCGTACTCACACAGAGGCTCAGGATTGAGCGAGGGTTCCGAAGAGGGGCAGGCAGGTTCGAATCCGTGTAGGCAGTCGGGAAATCGCTGGAGAGTCTTGCATGAATGCTGAGAACAATCTGGCACTGTGGGAACGGTGAGGAGAGTCTATATACCGGATTAATTGGTGATCAGAGGTAACTGAGTGCCACAGGTGAGGAGAGTTGGGCTGATGAGAGGGGAGTGGCAGGCAGGCAGGAGAGGAGAAGGAGGGCTGGTGGAAAAGTACTGGGAGGTGAAGTGGATGAGAATGAGGAGAGGGCAGACTGTGACATATTCATCATTGCTGCCCTTCACTTTTACCATCAGTGACTGTTTTCTGTCATAATAAAGATAGAAAATGTCAGAGGTTGAGGGGAGACCTGAGAGAAGTATATAAAATTATGAGGTAACTCAGCATCTCTGGAGAAAAGGAATAGGTGACAATTCGGGTCAGTCTGAAGATGAGTCTCGACCCAAAATGTCATCTATTCCTTTTCTCCAGAGATCCTACCTGACCCGCTGAATTACTCAAGCATTTTGTGTCTATCTTCAGTATAACATAGAAAAATAGAAACATAGAAAATAGGTGCAGGAGTAGGCCATTCGGTCCTTTGAGCCAACACCGCCATTCAATATGATCATGGCTGATCATCCAAGATCAGTTCCCCGTTCCTGCTTTCTCCCCATATCCCTTGATTCCATTTCCTGTAAACCAACATTTCCTTCCAACACAATATATAAAATTATGAGTGGCATAGATAGCCAGACCATTGTACCCAGGTGGAAAGGTCAAACATTAGAGAGCATAGCTTTAAAGTGAGAGGGACAACTTTTAAAGGAGACATGCATGGCATCCAACCCAGCTGTATGTATACTGATTTCTCTAACTTCAAGTAACCCTTTCATCCCCTCTCTCCGTCCCGCCTCCCACCCGTCATTGTTCTAGTTTCAAAGTCGTCTTGTTGAGTCTCATTGTCTGTAACGTGTTTTCACCTAGTCCACAGCTAACAATGGCGCGTTTCCTTTATCTTCGTTACTTTTTGCATATCTTTCATTCATTTGTTCTATAAAGAAACATAGAAACATAGACAATAGGTGCAGGAGTAGACCATGATTCAATATGATCATGGCTGATCATCCAACTCAGTATCCCGTACCTGCCTTCTCTCCATACCCCCTGACCCCTTTAGCCACAAGGGCCACATCTAACTCCCTCTTAAATATAGCCAATGAACTGGCCTCAACTACCTTCTGTGGCAGAGAATTCCACAGATTCACCACTCTCTGTGTGAAATTTTTTTTCTCATCTCGGTCCTAAAAGACTTCCCCCTTATTCTTAAACTGTGACCCCTTGTTCTGGACTTCCCCAACATTGGGAACAATCTTCCTGCATCTAGCCTGTCCAACCCCTTAAGAATTTTGTAAGTTTCTATAAGATCCCCCCTCAATCTTCTAAATTCTAGCGAGTACGAGCCGAGTCTATCCAATCTTTCTTCGTATGAAAGTCCTGACATCCCAGGAATCAGTCTGGTGAACCTTCTCTGTACTCCCTCTATGGCAAGCATGTCTTTCCTCAGATTAGGAGACCAAAACTGTACGCAATACTCCAGGTGTGGTCTCACCAAGACCCTGTACAACTGCAGTAGAACCTCCCTGCTCCTATACTCAAATCCTTTTGCTATGAATGCTAACATACCATTTGCTTTCTTCACTGCCTGCTGCACCTGCATGCCTACTTTCAATGACTGATGTACCATGACACCCAGATCTCGTTGCATCTCCACTTTTCCTAATCGGCCACCATTCAGATAATAGTCTACTTTCCTGTTTTTGTTTCTCCCTCTATATCTTTCTCTATCACTGTCTATCATCTTTCGTTTACCTTTCCCCTGACTCTCAGTCTGAAGAAGAGTCTTGACCTGAAACGTCACCTATTCCTTTCCTCCAGAGAAGCTGTCTGACTCACTGAGTTACTCCAGCTTTTTGTGTCTATCTACGTGGCAAGTTTGTTTGTTTCTTTGCCTCGAACATCTTTAATCTTTGTCCCTCTCACCTTAAAGCATTGCCCTCTAGTCTTTGACATTTCCATCATGGGGAAAAAGGTACTGACTATCTACCCTATGTATGCTTCTCCACATTTTATAAACATTTATCAGGTCTCCCCTCAATTTCCGATGCCCTGGAAAAACAGTCCAAGTTTTTTGGTAAATAAACAATTATTCCTGTTGATTTTGCTGTCCTTCAATATCTCACAGACATGGGAAGTTAGAAGATCAAACTGTCACAAGTACTGGGAAACAGAACAAAAGTGGCGCTGTGGCAGATTCAATGCTATGTTTGCTGAGATACACATGGTAGAGGGCAGCTTACAACCCAGCGGTATGAATATTGAGGTCTCTAATTTCAAGTAACCCTTGCATTC
>CM075977.1:214950064-214990064 GCA_038087875.1 Malacoraja senta | reverse complement strand
TAGGAAATATTTAAAGGGATATGGGCCCAACGTGGGCAGGTGGGACTTGTGTAGATGGGGCATCGGTTGGCATGGGCAAGTTGGGCCGAAGGCTGTACGACTATGACAATGACATTGTTGGCCGAAGGCCTGGCCTGTGCTATGATGTTCATAAGTTCATAACTTCTTGGAGTAGAATTCGACCATTCGGCCCATCAAGTCTACTCTCCCATTCAATCATGGCTGATCTATCTCTCCCTCCTAACCCCATTCTCCTGCCTTCTCCCCATAGTTCAAGTTCAAGAGTTCAAGAGAGTTTTATTGTCATGTGTCCCTGATAAGACAATGAAATTCTTGCTTTGCTTTAGCACACCAGAACCCCATATCAAGCATCTGTCAATCTCCATCGTAAAAATATCCATTGATTTGGCCTCCGCAGATGTCTGTGGACAATGAATTCCACAGATTCACCACCCCCCTGACTAAAGAAATTCCTCCTCATCTCCTTTCTGATGGTAGGTCCTTTATTTCTTAGGCTGTGGCCTCTGGCCCAAGAGACTCCCACTAGTGGAAACATCCTCTCCGCATTCACTATCCAGGCATTTTACTATTCGGTAAGTTTCAATGTTCCCCCTCATCCTTCTAAACTCCAGCGAGTACAGGCCCAGTACCTTCAAACACTCATCACGTGTTAACCCACTCATTCCTGGGATCATTCTTGTAAACCTCCTCTGGACACTCTCCAGCGCCAGCACATCTTTCCTCAGATATGGGGCCCAAAACTGCTCACAATACGCCAAATATTGTTCTATGTTCTATGGGTAGGTTTCCCTGTAGCAAGCTCAAGAAGATGCTCTTTAAATAGTCAGACTGATACTCACCATTATACCAGCAGCTGCACCACCAGCTTGATACACTGCTTCTCGCATGACATCCCGACCCAACCACTGACCCAACAGCTGTCTCTATCACAGAGGACTCTGACCCCACATTCCCAGGGCTTACCTCACCCTTACACCGAACACTGTTCTAAGTCTCACGTGCACAGATTGCTGGCTATTAACCTATGACAGTCTCCTCACCAAATACTGCAAATGCATAGTATTCACTTCTATCTCTCTTGCAAGCACAGAAGTGTAGGAAACAGGGATTGATGATGGTGGGGGTGACACAACTCCATGACTGAAGGACCTAGAGGAGGTTTAGTTTAGTTTAGTTTAGAGATACTACACGGAAACAGGCCCCTTCGGCCCACCGACTCCGCACCCACCAGTGATCCCCACACGTTAATACTACCCTACACATACTAGCAACAATTTTTTTAACATCTTTGGAGTGTGGGAGGAAACTGAAGATCTCGGAGTAAATCCACGCAGGTCACGGGGAGAACGTACAAACTCCGTACAGACCGCACCCATAGTCAGGATCGAACCGGGGTCTCTGGCGCTGTAAGGCAGCAACTCTACCGTTGTGCCACCGTGCCGCACAGGAGGTGGTGCTAGATATTATTGTCTTTTCCAATCCTGGTATCAACGTCAGTACGTTTAGTTTAGTTTAGAATGAGAGTGTGGAAACAGGCCCTTCAGCCCACAAAGTCCACTCTGACCATAAACACCAGTACATTAATTCTATCCTAGACTCTAGGGACAATTAACAGAAGCCAATTAACCTATAGACCTTTGAAATGTGGGAGGGGACTGGAGCACTTGGAGACAACCCACACAGTCACAGGGGGAACGTACAAACTCTGTACAGACAGCACCCGTAGCCAGGATTGAACCAGGGTCCCAGGCGCTGTAAGGCAGCAACTCTATCGCTGCGCCACTGTGCTGGTCTTTAGTGTGGAACCAAAAAAGATAAAGGAATCATTTTACCTAAGCTTCCTTCTCACACTCTACACACATATCTTTTCTCACAGTCGCTTCTGATTATCAATGACAGACAGTGTGAAAACAGAACCATGCAACTCTTTTCCTCCAGTGTACCGAGCCTTCTACCCAATCTTATGTTTATGCTTTTATCCTTTTGAGATTCATTCATTCATTTATTCATTCATTCATTCATTCATTCAAATGCAATCTAGCCATCAAACATCAAAAAAGCAGCAGTAATAAAGATATCCGTGTCTCTCAGTTTCACACTGCGATATTGTGAATGGAGGCTATCACACAGAAGGATCTGTACATGGTGAGAACATATCAAGATAAACTGGTGGCGCAGCGGTAAAGTTACTGCCTTACAACGCCAGAGACCTAAGTGCTCCGGTTTTCTCCCACATCCCAAAGTCAGGCTGGCTTGAAGGTTAAATGGTTTCTGTAAATTGTCCCAAGTGTATAGGATAGAACCAGCGTGTTTCCACCCTCTATTTCTAAACTAAACTAAGATACTAAGGGCGGTACGGTGGCGCAGCGGTAGAGTTGCTGCCTTACAGCGCCGGAGACCCGAGTCCAATGGGTGCTGCATGTACGGAGTTTGTATGTTCTCCCCGTGACCTGCGAGGGTTTTCTCCAGGACCTGTGGTTTACTCCCACACTCCAAAGACGTACAGATTTGCAGGCTAATTAGTTTGGTGAAATTGTAAATTGTCCCTAGTGTGTGTAGGACAGTGTTAGTGTGCAGCGATCGCTGGTTGGCGCGGACCCGGTGGGTTGAATGGCCATGCTGTTTCTTTAAACTAAATTAAATTAAACTAAAGCCAAACAATGGAACACAGATAACACTGGCATCATTTTGCCTAATAGTAAGATTGCACAATATTCAAGTACAGAGACTACAATATGCGGGCTGTGGGCATAGACTGAAGTAAATATAAGATGATCTGCTTGATGCATTGTCAGAATGCCAGTATTCAGTGCCAAGCTGCATAGAAATATTGATCGCCAAGCTGGCTCAGCCCTGTACAGAGAGTTTGACCACCTCATTTTGGAGTGTGGAATTGATGGACAAATCTGGTGACTAATGTTACACCTGCTGTGGCAACAATAGCAGCAACAACTCAAAATGTCTCTCTCCTCTATTGAACACATGTATTACTGTCAAGCCTCACGGCGCCAGAGACCCAGGTTCGCTTGATCTTGGGGTGAGTCTATCTGGAGTTTGCACGTTCTCCCAGTGCAACCGCGTGGGTTTCCGCCGGGTGCTCCGGTTTCCTCCCACATTCCAAAGACGTGCAGGTTTGCAAGTTAAATGTGGAAACACAGAACTGCCAATGCTGGTTTATACCAAAGATATATACACAAAATGCTGGAGTAAAGGGCCTGTCCCACTTACGTGTCCTTGGCACGCAAATTGCGCGACCTCGAGGTCGCGTGGAGCCGAGACGGTCGAGCGAAGGTCGGGCGCGATTACATGCGTACGCACAGCCGTCTGAAGCGCGTGACGTCATTTGAAGATGGACACAAAGCTGGAGTAACTCAGCGGGACCGGCAGCATCTCTGGAGAGAAGGAATGGGTGACGTTTTGTGTGGAGACTCTTCTTCAGTCTGAAAAGAAGGGTCTTGACCCGAAACGTCACCCATTGCTTCTCTCCAGAGATGCTGCCGGTCCCGCTGAGTTACTCCTGCATTTTGTGTCTATCTTCAATTTTTTTTTTTTTTTTTTTTTCCGTAAATGTTTTTTTTATTAGATTTTTAAACAAATGTACAATTTACAAGGAAGGGTAGAAAGCTCACACAATTTAAAAAACATTTACACAAAATTATCAAATTAAAATATTAACATTTTTATCTATAATATATTCAACCTCTTGCGGTGACCATCGTTCACAGAAGGCCTCCACAGTCCCCGTGGACACCGCGTGTTCCCTCTCTAGGGACACGCGGGCACGGACGTAACCCCGGAAAAGGGGCAGGCAGCCGACCGCTGTGCGGCCATCGACCGCCCGCTGCCTGGACCCGCGAATGGCCATCTTGGCCAGGCCCAGGAGCAGTCCGACAGGGAGACCCCCTCCTCCCTCCCGACCATCCCCCCTCTGTACCGGGTGCCCATAGATTAATAGCGTTGGACTAAAATGTAGCCAAAACGTGAGCAGCAGCCCTTTCAGATACTCGAACAGGGGCTGCAACCTCTCGCACTCTATATACACGTGGAACACGGTCTCTTCCTCACCGCAGAAATGACACGCAGGGGAAGAGTCCTTGAACCGGCTCAAGTACCTATTACAGGCCACGGCTTTGTGCAAAACTCTCCACCCCAGGTCCCCGATGTAAAGGGGGAGGACTCCCTTGTAGAGAGACCTCCACTTGGGACCGCTCCCCTCGTCAGGTGGTAACACGGACCGCCAGGGTGTGTCTGGACGGAAGACGAGGGCGAGGAAGTGGAGAGTGTGCAAGAGCAGCCTGTACAGTACGCGCCTCTCCGCGCCATGGAATGGCACACTGGGCATCTCAGAAAGGCGGCTCATGTTGCATGGGGCCGGCTCTCGGGGAGGGTCCCGGGCCATGGGCCCTATGAACAATTCCGACTGAGCGGGGGTAAGCTCGTCCGAAATCGCTCCATGCACCCGCCTCTCCTTGACACCCACCGTCACAGCCACGACACCCCCCTCCCCCTGAGGAGCAGGGCCCTGGCTGAAGGTGACCAAATTCCTGGCCTTCAGGAGTTCACGGTAAAAGCCAGGCAACTCCCGCCTAGCGCGTCGACTCATGCCCGCTACCGGGAGCCGGGAACCCTCCTGAAGGCACCGCCCCTGACGGAAAAAGTACGTCGCCAGCACGTGCCATTTAGGAGGGTAGTCCGAGTAGACGTACCTCCGCAGGGTCCTGAGTCGGAGAGCCGCCACCTGGGTACGAATACAGACCAGCGCCTGACCACCGTCCTCCAACGGGAGACTCAGAACCCCAGCAGAGACCCAGTGGTTCCTCTCACCCCAGAAGAAGTTGACCAATCTCCTCTGTAACATGGTTATAAAATAAGAGGATGGGACCATAGTGGCCATCCAGTACCGCAGCAGAGAGGCCACCAGCTGGTTTATAACTACAGCCCTGCCCCGGTAAGAGAGCACACCAAGTAGGCCTGACCAACGTCCCAGCCGGGCGACCACCTTCGCCTCCAGCTCCTGCCAGTTCGCCGGCCACCCCTCCTCAGCGGGACTCAGGTAAACCCCCAGATAGAGGAGGTGCGTGGTACTCCACGCAAAACCTGCCATCTCCTCCGGCAGGGAGTCCACCTGCCACCCACCCACCAAGAGACCAGAACACTTCCCCCAGTTGATCCTGGCGGAAGATGCAGCCGAGAAAACCTGCTGGCACTCACGCATCCTCCGCAGGTCAACAGGGTCGGTGAACATCAGAAGGACATCATCGGCGTAGGCCGAGAGAACCACCTCCATCCCCAGTCCCGGTAAAGCCAGGTCTGTCAACCGCCTCCGGAGAAGGCACAGGAAAGGTTCGACACAGATGGAATACCGCTGGCCGGACATGGGACATCCATGACGAACCCCCCTCCCAAAGGGAATGGGGGCCAACAAAGAGCCGTTGACCTTAACAAGGCATTCTGCAGCAGTATATAACAGTCGGACCCAGGCCACAAAATGCGGTCCAAATCCGAACACCTGCAGAGTCCCAAGAAGGTAGTCGTGCTCCACCCTGTCAAACGCCTTCTCCTGGTCGAGGGAGAGAAAGGCGACCGACTGACCAGCCCCCTGGGACAGATGGATCAGGTCCGGGAGCAGATGGATATTGTCCTGGATGGACCGGCCCGGGACTGTGTACGACTGGTCAGGGTGGATCACCTGGGACAGCACAGGACCCAGGCGATTCGCCAATGCCCGTGCAAAGACTTTATAGTCCGTGCTGAGGAGAGAGACCGGGCGCCAGTTCTTCAAAAGGCGAAGATCGCCCTTCTTGGGCAGCAGGACAACAACTGCCCTGCGCCAAGAGAAAGGCATCTCCCCGGTCGCCAGGCTCTCCCCCAGGACCTTCATATAGTCGCCCCCCAGGACATCCCAGAAGGCTCTAAGGTACTCCACAGTTAGCCCATCCAGCCCTGGAGACTTGCCCCTCCTGAGCTGGTGCAGGGCACCAGTCAACTCCTCCAGAGTTAGGGGATCATCCAGGTGTTCAGCCACATCATTGCACACAGCGGGTAAGCCCCACCACAGGACTTCTTGCGCCTCCCCACTCGATGTGCCAGCCGAGAACAGAGTCCTGTAGAACGACCGAACTGAGGCACCAATGCTCTCTGGATCTGTGACAGAGGAGCCATCATCCGCAAGCAACTCTACAAGCTGCCTGCGGGCTCCTCGCCCCTTCTCCAGAGAAAAGAAAAAGGGGGAGGCGCGTTCCAGGTCGTGCAACATCTGGACTCGCGACCTCACATACGCACCCCGGGACCTCCTAAGCTGCAAGTCCCTCAGTGCTCCCTTCTTCTCCTGGTATTCCTCCCACTCACACGAAGCCCCACCAGTCTGATCCAGACGAGCCTCCGAGTCGAGCAACTCTCTTTCAAGCCGTCCGATCTCGGATTCCCGCCCCTTGGTCGACCCCCTCGCATAGTCCTGGCAAAACTGACGGACGTAGACCTTCCCCACGTCCCACCACTGCCTTAGGGAAAGGAAACGCCCCTGCCTCTCTCTCCACCTCGCCCAGAACTGCCTGAATGAATCCCGGAATCGGCAATCCTCCAACAGCTGGCTATTAAAATGCCAGTACGCGGACCCTGCCCGTGTGCGCGCTGGGATAAAGTCCGCTCGCACCAGGCAATGGTCCGAGCATGGCGCCGGCTGCATGGAGGCCGCCGAAACACAGGAGACATAGGCCTTGGACACGTATAAATGATCAATACGGGAACCACCACCCTCAAACCTGTACGAGAAGGCGTTAGAGTCGGGATGGAAATTCGGCCAAGCATCTACCAGCTCAAAAGAGTCCACCATCTCCCTCAAAGTCTTCACTGCTCCCGGGTCACGCTGAACGCCAGAGCGATCTCTTGTCTCGAGGGCACAATTAAAATCTCCCCCAAGGAAAACACACTCCCCACGGTCGATATTATTCAACAACGTGGTCACTTCCCTTGTTAAGCGCGTCTGCATTGCGCCGATCTTGGGGGCGACACATTAACGAAGTGTAATGGCACGCCATCCAAGCGCACGGCCAGATACAGCAAACGGCCTGGTACAACCTCCTGCACTTTGAGGATCTCCGGCTGGAAAGACGGGGCCAACAGGAAGGCTACTCCACTCGATTTGGAGCTGAGATGACTCATGTAGACCCCCCCTTCCCACTCCAGGAGCCAGGTGGGTTCATCACTAGCCACAGTGTGTGTTTCCTGCAGGAAGCTCACCGCATACCTCCCGTCCCTGAGCACTGAGAGATGGTGAAACCTACGGAGAGACCCCCTGCCCCCATTGATATTCAGGCTGGCTATAGTGAGCTTCATTTTGAAAGTACACTAGATCTTTTACCCGCCCCCGGTGAAGGATTGGAGCCGCCCCTACCCTTCTTCCCTCTTTTTAGGGCCTTAAAAGCTCTTGGAACTGGCGCCTCTCATTTTTTATTAGCCCGCCTCATTCCCCTTCTTCTGAAGGATGGCATGAATGGACTGCATGGGCGCCCTCAGGTCCGACCAGCGGTCGACAGCCAAATCCACCTTGTTCCTACTCCCTCTAGTGTCCTTAAGAACTTCCGAAGTTCCCAGACTTCGACAAGTCGAGACACGGCCGCGGGTGGAGCAGTCCGTCAACTCACTGTCAACGGACTCCACGTACCCTTCCTCCTCGCACTCAATGTCCGAGCCCGAGTCCGGAAGGTTACAACTCTCAGCCGCCTCGCTCACCCCTCCCTGTGAGGTGGGCATTCCAGCCACATCACACAGTCCCTCCTCTGTCACCATCCCACCCCCAGGATCAGTGACAGGGGCAGGTACCAGTGCCTCTGACCGCGGCAAGCTATCTGACAATTGGCCACTCTCCTGCACGCTCCCACCGCCCTCTGTAACCGGATTGGGAACAGTGAAGTCAGAGCAAGTCTCCGGGCCTTGCTGTAAGCGGGTCTGTCTGGAGTCCGACCTAAGGAGACGATCCGAAACGATCTTGCCCTCCTCCGGACCCATGGTATCCGTCCCTGCACCATCACCCAGAGAGTCCCCGTCCCCCACCACCAGGTGAATCACCCCACTGTGGCCCTCAGGGGCCGATGTTACTGGAGTCTCCCCTGCTCCCTCAACCAGTGGGGCATCACATCCCTCAACTGGGCTTGTAGCCTCAACGGGGAGCTCATGTTGGGGACCCACGCCCTCACCCAAGTCCCCCCCTTCAGGCTGCCCCTGGTCATCCACTAAGCTAGCAGACACGTTTTCTGGGGGAACAGCCCCCAAGAGTAATATATCGCCACTCTCAGGTGGTCCCAGACCTACAGAGGCATCCTCCCCCTCAGAGGAAACGTGCCCTGGGTACTCCACCTCAACAGGAGGGGAAGGCTCCCCTTCAGGTTGCCCCTGAACTTCAGGGCCCTTCTCTGTATCGGAGGACCCATGCCTCCTCCTCTTCCAACCACTGGCGTGCGGTGGTACGGTGAGCTCCATTGCAGAAGCCTCTACCTCCGCACTACCGTCTATCTCAGAGGCGAGCACGAAATTATCTGCTGCCTGGGGTCCCGCATGGAGGTGATCATCTTCTAGGGGACCCGCCTGGAGATGTTTCTTCTTTTTCTTGACTTTCCTCCCCTTCTGATGCTCCCAAACCTTCCCCTCCACCCCACGCACTTCTCCGGCATCCACCGCCACAGGTACGGGACATGGGGGTGGTGGGGGGATAGGGGTTGGGGGTAGGGGAGTAAAGCCTTCACGGGCCACCGTGGTAAAACCAGCAGCCCCAGATGGGCCAGTAATGCTTTCCTGTGCCATCGTGGTGGAACTGGCAGCCCGGGTCCTGGGACAATTCTTGCGAAAATGCCCCACCTTTTTGCAAGCGTGACAACGCACTTGGCCCGCATTCCAGAACACGCGATAGGAGACATCATCCACCTCCACCTCAAAACTCCCCTCCGTGTCCATCCCCTGTGCCAACTGTATATACACGCGACGCTTGAACATATATATATGCTGCATCTCAGGATCGTCAAACGTGTACAACAGTTTGGTGAGCCCTGACCGCACCTCCCCCAGCTTCCTTACATGTGGGAGCAGGAGCGCATCCGGAACAAAAGTGGGAACGTTGGACAGAATGACCGGCAAATCGGGACCCCCCCATGGGTCCACCGCCGCGAAAATCTCCCCTGCTGTTACCCCCCTTTCCAGAGCCAGAGCCACCGCCTGTTCAGTCTTTAGTAGAACCACAACCTTCCCACTGACCACCGCGCCCGAGACTATGGCTTTCTTGCCAACAGTCTCACCCAGCGCATCTAGAAAGGCCTTTAAGGGCAGGTTGCTCTGCATGTACATTTTTACACCATATGTGCGCCCCATCAACTCGTGGCCCTCAGTCTCGGAGACTGCCAACCGTGCGACAGCTGCATAACTCTGAGGGGCCGCCATCTTTAGGGCGTGGCACAACACACAAAGTACCAGTACTTTAAAATCAAAGCAGTCTTTCTGCTGTTGCTGCACCTCCACTATTTTGCAGCAGTTAAATAGTCTTGTGAAGGCTTTCTTGGCAAGCAACAGAAGCAGCCAATCCTCCCCGTCGTCAAAAATGGAGCTTCCGGAGGCTTCTTCCCCAGGTCTCCGTCGCCTCCCCGGCTTCAACGAAATCCAAAGCACTGTTGCCGTTCTTACCCAGCCCACCTGGACCGGGCAAGTCGGTGTAGGATGGAGCTTTCCGATGTTACTGACCACAAACACCGCTCCAGTCTCAGCTCCCACTAGTTCAAGTGTAACTTGGCCTTCCGCCAGCCACTGCCGCTCCTACGACTTTCCAGATACACGGACAAATCCTCACTAATTAGAGGAATCTTTGAACAAAGAAAGTCTCTGCAGATCGACAAAGCTCTGAACTGCAAAGTCTGACTGCTTTTGTTTCTCCCCGCCAAACAAAATCTTCCGAGAAGTTCATCAAATCCTCCCCGCCAGCAGAACAGCTCCTCACCTGGCCCCGCTCTGGGAGTAGAAGTGGGGGCGGATCCGGACCGCAACGGCCGTGAGCCCCAGGCTGAGTTCGGCGATCGTTTGCCTGCTTCTGCTGCTGTTGAAGGTGAGACGTTGCGTCGCGCCAGGGTCTTGGGCCTGTCCCACTTTGGCCGTCAGTTCCGCGACAGGCCATTGGCGCGCGAAGATTTAGTTCACTGCAAGAATTTCAGAGCCCCATGCGATGTCGGGACCAGCCCCGCACAACTCCATACCCCTCCGCGCTTCTAAGTGGGACCGGCCCTGCGCGGCCATACAGTGCCCGTACACCTCAAGCAACCACGAGGTCGCGTAATTTGCGAGCCAAGGACGCGTAAGTGGGACAGGCCCTTAACTCAGTGGGTCTGGCTGAGAAAGTTTAAAAGATTTAAAAGTTACAAAAGTTACAAAAGTTACAAAAAGGGATTTAGCTGTAAAATTAGAAGCAAAGAAAGACTTTCTCCTATTATACTAGCAAAGCGAACAAATATGTTTTCACCACTCTTCCATAACACTAATAATAATAATAATAATGGATTTTATTTACGGGCGCCTTATACCGAGGTCTCAAGGACACCTTACAGAGATTTATAGGAAACATATAATCAGAATTAAAAAAAATAGGTTATAAAGACCAATACATAAATCAGGGACAGAATTCCTTCCAAAAACACAAAAAAAAGAAAATCAGAAGCACAATTTGAGGAGAGAGCAGCGGCAATTTAACGCCAGCGTCCACTCTCCCCTCCGACCGCCATCTTGAACACAGACTAACAAATACAATTACAAACAATTACATACAAAAATCACCCCCCCACAATGATTTCCACTGTGGGGGAAGGCACAATGTCCAGTCCCCAGCCCCAGTTCACCCAAAAAAAGTCAGGCCAAATGAAGCCCCCGCTATTGCCTCTACGGAGGCCCGATGATCCTGGCCGTTCTCGCCGGGTGATGTAGCCCCGGCGTCAGGAGAGTCCTCCAGCAGCTGGGCCACCTGGAACGGCCGCATCCCTCACCGGAGGCCGTAACTACGGCTGGAATGGCCGATTTCCCGCAGGCGTCCGCAGCACCTGAAGCCGACAAGGCCGCGCCGATTTGGAGCTCAAGGCTCCCGGTGTTGGAGTCGGCGCCGCCGCCCGCTCCACAGTCCCGCAGCCCTGAGGTGTTGAGCTCGGCGGTCCAGCTCACCGGAGCTCCAGCACGTCGGTCCAGCGCGGCGACCCAGGCAAGGCATCGCCCGCTCCGCTGCACAGTAGCGCTCCAGCGCCGTGCCGCCACCGAAGCTGAGGGTGCTGTGCGGTTCCCGCCAGGAAACGCCGCTCCACGCCCGCTGGTAGGCCGCGAGGACAGGTCGAATGGGCAGCCGGAGAGAAGGCTGCCTCACCGACCAGGTAGGGACCAGGAAGTGGTTTCCCCTTGATCCCCCCACATTAAAGGCAAAATAAATAAAAACAAAGACTTAAAGAAAACTAAAAAAAACTTAGTAAAAAAGTACAATTAACGGACGGCTGCTGTTTTGCAGCCGTTCCCCAAGCGAGATAACAGCACATATATTTGAATGTTTATAACATAGAGCAAAACAATCAAGGGAATGTTCAGACTCTTGGCTCCTACCCTTGCTCCATAAGATTATAATGTGCGTCAATAAAGTAAAAAAACAAAATGCTTTATTGACCATATATGGGCTAACCCTTCCTCTCTCGCAAGAACCTGTCAATCTTTAGAAGCAAGCGACTGTACAATGCTCTGTAGATAAAGTATTGCTGAATCGCTGATTATTGGGGTATAAATATATCTGATTAAACATTACCCCTTTGTGTGGAGATAGAGTTCCTCTGTATAGTCTGTATCTACATACTGTAAGAGTTACTACCACACCCGCCTGGCGAAATAAAGATTTTACTACTTGATTACTAATTTTATTGCTGTTTGAAGTGAAACAAACAATAACATGGCAGCTTCTCTGGAGAAAAACGATGGGTGATGCTTTGGGTTGGGAATCTTCAGACTTAGTTGGCTTCTGCAAATTGCCAAGTGAGTGTGCAGGGAGTGGATGAGAAAGTGGGATAACATGGAACTAGTGTGAACGGGTGATCGGTGGCCATCATGGGCTTGGTGTGCTGAAGGGCCCATTTCCAGGCTATTACTCTAAAGTGACTCCTACATGTCTCTGGATATCAAGAGTTCAAAGGTGTATTACAGCTGCCTAATAAATTGTCTCCAACAGATGACAGATGAGTTGCCCTTCATAAGTTCCTACGGTATAGGAGCAGAATTAGGACATTTGGCCCATTTAGTCTGTCCTGCCATTCAATCATGGCTGGTCTATTTTTCCTTCTCAACCCCATTCTCATGCTTTCTCCCCGTAACCCCTGACACCCAGAGAGAAGAGAGTGTGGAAGGAGATTCTGCTGTCTTCTCTCAGGGTGATATCTTTTCTAATTCCTCCTCTTTCACCCATTGCCATTGTGGTTGCCTGCCAGCCAGCTAGAGGCCAATGTTCCATTCCATTCACTGTTCCTCCCAGTGAAAAGTAAGCCACAGTCTATGTCCCGCCCCTCTTCTCTTCCACCGTTCATCCCTCCCCCTCCCACTCACACACAATCAGTCTGAAGAAGGGGCCCCGACCAGGAACGTCACCTATCCATGTTCTCCATGGATGCTGCCTGACCCCCCCCCCCCCCAAATTACTCCAGCCCTTAGTGTCTTTTTAAGTTGAAGGCCATCTTCCTCTCATGTACCACTGTAACAAAGTTTGTACGTTCTCCCCGTTACCACGGTGGTTTTCACCGGGTGTTCCGATTCCCTCCCACATTCCAAAGACGTACAGGTTTGTAGGTTAATTAGCTTTGGTAAAATTGTAAATTGTCGTTAGTGTGTATGATAGTGCTAGTGTACGGGGTGATTGCTGGTCGGTTTGGACTCAGTGGGCTGAAGGGCCTTTTTCGCTCTATATCGCTGAAGTCTAAAGGTAGATTTGTTCAGGCATCTGTCTAGCTTTGCAATAGTACTAATGTCTTTGATTAGGGCTGCAGTTCAATTTTAAGAAGCATTGTAATAGATTTGATCATATATTCCATTGAAAAGCCACGGGCCGGGTTTTGTGGGAACTATACAAGGACATATGAGAACCAGAGGACATAGGTTTAAGGCAGGGGTTCCCAACCTTTCTCGTCCCGTTTACCCCTGGCAACTTTAATAGCACATAACAATGTTATTTCACTTATTTATGAACAACTAATGATGAACAGATACCAGAACCAAACACAGTCAGTCAATGAGAAAAAATATGTACAAATCCAGAATCAACAAATCTTCCCCCTGCGCAGGTGAAATTTACCCCCTGGGTGAATTTTTTCACACAAATGGTGGTGGATGTATGGAACGAACTGCCGGTGGAGGTAGTTGAGGCAGGAACTATCTCAATATTTAAGAAATAATTGGACAGGTACATGGATAGGACAGGTTTAGATGTATATGGGCCAAACGCAGGCAGGTTGGACATGTTGGTCAGTGCAGGCAAGTTGTGCCGAAGGTCCTGTTTCCACGTTTATGACTCTCTGACTATACTATGCCTCGACATGAGATTCATGCTCACTTTGGGTTGGGTGGAAGCATTGAGGGTGGCAAGACTGCTGAGGAGTTGCAAATGGACTGAACATTCCCATTTCTGCCCTCACTGGAAGGTAATAGCCCTGTCCCACTGTACGAGTTCATTCAAGAGTTGTCCCAAGTTTGCCGCTAAGAGACGTCCCCGAGCTCCGACGTACCCGCTACGTGCATTCTATGTGCTTACCACGAGTTAGATTTTTTTTTAAACTCGGGAGAGCTCGTGAATGAACTCGTACAGTGGGACAGGGCTTTAAGTCTGGATGAGGCAAATTAACATAGTTACTCCGAGGCCACCATTTTGAGCAACTACAGTCGTGCTGACCTAAGGATGGGGGATAATTGACTCCCAACGAACACAACCCTCTTCCTTTTCTGTGAAGAATTACTCCAACTACCGAAGAAATGTATACTCCCCTTAATGCAAGGTCCCTGCTACATTTCAGCTAAACACATTTTCTACACTGTTCTTTGTCCACAATTGTACTTTCCCACAACCAATACCTTCAATTTTATCTATCGTAGTCTCCTGATGTTTAACTCAACGGGTCAGGCAGCATCCCTGGAGAAAAGGAATAGGCGATGTTTCAGGTCAGAATGTCAGACCCGAGTCTGAAGAAGGGTTCCACCCTGAATCGTCACTCTATCCCTTTCCTCCAGGGATGCTGCCTGACCCGCTGAGTTACTCCAGCATTTTGTGTGTCTATCTCCGGTATAAACCAGCGTCTGAAGCTCCTTCCTACACATTCTGGTATTTAAGCTCTCCAGTCTTTATAACTGGTGTTGCTGTTTACCTAGCCCCACACAACAGTGATAGTCTCGACCTGCCAATCTCAACTCTGCTGGAAAATGCCTATAATTGCTACCTAGAAAAATAAAACTAACGTTACTTGACAAGGAGAAATGAAAGGGTTGTGGAGAAAAGTCTGGTGGCAGGAATAATTGGAGAGTTCCAAAACGCCTTCACAGATTTGACGTTCTCTGTGACCTTCTCCTGTGTTTTGGTTCCATGATTTTAATTTGCATCATGGATTGCACTTGCAAGACTTCAGCAAATGAAACAGGTTCTTGCCCGCAAGGAATAAGCCCCAGACCAGGCTTGTGAGTTCTTGTGAATCAACGCGAGACCATGTGCAATGGTTAACTCAGTGCACTAAGGAAGGAAGATAAGTAACTTGCATGTAGTTCATTCTTTTCATTAGCCCAGGTCGTCCCCAAGGCATTTCACTGCGAGTACTTAGTGAGAGTTCTTTGATCCTTATAAGGGAACCAAGACAATGAAAGTTTTTCCAATGTTGAAATGCAATCTTTCTTGAGGCACATCAAAATTGAACAGTACAACAACACAAGAAAACACGACAGTAGAAGTAGGAAGATAGACGCAAAATGCTGGAGTAACTCAGCGGGACATGCAGCATCTCTGAATAGAAGGAATGGGTGACGTTCGCTAACCCCACATCCCTCGATACCCTTAATATATAAAATATTGAATATACTGAAAGGTATGAGCCGCTGCACCCCTGATGGGTCCAGAATTCCAAAAAATGTACTATGCTTTAGCAGTGATAGAGTTGCTACCTTACAGCGCCAAAGACCCAGGTTCAATCCTAGCTACGGGTGCTGTTTGTATGGAGTTTGTACGTTCTCCCTGTGAACTGAGTAGCTTTTCTCCAGGATCTCCAGTTTCTTCCCACGTTCCAAAGATGTACAGGTTTGTAGGTTAATTGGCTTCTGTAAATTGACCCTAGAGTGTAAGGCTAATTGGCTTGGTAAAATTGTAAATTGTTCCTAGTGTGTGTCGGATTAGTGTCAGTGTGCGGGGATCGCTGGTCAGCGCGGACTCGGTGGGCTGAAGGACCTGTTTCCGCGCTGTATCTCTAAACTAAACTTAAGGGCCTGAACCACTTAGGCGACTTCTTAGCTCGCCTCATGATCGCCACATGGTCACCACATGTTCACTGGTGGTCTCTGGTGAGTCTCCTTCATGGTCGCGAGAAGTTCCCACATTCTAGGAAATAGTCGCAGCCTCAGTATGGTCGCCGCAAATTTTTCAACATGGAGAAGATCCTGTAGTCGTAGGTGCAGTTGTAGTGGGGTCGCCATGTAGTTGTGGGTAGTTGAGGTTGTCGTAGGTAGTTTTAGTTCATCGCCTTTGCTGACTCATTGAGGAAAAAAAAAGATAAGCACGAGTTTTCAGAACCAAGGCTAACCGACCGGCAATGTTAAATGCCCGCCAAACTTCACAGCTGTGTATCTCTGGCTTATTAAAAGTTGTCTGGCTTCTTAAAAGTGTCTCCACCCCCTTCTCCCCCCTTTCTCCCCCCCCTTTCTCCCCCCCTTTCTCTCCCCCTTTCTCCCCCCCCCCCCCTTCTCTAGGTATGTTACAAAACTTACCTTCAGTCGCGCTGTAATTCTGCCACTGGCCGTGTGCGCGATTTTGGCGCCTTTAAGGGGGGGCGGGGTTAAAACGTGGGTTTCTCCTCCCTTGTCCTGGTTAATATTTTGTTGGAATACAAGCCTTGGCTGAAGAATCGTTCCTAGTGGCGTTTTGTGTATTTTTTATTTTTATTAAATCGTCAATGTCAGCGCTAGAGTCATTTTAAAAGCAGCTCCTGAAGCGTCAACGCCGATAACGGGGACGGATTTCACACACGGGACAGGTAAACGAAAGTGGTTTCTTTAAATGTATAAAAGTGCTTCTTAAGAAGCCTTTAATTCACATTTTTTCATGCGACACGGTGATTTTATTCCCCGAACTAACGGCAGTATTTTTCATGCCAATACGGGGTTAAATTCACCGCAAATGAACGTTCCAAAAGATCGCGTTCCAGAAATCCTCACTCACAAGATGATTTAAATGCTCATTAATTTACAGGTATTAAACATTCAATTCCTTCCATTTGGCCTGTAAATTCATGAAAATGAGATTTAAAAATTATGTTATATTGTGAATTATTGTGTGAATGTTATTTGGACACTTAGGCTATTTAAAAATGTTAATCTATTCTTAAGAAATTGATAGATGTTTAGATCTAGTAATTGAATTTTGTAATTAGCTACAATTAGGTAACTAACTAATTATATGCTTTACTTTCATGTCTTCTAAGTAAGATTGTTTCATATTTGTTTCAGAATGCTTCAATCTATAATAACTGAAAATTTCTTTCAGTTATCTTAATTTTTAAGAAAGTTATGGGCTTTTGACTGTCCTCGATCACAGCTTTTGTGTTAAGTCAATGGAAAAGCAATAGGGAACAAGATGCTAATTTCCGAGTATGAAAATGGCCATAACTTCTTTAATACTGAAGATATGGAAGTGAATTAGGTGTCAAATTAAACTTCTTTTTATGCTTTATCTGATGGGATAAATTGCAGACTTTATTTTTAAAATCTCAAAATTTTGTAACATTGCTACTTTCTCCCCCCCCTTTCTCTCCCCCCTTTCTCTCCCCCCTTTCTCTCCCCCCTTTCTCTCCCTCCTTTCTCTCCCCCCTTTCTCTCCCCCCTTTCTCCCCCCCCCTCGTTTAAAGGATTTACCGTACACTGTGCTATCCTTCTTAACCTTCCTGTTCATCGCGGTGTGTGTCTGTATCACCTTGGCTTTGCATCGTATGAATTTCAGACAGCACTCCCCCCGCTTTCCCCCCCCCCCCCTTCTCTAGGTATGTTACAAAACTTACCTTCAGTCGCGCTGTAATTCTGCCACTGGCCGTGTGCGCGATTTTGGCGCCTTTAAGGGGGGGCGGGGTTAAAACGTGGGTTTCTCCTCCCTTGTCCTGGTTAATATTTTGTTGGAATACAAGCCTTGGCTGAAGAATCGTTCCTAGTGGCGTTTTGTGTATTTTTTATTTTTATTAAATCGTCAATGTCAGCGCTAGAGTCATTTTAAAAGCAGCTCCTGAAGCGTCAACGCCGATAACGGGGACGGATTTCACACACGGGACAGGTAAACGAAAGTGGTTTCTTTAAATGTATAAAAGTGCTTCTTAAGAAGCCTTTAATTCACATTTTTTCATGCGACACGGTGATTTTATTCCCCGAACTAACGGCAGTATTTTTCATGCCAATACAGGGTTAAATTCACCGCAAATGAACGTTCCAAAAGATCGCGTTCCAGAAATCCTCACTCACAAGATGATTTAAATGCTCATTAATTTACAGGTATTAAACATTCAATTCCTTCCATTTGGCCTGTAAATTCATGAAAATGAGATTTAAAAATTATGTTATATTGTGAATTATTGTGTGAATGTTATTTGGACACTTAGGCTATTTAAAAATGTTAATCTATTCTTAAGAAATTGATAGATGTTTAGATCTAGTAATTGAATTTTGTAATTAGCTACAATTAGGTAACTAACTAATTATATGCTTTACTTTCATGTCTTCTAAGTAAGATTGTTTCATATTTGTTTCAGAATGCTTCAATCTATAATAACTGAAAATTTCTTTCAGTTATCTTAATTTTTAAGAAAGTTATGGGCTTTTGACTGTCCTCGATCACAGCTTTTGTGTTAAGTCAATGGAAAAGCAATAGGGAACAAGATGCTAATTTCCGAGTATGAAAATGGCCATAACTTCTTTAATACTGAAGATATGGAAGTGAATTAGGTGTCAAATTAAACTTCTTTTTATGCTTTATCTGATGGGATAAATTGCAGACTTTATTTTTAAAATCTCAAAATTTTGTAACATTGCTGCTTTCTCCCCCCCCTTTCTCTCCCCCCTTTCTCTCCCCCCTTTCTCTCCCCCCTTTCTCTCCCTCCTTTCTCTCCCCCCTTTCTCTCCCCCCTTTCTCCCCCCCCCCCCTCGTTTAAAGGATTTACCGTACACTGTGCTATCCTTCTTAACCTTCCTGTTCATCGCGGTGTGTGTCTGTATCACCTTGGCTTTGCATCGTATGAATTTCAGACAGCACTCCCCCCGCTTTCCCCGGCCCCCGCCTTTGCGATGTGTTTGTGTGTGTGTGTGTGTGTGTTCCACTCTGACACTCGCCGTTCCAGTTCCCGGTTTTTCAGCCAGTGCTGCGAACTTGACAGTTGCCGGCAGTCCGCTGAAAAATCGCCCAAGTGGGACAGGCCCTTAAAAAGTCACATCGCTCGGCATTGTACTTTCCAATGGCAAAGAGAATAAAATCGACATTAAAATATTTCCTGCAACAATTGATCCAAATATTTAATCAACGTGCTAATCAGTTGGAACAAGATGAGGAAGCAACAAACTGTTTTATTTTGCAGCTTATTTATGGTTAAAGGATGACTCCTGTTGTCAATGATTCAAATCTAAATACTTGAAGCACATTAACATTTTTGATGTTTGCAGCCCCAGGAGAGAAGATACATATAAAGATACAAATTTCCATTAATTGAAAATACTATTACCTTCTGCCGCATAGAACTTTGCCAAATGTGTCTTCACATCATCATAAATCATGTGCTTAAAGTAACATTGGAAAAAACATCACCATTTACTCAGAATAACACTAAAACCATTTTGGCAATCGCATGAAAATATCAGGAAACTGCGTCTAACGGCAGTGGCTCGACTGCAGTCATTCTGTATTTTTTTTTGTTGTCCCGTTAGATGTATGTTCTTGGTTCTAATTTTTATTATTTTTTAGCTGTGTATATATGGGGGTGTGGGGGGAAACCGTTTAATCTCTTCCCTGTATGGGGACCCGACTTTTACCCTGTCGGGTCTCCGATGTCGTTGGGTCTCACATCGTGGAGCCGGCGGAGGCCTCCAACCGGAACCAACCTGAGCGCCCCAGTCGCGGAGCCTGGGGACTCGCCATCGCGGAGCTGGCTGACTTCGGAGCGGGGAGAGCTGTGGTGGCGAGCGGCTGCAACTCCACTTCGGAGCTTCGGAGGCTCCGGCCGCAGGCCCGGTGGACAGGAACATTCGGTGCTCGCAGGTGGGAGACCGTTTTCCGGAGCTCCCGCAACGGCAACTTCTCCCGCCGGAATCTCGGGGTTTAAATGACACTGGACCGGGGCCTAACATTGCCCGGCTCGGCATAAACGGCCGCAGGACTTACCATCGCCCGCCGGGGGCCTCGACGCTGCAGTTGGACTGCTGGACCGTGGGAAAAGTACAAAGGGAAGAGATTAGACTTTTCCATTACAGTGAGGAGGTGTTGGAGATTCACTGCGATGGATGTTTGTGTAAATTGTGTTAAGTGTGTGTCTTGTTTTTTTTTAATGTCTTGGTTATGACTGTAGGAATGAAATTTCGTTCAAACCTTGTCTGTTTGAATGACAATAAAAGGCATTCCATTCCATTCTATTCCATTCTAAATATATAAATATCTGGCCCTGAAAAATAATGGCTGTGTTCTGATGCTTATGGCATGTCTATTCCTGCAATGTTTGTATTATTTATTGATCACAATTTCCTCGGTAGGGGGGCACAGTGTCACAATGTCGCAGTGGCAGAGTTGCTGCCTTACAACGCCAAAGACGCTGATTCGATCCTGACTACGGATGCTGTATGTACGGACTTTGCATGTTCTCCCTGTGGGTTTTCTCTGGGTGCTCAGATTTCCGCCCACATCCCAAAGGCGTGCAAATTCGTAGGTTAGTTGACTTCTGCAAATTGCCGCTAGTGTGTAGGATAGGACTAGTGCGTGGGCGATCGCTGGTCAGCGCAGACTCGGTGGACCAAAGGGCCTGTTTCCATGCAACTAAAATAATTGTCCAAGATTATTGCCAGGAACAAATGTAACAGATCATATATAAATGAGACAAGCCACTCAGTTGTATAATCTCCACTCTTGGTGAGACCACACCTGGAGTATTGCGTACAGTTTTGGTCTCCTAATCTGAGGAAAGATATTATTGCCATAGAGGGAGTACAGAGAAGGTTCATCAGACTGATTCCTGGGATGGCAGGACTTTCATATGAAGAAAGACTGGATAGACTTGGCTTGTACTCGCTAGAATTTAGAAGATTGAGGGGGGATCTTATAGAAACGTACAAATTTCTTAAGGGATTGGACAGGCTAGATGCAGGAAGATTATTCCCGATGTTGTGGAAGTCCAGAACAAGGGGTCACAGTTTAAGGATAAGGGGGAAGTCTTTTAGGACCGAGATGAGAAAATCATTTTTTACACAGAGAGTGGTGAATCTGTGGAATTCTCTGCCACAGAAGGTAGTTGAGGCCAGTTCATTGGCTATATTTAAGAGGGAGTTAGATGTGGCCCTTGTGGCTAAAGGGATCAGGGGGTATGGAGAGAAGGCAGGTACAGGATACTGAGTTGGATGATCAGCCATGATCATATTGAATGGCGGTGCAGGCTCGAAGGGCCGAATGGCCTACTCCTGCACCTATTTTCTATGTTTCTATGTTTCTAAAGCAGCTGAACATACAGTATTTGTTTCCACATTGTCATCTATGAAACACAAAAAGACTTGCAACACCATTGGAAGTGCTGCCTTTTCAGATTAAACATTAACCCGAGATCTCGTCTGCTGTCTGAGATAGAGTGATACATCGTGGAGACAGACCCTTTGGCCCAACTTGACCAGGCTGACCAGCATGCCCCCATCTACAATCTTCCCACCTGCATGTGTTTGGCCCTCCAAATCTGTCCTATCCTAGTGACTGTCCAGATGTCCCTTAAACGTTGCAATAGTACCTGTCTCATCTACCTCCTCCGGCTGCTCATTCCACACACTCACCACCCTTTGTGTGAAAAAGTTACCCCTTATGGGCCTGTCCCACTTACACGACTTTTTAGGCGACTGCAGGAGACTATGAGGTCGCCACAAGGTCGCCACATGTTCGCTGGAGGTTGCCGGGGAGTTGCCTGCATGGTGGTGAGTAGTTCCCACATTCTCGTAACTCGTCGCGGCTTCATTCAGGTCGCCGGTAATTTTTCAACATGTTGCAATATTAGCGGCGGCCAGAATTTTGATGCCATGGAGAGTGGCGAGAATTCCCGTGGTGTAGGTGCAGTGGTAGTGGGTTGCCAGGAGGTCGTAGGTTGTCACAGGTTGTCGTAGGTTGTCGCCGGTGCTGACCGGTGAATTTCATTGGCTCATTTGGAAAATAAAACGTAAACAGTAGTTTTCAGAACTAAGGATAACCGACCGGGAATGTTAATGTTCGCCGAGCTTCACAGCCGTGTATCTCCGGCTTCTTAAAAGTTTTTTTTTTTTTTTTTTTTTTTTTTTTAAATTTTTATTTATTAGAAGTACATTACATCACAGCCACATACATTAATACTCGTCATTTATATCTTCTTACAATTAATGTACTCCCTTTATTTTTTTTTTTACGCTAAAGAAAGAAAAGATTGAAAGAGAGAAGAAAGTGAAGGAAAAAGTGCAAGTGTAGAAAAGTGTAGAAAATGTAACAACAAAAAAAAAAAGGACGAGGACCCTATGAAAGCGAAATTAAAAACAAAAAAAAAAAGAGTTAAGAAATAGGCCCTAAGAAAAGAAAAGAGAGAGAGAAAAAAAAGAAAAACAAATGTTTTTTTTTTGAGCATCACGTAAATAGGACATACCAACTCTTCAACTATCATCCCCCCTTACCCGACCTCAATTTTTTATTTTTTTAAAGTACTTTTGCACCCTATGTTTGTAATAATTCTATAAATGCAGACCACGTCAGGTGGAAGTGATCTGGTTTACCTGCTAGGAGGAGTCTTATCTCTTCAAGGTGTAGTGTTTCAAACATATTTGAAATCCACATATTTATAGTTGGTATTGGAGCCTTCTTCCAAAATTTTAGAATTAGCTTTTTTCCAGTTATTAACCCATAATCCATTAATTTCTTTTGAAACACATTTAGTTCTGGATCATCTTCCGTACACAGGCTTCTTAAAAGTTGTCTCCACTCCTTCTCCCCCCTGCTCCCCCCCTCTCCCCCCCCTCTCCCCCCCCTCTCCCCCCCTCTCCCCCCCCTCTCCCCCCCCCTCTTTTAAAGGACTTACGTGACCCTTCCCATACACTGTGCTTTCGCTGTCTTTTTTTTATTTTTTTTATTTTTTATTTTTAATTTATTAGAAGTACATTACATTACAACCAATTACATTAGTACTCATCACGTATATCTTATTACAATTAATGTACTCCGTCATTTTTTACACTGATAAAAAGGAAAGGTTGAGATTAAGAAAAAAGAGAAAGTGAAGGAAAATAGTGAAGGTGTAAAAACGTGACAACAAGAAAGAACAGAGACCCTGTAGAAAAGAAATTATGAAGAAAGGATTAAGAGATAGACCCTAAAGAAGAAGAAAAAAAGAGAATGAGGAAAAAAGAGAAAAACAAATACTTTGTTATAAGCATCACACAAATGGGACATACCAACTCTCCAGCTTTCATCCCCCTTTACCGGACCTCAGTTTTTTTTAAAAGTACTTTTGCACCCTATACTTGTAATAATTCTATAAATGCAGACCACGTCAGGTGGAAGTGATCTGGTTTACCTGCCAGGAGGAGTCTTATCTCTTCTAGGTGTAATGTTTCAAACATATTTGAAATCCACATGTTTATAGTTGGTATTGGAGCGTTTTTCCAGAATTTTAGGATTAACTTTTTTCCAGTTATTAACCCGTAATCTATTAATTTCTTTTGAAACACATTTAGTTCAGGGCTATCTTCCGTTGTTCCGAAGATAATCCATTCTGCTTTGGTGTCAGTTTTATTTTAAATAATTTTGTAAAGATTTCAAACATTTCAATCCAAAATTTTTGAATTTTTGTACAAAAAACAAATGAGTGCGCTATAGTAGCTTCTTGAGATTTACATTTGTCACAAATGGATGATACATTGGGGAAAATTTTGTTAATTTTAGTTTTTGAATAATATAATCTATGTAAAATTTTAAATTGTATTAAAGTGTGTCTTACATTAATCGAACATTTATGCACGTTTAATAAATGTTCATTCCACCTTTCCTTTGAGATTTTAATAGCTAATTCTTGTTCCCAGTCTCTTCTAATACCTTCTATAGATGGTATTTCTACATTTAAGATAATATTATACAAATATGATATTAAGTTTGCTGATTCAGCTTTTATCTGCATTGCTTCATCCAATACATCTGCTGGGATATTATAATGATCTTTTGTATATTTTTTCAAATAGTCACATATTTGAAAATATTTAAAGTATTGATTATTTCCCAGTTTATATTTTATTTGTAATTGTTGGAATGATAGTAATTTTCCAGTTTCATACAAGTCACCGAACGTTTTAATTCCTAGTCTATCCCATTGTATAAAAGATTTGTCTGTAATAGAGGGATTAAACGAAGGGTTATTAACTATTGGGGATAAAAGCGATAGATTTCTTAATTTTTAATTTTGTTTTATTTGTTTCCAAGTTCTGATTGTACTATGTATAATTGGGTTTTTGTTATAATTTATGTTATTCAGTTTCATTGGTGAGAGGAGGATCGCTCCAATATTACCAGAGGAGCACTCCTCTCTCTCCATTACAATCCAGTCCACTTGCTGGGTAGAGTTGTCCATCAGTTGGATCATATTTTTAATATTTACTGACCAATAATAATACATGAAGTTAGGGAGTGCTAAGCCCCCTAATACTTTAGCTATGTTCAAGTGTGTTCTTTGTATTCTATGGGATTTATAATCCCATATAAAATTAGTAATGTCTGAGTCCAATTTTTTTTTAAACTTCTATGGTAGATATATAGGAATCGATTGAAATAGGTATAATATTTGTGGTAAGAAGATCATTTTTATTGCATTTATTCGGCCTATTAAAGACATCGGAAGCGTTTTCCAAAATTTAATTAATGTATTTAATTTATTAAGTAGAGGATCATAATTTGCTTTGAACATGCCTTGATATGTTCTGGTGATTTCAATACCCAAGTATTTAAAATTTTCTGTAGCTATTTTAAAAGGGAATTTTAAAAGATGTGTTGAGTCTTTCGGTTTTATTGACATAATTTCACTTTTATTCCAATTTATTCTGTATCCAGAAAAGGATCCAAAGTCCTCAATTAGATTTAGTATGTTTGGTATAGTAATTTGAGGTTTTGTAATGTACAATAATATATCATCCGCATATAAAGATATTTTATTATTTGAGTATTTAGTATTATACCCATGGATATCTGGATGTGTTCTAATTTTTTCTGCTGTCTTAATTACAGCGCGGTGTGTGTCTGTATCACATTGGCTTTGCACCGTGTGAATTTCACTCAGACAGTGCTCCCCCCGCTTGCCCTATCCCCTGCCTGCATAACGGGCTGGTGAAGGAAGCGATGTGTGTATGTGTGATGGGGGGGGGGGGGGGTGGGGGTGGGGGTGGGGGGGGGAGACTTTCAAATCTTTCCCCTGCACGGGAGACCCGACTTTTTTCTTTGTCGGGTCTCCGTTGTCGTTGGGGCTGGGCAACGTGGAGCGGCCTCCAGCAGGAACGACCTGGGGCTCCAGTTGCGGAGCTGCGGACTACTCACCGTCACGGGGCTGGCCGAGTCCGGAGCGGGTGGAACTGTGGTGGAGCGCTGCTGCGACCCGACCCCCGAAGATTTGGAGGCTACAACCGCGGGTCTGGCGGACGGCAACACCGGAAGCCCGCGGGCCCCTGGTGGGAGACCGCTTTTCGGGGCTTCCGCAGCGGCGACTTCTCCCGCCCAAGTTGCGGGGTTGAAGAGCACCTGGAGCGGGGCTTTCACCGCCCCGCGGGACTTTGCAAGCGCACGCCGGGGCTCTAACACCAAGACCCGGTGCGCGACCTTGCATCACCCGGCGTGGCTTTAATGGCCGCGGGACAATCACCATCGCCCGCCGGGGGCTTTGACTTTGACATCGGGGGGGGGAGTGCAGTGGAGAAATATGTTTTTTTGCCTTCCATCACAGCGCTGTGATGGATGTATGTGTAAATTGTGTTGTGTCTCGGGTCTTTTTCGTTTTGTAATGTATGGCTGCAGAAACAACATTTCGTTTGGACCTCAAATGACAAATAAATTGTATTGTATTGTATTGTATTGTATTGTAAACCTATGTCCTCTGGTTCTCAAACTGTAAAGAAGGGACAGAGCCGCCTGTACTTTTTGAGAAGGCTACGCTCCTTCAATGTCTGCAGTGAGATGCTGCAGATGTTCTACCAATCGGTGGGAGCCAGTGCCATCTTCTTCGCTGCCGTGTGCCGGGGCAGCAGGGCGAAGGCTGCGGGCACCAATAGGATCAACAAGCTCATCAGGAAGGCTGGCTCCGTCCTGGGGGCGGAGTTGGATTCATGGGAGGTGGTCTTGGAGGGGAGGATGCTCCACAAACTGCGGAGAATCCTGGACAATACAGCTCACCCCCTCCATGACGCACTGGTCAACCTGAGGAGCACCTTCAGCAACAGACTGGTTTCACCAAGATGCAGGACAGAACGCCACAGGAGATCCTTCTTTCCTGTGGCTCACACACTTTACAAATCCTCCCCCTTCTGTCGTGGGGAGGACAGACTCCCCTCCCCCCCCCCCCCCCCCCTGCCTCCCCAATCTTCGCACATCCCCAATCCTCTCTACTCATCACTTTAATTTCATGTTTCATGTACCTTGTGTTTTATGACTGTTGGCAGATCAATTTTCCTCATGGGATAAATAAAGTTCTATTGTATCATATCATATCATATCGTTAAGCTTGGGGATAGAAAAGTTGTGAATTGTGTATCCATTGTAAACGGTACAAGTGGAGGGGGAGGGGGAAGGAAAAAATAACGAGTTCTGATTGAAACGTGATGTACCAATGTTGTGCATCATAATAGTCTTCCCCCAGCTTTCTTTATTCAAAAGAACAGCTGACAAAAGAACAGCACTGTAGTTACTCCAGGAGTGGGAGGCAGGGGACGTGTCCTCAAACTGAGCACAAAAGAGGCCAGCTGTTATTCTTTCACTTTCTTTTCATCTCCTTCTCGCTAATTCCACCTATTGACTTGGTAATTAACCACTAGCAGTCTGCAACACAATGACATTTCACAGCACATAACTCCTCCATTGCTCATTCACGTAGGTGGACTGTTGCCTGTGGGAGGAGGTTCATCTTCATGGAGTGCTTCACTTGTACTGATGACAATTGACCCTTTAAAGCTTCCCTGCTCAAGTTTGTATTATATAATCACTGTTGTATTGTCGCTTGGTAGTATATAATCGCTCATAGACACATAGTGCTGGAGTAACTCAGCAGGATATGGAGTATCTCTGGCGAAAAAGGATGGGTGACGTTTTGGGTGGCTCGGCTCGGGGTTTTGGGTCGCTCTATATTAGTTTTGTTTAGTTTAGAGATACAGCGTGGAAACAGGCCCCTCAGCCCACGCCGACCAGTGATCCCCATTAACACTATCTTACACACACTAGGGACAATGTTTACATTTATACCAAGACAATTTACCTACAATCCAGTACGTCTTTGGAGTGTGGGAGGAAACCGAAGATCTCGGAGAAAACTCACGCAGGTCATTGGGAGAACGTGCAATCTCCGTACAGACAGCACCCGTAGTCGGGATCAAACCTGGGTTTCCTGCGCTGCAAGCGCTGTAAGGCAGCAACTCTCCCGCTGCGCCACCGTGCCACCCTTTGTACGTTCTCCACGTGACCGCGTGGGTTTTCCCCCAGATTTTTGGTTTCCTCCCACACTCTAAAGACGTACAGGCTTGTAGGTTTGAGATTAACTGCCTTGGTATAAATGTAAATTGTCCCTAGTGTGTAGGATAGTGTTAATGTGCGGGGACCACTAGTTGATGTAGGCTCGGTGGGCCGAAGGGCCTGTTTCCGCACCGTATCTTTAAACTAAACTAACCTTAATACATTTGTCCAGTTTTCATAAGGTCACTCAATTAAACTGTCCTTCCTGAGGATGAAGGCAACCCTTATTTTGTTTAATATAAACATATCACCAATGCGAAACAAAGGGAACTGTGGACAGTGTTTAAGTTTAGTTTGAGGTTTATTATTGTCACCTGTACCGAGGTACAGTGAAAAGCTTTCAGATATTACTATAAATAAATGCAATCAAGCCAAACTTGTTAATCCTGGCTAAAACAGAGCAGCCACAGCACCAAAAATTTAATAAGGATTCATGTATTGTTAGGCCATTTTGGTCAAGTCTGATGTGCTCTGCAGAAATCAGACAAGCTTCTGAATGGTCCCAGTAAGTCTAGGGCCCAGATCAGTGTTGCATATTCAATTGACAGAATGAATGGGATTTCTGCAGAGGACCTCCAAGGAAGTGTAAAATGCATAAAGCTGATTGGATTAATGCAAACTAAGTGTACATATTGTAAATAATGTTGCTAGACAGTTATCCTGCTGTTTGTTGATTGGTTTAAATGTTGAGCCCCTGGCAGGTTTGTTTGGATTCCAGGGTAAATGTTGCATTATTCAGGTTCTGTTAGCTTCTTCTGGAAGCTTCTCCTGTAACAATGTAAGGGGGATTCTGTTATTGGTCTGTGTAACTGTCAATAATGTATTGTTGTAATTAATATGTTTGATTGGATTGTAAAGCGACCACCCTTCAGTAGTTCGGCCCCTCAAGGTTCGGGGACCTATAAAAGGCAGCCCCCACGAGGTCCTTTGTCAATCTTCTGGAAGAGCGCTTGGGACTGTGTGACCTTTTGGAGTATTTCTGCTTGCACGAGGCTGAAGGGCTTGGCCAGGCAGATACAAGGATCGAACCTGCAGTGGTTTAGGTATCATCTAGAGGAATTTATTGTTCTATGCAAAAAAAAAGATTAGTTGCTCCAGTGCTTGAATCAGTGTTTTATTGACTGAACTAGACTGGGGGGAAGCTTAGAAGAGCTTATTTACAAACTCGTTTAAAAGGTAGAGCAAAGGGGAGGATACAAAGTGCAGAATATTTATACTTTAGAGATACAGTGCCGAAACAGATCCTTCAGCCCACCGAGTCTGCGCCAACTAGCAATCACACCATACACTAACCGACCCACCAGGGATAATTTTACAACTTAACAAAGCCAATTAACCTAAAACCTGTACGTCTTTGGAGTGTGGGAGGAAACCGGAGGACCCGGAAAAACTCCACACGGAGACAGGCAGAACGGACAAACTCCATATAGACAGCACCCATAGTCAGGATTGAACCCGGGTCTCTGGCGCTGTAAGGCAGCAACTCTACCACTGTACACTGTGCTGCAATGACTATAGTTCTCAGCATTGTAGCTCACCAGTTCCAGAGGCAAAGTCCAATATAAGTAATGGGGTGGAGGTGAATCGGATAGTACCCTATGGAAGGACTGTTGAGAAGCCTGATAGCAGGAAAAGGAATATGTTTTCATATCAAGATGTGTAGTAATGAACTGCAGATGCAGATAGACACAAAATGCCTGAGGGACAGCCAGCATCTCTGGAGAGAAGGAATAGGTGACAGTTCGGGTTGAGACCCTTCTTCTGACTGAGAGTCAGGAGAGAGATGGAGACTAGAGATATAGGAAGGGTAAGGTGTGAAAACAACAGATCACAGAAGATGCTCAAGGAAATGTAGAATGGATCATTGTTGGCTGAATGGAAGGTGACAACATGCAATCAGAAAAATTAATCAGGAGGACAGTGAAACTAGTCGGAGAACTAGGGTGGGGGAGGAATGGAGAGAGTGGGAAAACAAGAGCTTGAAATTGAAATGAGAGAAATCAATAATCATACTGCTGCGTTGTAAGCTGCCCATGCAAAATATGAGGTTATGTGGAGAAGGCAGGAGAATGGGGTTGAGGGGGAGGGTTAGATCAGCCACGATTGAATGGCGGCGTGGACTTGATGGGCCGAATGGCCTCATTCTGCTCCTATCACTAATGAACATGAATAGTCTGTGACTTGGAGGGCAACCTGCAATGGTACCTGCTGTCTCCGTCCTTCAATGTGGTAAAGGTTGTCATCTTGGAAGTTGCTCTTGCAGGAGCTTAGCCAGTTGATCTGGTACATTGTGCATGCAGTGTGGGTGAGGGTAACAACAGAGAAATTGCACAACAATGATCAGAAATACTCACCAGAAAAAAAATAACAATTGTGTAATGTGCTAATCATTTTTGGTACCGTGTGTTCTGGCTGTCTTTCAATCCACAATAAAAATAACGCTGGGATGAATAATTCATGCTCTGCGAGATTCAACTTATTACTGCTAATAATGCAAGTTTTTTTGGTAAACTAAACCTTCCTTCAGACCTCCATGTTCTGCACGTCAATCTGATCCACGGCTAACAAAATTAGTGGTTGCATCATCTGAGAGAGTAAAACCTCAGAGAATCATTTCAATTCATTTTTAATCGGATCTCAGCCTGGTAGTCGAGGACCAGAAGCCATAGCCTCAGCATAAAAGGACGTACCTTGAGAAAGGAGATGAGGAGCAATCTCTTTAGTCAGAGGGTGGTGAATCTGTGGAATTCTTTGCCACAGAAGGCTGTGGAGGCCAAGTCAATGGATATTTTTAAGGCGGAGAGTGACACATTCTTGACTAGGACGGGTATCAGGGGTTATGGGGGATAGGCAGGAGAATGAGGCTTGAGAGGGAAAGATAGATCAGCCTTGATTGAATGGCAGAGTGGCCTCATTCTGCTTCTATAACTTATGAATTATGTAGGATCAACTAGGAACTTACTGAATTATGGCTAAGACCCACTCTTGCTTCTAGAGCAGTGGTTCTTAACCTTTTTGGCACCAGTACGTGCATACGCAAACAAAATACTGTATGTGGTATGTACCTTTGTTAGGTTCCTAAACATGCGCTCAACAAATCGATATGTTATTTGTGTCCCCTTCATGACCCCTGGCAAAGCCCCAAACGACCACCATAGAGGGTCACGACCCCCAGGTTAAGAACCACTGTTCTAGAGTCCGGAAACAGGCCCTTCAACCCATCTTGTGCCCGCTGTCCAAGATGCCCCATCTAAGCTAGTTCCATTTGCCTGCTTGGTCCATATCCCTCTAAATGTTTCCTTTCCATGTACCTGTCCAAGCATCTTTTAAATGCCGTTATAGCACAAGCCTCAACTATCTCTTCTGGCAGATCGTTCAATAAACCCACCACTCTGAGTGAAAAAGTTGCTCCTCAGTTTCCCATCAGTTTTTGCTCCTCTCGTCTCAAACCTATGTCCTCTAGTTTTTGATTCTCGTACCCAGTGTAAATGGGTACATTCTGTGCATTCACCCTCTCTATTGCCCTCATGATTTATACACATCTATAAGATCACCTCTCAACCTCCTGCACTCCAAGGAATAAAGTCCTAGTCTGCCCAACCGTTCTCAATGGCTTAGTCCCTCTAGTCCTGGCAACATCCTTGTAAATATTCTCTGCACTCTTTTCAGTTCGATGATATCCTTATAACCATATAACCATATAACCATTACAGCATGGAAACAGGCCATCTCGGCCCTTCAAGTCTGTGCCGAACACTTTTTTTAAATTTATTTTTTATTATTTTTATTTATTTTTATTTTTATTACTTCCCCCTAGTCCCATCTACCTGCACTCAGACCATAACCCTCCATTCCTTTCCCGTCCATATACCCATCCAATCTATTTTTAAAGGATAAAATCGAACCTGCCTCCACCACTGCCACTGGAAGCTCATTCCACACAGCTACCACTCTCTGAGTAAAGAAGTTCCCCCTAATGTTACCCCTAAACTTCTGTCCCTTAATTCTCAAGTCATGTCCCCTTGTTTGAATCTTCCCTACTCTCAATGGGAAAAGCTTATCCACGTCAACTCTGTCTAACCCGCTCATAATTTTAAAGACCTCTATCAAGTCCCCTCTTAACCTTCTGCGCTCCAAAGAATAAAGACCTTCCTATAAGGAGGGTGACCAAAACTAAACACAATACTCCAAATGTGGCCTCATCAACATCTCGTACAACTGTAACACAATGCCCCAACTACAAAATCCTGACTGATGAAGGCCAATGTACCAAAGGCCTTTTTTAACCACCCGATCTATCTGTGATGCTCTTGCTTCTATTCACTATGTTCTTATTTTCTAACAGAGATTGGAACATTAAAGGGCATGGGAGATGGTTTTTGGCAAAATCATAACCATACAAAATTATTGGATTTTGAGGGAAGACCTGATTGAAGTTTATCAAATGATGAGAGGCATAGATAGGGTAGACAGTCAGAATCTTTTTTCCCCAGGGTGGAAATGTCAAAGGCTAGAGGGCATAGTTTTAAGGTTATACAGACAAAAAGGAAATTTATAGGGCAGGTTGTTTTATTTTGGCACACAGAGGGTAGTGGGTGCCTGGAATGCACTGCCAGGGGTGATGGAGGTGGCAGATAAGATGGTGGGATTTAAGAGTGTTTTGAATAGGGACATGGATATGCAGAGAATTGAGGGATATGGATCACATGCAGGCAGATGAAATTAATCTGTATCACTTTATCTTGACATCATGTTTGGCACATATATTGTTGGCAGAATACAATACAATACAATACAATACAATACCGTTTATTATCATTTGGACCTCAAATGAAGTTCAAACGAAATTTGGTTTCTGCAGTCATACAACAAGAAAAGAACCAAGACACAACACAATTTACACAAACATCCATCGCAGGCCCTGTTCCTGCACTGGAGTTTTCACTTTTCCACATACAATTATAATTTCTGAATACTTGGAAGAAAACTTCACCAATGTTGAAGGATCATCTGTTAATTCTGTGTACTGGATGTTAGATAATAGAATAGCAAAAGTATATGCAAAGTCTTGTTCAGATTTCATGTTGTAGTCATTCTGCCAGATTCTGCCAATTATCACAACCATTTATCAGCCATGATCAATGATCAGCCATGATCACATTGAATGGCGGTGCTGACTCGAAGGTCCGAATGGCCTACTCCTGCACCTATTGTCTATTGTCTATATAAATCAAATGTGTATACGTTTACATTGTTCGTATATGCTGATTTTTTAAAATGTCATAACTTATGGCTAGGGTGGAGCCTTGTGCATTCCTGTGCAAGACCTGTACTAAAATGGAACTGTGTTGAACTAGACACGTTCCTTTAAAACCAGCACATTGATCTTCACAGTGAGAAAATGGTCTAAGTATTAACATCCTGATGGAAATGACAACCTAGAACAGTGTGCTGAACATGCCAAACTGTGTTTGTGCCAAACATGATGCCAAGTTCAACTGATATCACCTGCCTGTGCATGATCCATATCCTGGGATGGCGGGACTGCCATATGCTGAGAGAATGGAGCAGCTGGGCTTGTACACTCTGGAGTTTAGAAGGATGAGAGGCTATCTCATTGAAACATATAAGATTGTTAAGGGTTTGGACACACTAGAGGCAGGAAACATGTTCCCGACGTTGGGGGAGTCCAGAACCAGGGGCCACAGTTTAAGGATATGGAGTAAGCCATTTAGAACGGAGATGAGGAAACACTTTTTCTCACAGAGAGTGGTGAGTCTGTGGAATTCTCTGCCTCAGAGGGCGGTGGAGGCAGGTTCTCTGGATGCTTTCAAGAGAGAGCTAGATAGGGCCCTTAAAAATAGCGGAGTCAGGGCATATAGGGAGAAGTCAGGAACGGGGTACTGATTGTGGATGATCAGCCATGATCACATTGAATGGCGGTGCTGGCTTGAAGGGCCGAATGGCCTACTCCTGCACCTATTGTCTATTGTGTATTGTCTATTGTCTATCCCTCTATTCTCTGCACTTCCATGTGCCTACCTAAAAGCCTGTTAAACGCTACTGTTGTATCTGCCTCCCTCCACCACCCCTGGCAATGCGCTCCAGGCCCCCACTACAGTGTAAAAAACTTGAGCTGCACATCTCGATTAAACTTACTGCCTCTCATTTTCAGCTATGCCCTCCCTGGAAGAGCATAGCATTTCCACCCTGGGATAAAGATATTGACTGTCGACCTCTCATAATTTTATATACTTCTATTAGGTCACCCTTCAACCTCAGACATTTCAGAGAATACAATCCAAGTCTGTCAAACCTCTCCCTGTAGCTAACGCCCTCTAATCCAGGCAGCATTCTGGTAAACCTCCTCTACGCCCCCTCAAAACTTTCTACAACCTTCCTATAATGGGGTGACCAGTACTGCACGTAATACTCCAAATGCAGCCTAACCAAAGTCCTATGGAGTTCCGTCGTGACTTCCTGACTTTTATATGCAATGCCCCTAGCAATGAAGGCATACCATAAGCCTTCTTTACCACCCTAATTGTAAGGATGGCATCCACTCCCTACACATTAGGGGTAATTTACAGAGGCTTTGTCCCAAACCTAACTCTCTTTTTCAGCTTTCTCCACTCTTACTCCAGCTGTCTGAAGAAGGAGGTAGACAAAAATGCTGGAGAATCTCAGCGGGTGAGGCAGCATCTATGGAGCGAAGGAAATAGGCAACGTTTCGGATCGAAACCCTTCTTCAGAAAACTCCTCTCTCTCTCCAAAAGGATCCTGACCCAAAATGATGTCTGTCCACTTGCTTCCACCGATGCTACCTGCCCTGCTGAGCTCCTCCAGTGTTAGACACAGAATGCTGGAGTAACTCAGTGGATCAGGCAGCATCTCGGGAGAAAATGGATAGGTGACATTTTGGGTTGGGACCCTTCTTCAGACTGAAGCTTCGCCAGCACTTTGCCATTTTTTTAGCCATAGTCATAGAGTGATACAGCGTGGAAACAGGACCAACTTGCCCACAACAGCCAACACGATCCAGCTACACTTGTCCCACCTGCCTGCGCTTGGTCCATATCCCTCCAAACCTGTGCTATCCATCTACCTGTCTAACAGTTTCTTCAACGTTGGGATAGTCCCAGCCTCAACTATCTCCTCTGGCAGCTTGTTCCATACATCTACCACCCTTTGTGTGAAAAAGTTACCCCTTGGATTCCTATTAAATCTTTTCCCCTTCACCATAAACCTACAGGTATGCCCTCTGGTTCTTGATTCACCTACTCCATGCAAGAGACTCGGTGCGTCTGCCCAATCTATTCCTCTCGTGATTTTATACACCTCTATAAGATCACCCCTCATCCTCCTGTGCTCCAAGGAATAGAGTCCCAGCCTACTCAACCTCTCCCTAAAGTCCCGGCAACGTCCTCGTAAAAAGACATAGGATAAACTCCTGCATTAAGTCAGCCCTAGTCTGGCAAAGCCAGGCACATTCATTTCACAGCAAGCGCCTGAGCTGTTGGCCAGCTGGGTCTCCCACGCTGACACTGGCATGCGATCAAAAGCTCTCAGGGTGAGTCACGGTTTACACTACATGTTAATAATTTAAAAGGAAGAGTCACGATACAGCAGTTTGCAGATGATACAGAGGTTTGGAGATGATACATGTTAATAATAAAGGCAGAGCCACGGTACAGAAATTAGCAGACGATACAAGTCACGGTGCAAAGGTGTGCAGACGATACAGAAGTTTGCAAGTGATATATGTTAATAATAAAGGAAGAGTTTAGTTGAGTTTAGTTTATTGTCTCATGTACTCAGTGTCTCAGTGAAAAGCTTTTGTTGCGTGCCAACCTGTCAGCGGAAAGACAATCGAGCCATCCACAGTGTACAGATACATGATAAAGGTGAATAACGCTTAGTGCAAGACAATAAAGTCCAATCAAAGATAGTCTGAGGGTCTCCAATAAGGTAGATAGTAGTTCAGGACTGCTCTCTGGTTGATGGTAGGATGGTGCAGTTGCCTGATACATGATATAGAGCCACGAGACAGTGGTTTGCAGATGTACCACTGCAGATAAGGAGGAATGATTTAGGCTGCAGTAAGATATTGATCATCTGGTCACTGTGTAGGAAAATGAGACCAGAAATTTCAGCCCTAAGTATGAAGCCATTCAGTTGGGGAGGTGCAACAAGGCATGGAAATGCACAACATCGTGGCGATATTGAGTCATGTGGATTGGACCCTGGAGACTATGACCACAGATCCCTCAAGGTTATGGGATAGGTTAATAAGGTGATTCAAAGCTAAATGTCAGCCTTTGATCTTAGTCTAACAAGGGCCTGACCTTCACACTGAGGGATATGTGGGGTAACTATATAACCATATAAACATTACAGCACGGAAACAGGCCATCTCGGCCCTTCAAGTCCGTGCCGAACATGTTTTTATTTTTTTTAAACTTCCCCCTAGTCCCATCTACCTGCACTCAGACCATAACACTCCATTCCTTTCCCATCCATATACCCATCCAATCTATTTTTAAAGGATAAAATCGAACCTGCCTCCACCACTTCCACTGGAAGCTCATTCCACACAGCTACCACTCTCTGAGTAAAGAAGTTCCCCCTAATGTTACCCCTAAACTTCTGTCCCTTAATTCTCAAGTCATGTCCCCTTGTTTGAATCTTCCCTACTCTCAATGGGAAAAGCTTATCCACGTCAACTCTGTCTAACCCGCTCATAATTTTAAAGACCTCTATCAAGTCCCCTCTTAACCTTCTGTGCTCCAAAGAATAAAGACCTAACTTGTTCAACCTTTCTCTGTAACTTAGTTGCTGAAACCCAGGCAACATTCTAGTAAATCTCCTCTGTACTCTCTCTATTTTGTTGACATCCTTCCTATAATTAGGCGACCAAAATTGTACTCCATACTCCAGAATTGGCCTCACCAATGCCTTGTACAATTTTAACATCACATCCCAACTTCTATATTCAATGCTCTGATTTATAAAGGCCAGCACACCAAAAGCTTTCTTTACCACCCTATCTACATGAGGTTCCACCTTCAGGGAACTATGCACAGTTATTCCTAGATCCCTCTGTTCAACTGCATTCCTCAATTCGCTACCATTTACCATGTACGTCCTATTTTGATTTGTCCTGCCGAGATGTAGCACCTCACATTTATCAGCATTAAACTCCATCTGCCATCTTTCAGCCCACTCTTCCAAATGGCCTAAATCTCTCTGTAGACTTTGAAAATCTACTTCATTATCCACAACACCACCTATCTTTGTATCATCTACATACTTACTAATCCAATTTTCCACACCATCATCCAGATCATTGATGTACATGACAAACAACAGTGGACCCAACACAGACCCCTGAGGCACCCCACTAGTCACCGGCCTCCAACGTGACAAACAGCCATCCACCATTACTCTCTGGCATCTCCCATTCAGCCACTGTTGAATCCATCTTGCTACTCCACCATTAATACCCAACAATTGAATCTTCTTAACCAACCTTCCATGATGAACCTTGTCAAAGGCCTTACTGAAGTCCATATAGAAAACATCCACTGCTTTACCCTCATCAATTTCCCTAGTAGCCTCTTCGAAAATTCAAGAAGATTAGTCAAACATGACCTTCCAGGCACAAATCCATGTTGACTGTTCCTAATCAGACCCTGCTTATCCAGATGCTTATATATATTATCTCTAAGTAACCTTTCCATTAATTTGCCCACCACTGACGTCAAACTAACAGGTCTATAATTGCTAGGTTTACTCTTAGAATTTCTTTTTAACAACGGAACAACATGCGCAGTACGCCAATCCTCCGGCACTATTCCTGTTTCTAATGACATTTGAAATATTTCTGTCATAGCCCCTGCTATTTCTACACTAACTTCCCTCAATGTCCTAGGGAATATCCTGTCAGGACCTGGAGACTTATCCGTTTTCATATTTTTCAAAAGTGTCCGCACCTCCTCTTCTTTGAATCTCATAGTTTCCATTGCTCCTCTGCTTGTTTCCCTTACCTCACATAATTCCATATCCTTCTCCTTGGTGAATACCGAAGAAAAGAAATTGTTCAATATCTCCCCCATCTCTTTTGGCTCTGCAGATACCTGTCCACTCTGACTCACTAATGGACCAATTTTATTCCTTGTTATCCTTTTGCTATTAATATAGCTGTAGAAACCCTTTGGATTTACTTTCACCTTACTTGCCAAAGCAACCTCATATCTTCTTTTAGCTTTTCTAATTTCTTTCTTAATATTCTTTTTACATTCTTTATACTCCTCAAGCACCTCATTTACTCCATGCTGCCTATAATTATTGTAGATCTCTCTCTTTTTCCGAACGAAGTGTCCAATTTCCCGTGAAAACCATGGCTCTTTCCAATTTTTACTATTTCCTTTCAACCGAACAGGGACATAAAGATTCTGTACTCTTAAAATTTCACCTTTAAATGTCCTCCATTTCTCCTCTACATCCTTCCCATAAAACAACATGTCCCAATTCACTCCTTTTAAATCCTTTCGCATCTCCTCAAAGTTAGCCTTTCTCCAATCAAAAATCTCAAACCTAGGTCCAGTTCTGACCCTCTCCATAATTATATTGAAACTAATGGTATTGTGATCACTGGACCCGAAGTGCTCCCCAACGCATACCTCCGCCACCTGCCCTGTCTCATTTCCTAACAGGAGGTCCAGCACTGCCCCTTCTCTAGTAGGTACCTCTATGTATTGCTGCAAAAAACTATCCTGCACACATTTTACAAACTCCAAACCATCCAGCCCTTTTACAGAATGTGTTTCCCAGTCTGTGTGGAAAATTGAAATCTCCCACAATCACTACCTTGTACTTTCTACTAATATCTGCTATCTCCTTACATATTTGCTCTTCCAATTCTCGCTCCCCATTTGGCGGTCTATAATACACCCCTATAAGTGTTGTTACACATTTCCCATTTCTCAGTTCCACCCAAATAGCCTCCCTAGACGAGCCCTCTAATCTATCCTGCCAAAGCACTGCTGTAATATCTTCCTTGACAAGTAATGCAACACCCCCACCTCTTGCCCCTCCAATTCTATCACCCCTGAAGCAACAAAATCCTGGAATATTTAGTTTCCAATCACAGCCCTCCTGCAACCATGTTTCACTATTCGCCACAACATCATACTTCCAGGTGTCAATCCAGGGTAAATGGGATTTAATTCACATTAAAGAACTACCACTGTGTTATAACAACACGTGGCTCAATTATCTAGGTTAATATTTATCATAGCTCACTTATCTAGGCCAATATTTCTCCATTAAAATATTATTGTTTGTGTGTTGCAGCAAGGTCTAGTTGTTTTGGATAAATGTTCATTTCAGCAATTGATACATGGCAGAATTGTCGAAGAATATGGGATGAAGACCTTGTTGGTAAGAGCAGCGAATACTGCCCATTCCTAAACGGCCCTTCAGAAGGTTGTGTTTAGCCTGATTGAACTATCTTTGTGTCGCTAATGAGGCACTCTCAAAGGTGATGTTGGACAGCAAGTTCCATGATTGAGACCCAGGGACAATTTCTAAGCTACAATAGCTACATTACTTAATGAGCAACCTGCTGGAAGTGGGGTTCTCATAGAGAGTCATACAGCACAGGAACAGGCCTTTCGGCCCAACTTGCTCATGACGTCTAAGATCAACACTGGTCCCACCTGCCCGCATTTGACCCATATCCCTCAAGTCCTGATAGCATCCTTGTAAATCTTCTCTGCATTCTTTCTAGCTTAACACCCTTCCTATAGAAGGGTGAACAGCACTGAACACAATACTCTAAATGTGCCCTCACTAATGCTTTGTACAACTGTAACATAACATCCCAACTCCAGATTCTGGAGTAGTTCCTGAGGATTGGAGGGTAGCTAATGTAACCCCACTTTTTAAAAAGGAAGGGAGAGAGAAAACAGGGAATTACAGACCAATATAGTCTAACATCGGTAGTGGGCAAAATGCTAGAGTCCGTTATTAAAGATGGGATAGCAGCACATTTGGAAAGTGGTGAATTCATTGGACAAAGTCAGCATGGATTTATGAAAGGTAAATCATGTCTGACGAATCTTATAGAATTTTTCGAGGATGTAACTAGTAGAGTGGATAAGGGAGAACCAGTGGATGTGTTATATCTGGACCTTCAGAAGGCTTTCGACAAGGTCCCACATAAGAGATTAGTATGCAAACTTAAAGCACACGGTATTGGGGGTTCAGTATTGATGTGGATAGAGAACTGGCTGGCAAACAGGAAGCAAAGAGTAGGAGTAAACGGGTCCTTTTCAGAATGGCAGGCAGTGACTAGTGGGGTACCGCAAGGCTCAGTGCTGGGACCCCAGCTATTTACAATATATATTAATGATCTGAATGAGGGAATTGAATGCAACATCTCCAAGTTTGCAGATGACACGAAGCTGGGGGGCAGTGTTAGCTGTGAGGAGGATGCTAGGAGGCTGCAAGGTGATTTGGATAGGTTGGGTGAGTGGGCAAATGCATGGCAGATGCAGTATAATGTGGATAAATGTGAGGTTATCCACTTTGGTGGCAAAAACAGGAAAGTAGACTATTATCTGAATGGTGGCCGATTATGAAAAGGGGAGATGCAATGACACCTGGGTGTCATGGTACACCAGTCATTGAAAGTAGGCATGCAGGTGCAGCAGGTAGTGAAGAAACCGAATGGTATGTTCGCATTCATAGCAAAAG
>CM075977.1:214888532-214949864 GCA_038087875.1 Malacoraja senta | reverse complement strand
ACCTGCGAGGCACTCTTAAGACAGCTGATGTTTAGTTTTATGTGTCGCCTGGATAAGTCAGAGAACCACATAATTGAAGCCCTAGTCAGCCCTCTGAAAAGCTGCTATAGATTCACTTCTAGGCTAAGACGGCATTGGTGCAATAGCTTGTATATCTTATAGGCTAATATGCAATTTTATATGTATTTTTGTATCTCCTTATACTGTTTGATGTGTTCTATGGACCTGTGTCTGAAATAAAGCTTTTATTATAATAACGTATATAAATGGTTATATTCACCAACCAAACTTGCCAGTATCTTACGTCTGCATATGCATGAAACAAAAACCAGAGCAAGTTTCCTCCTTATAAAAAATTGGCTCTGTGCCATTGCCATTTCCTGACTGCTTTGAAATGCATTAAAGAAAGTTGTTAGAGGGGACGATAACTAGCAAAATCCTTAAAATTGCTATCTGCCTGCCAATTCTAAAAATACCTCAGGACGTTTTCATCAATGATCTTACCAGGGAAGGGCAAGAAAGCAGTTGTACAGAACACTGTTGCTGCCAGCTTATAATGATTCTCACTGTTCCCATCGCATCATTATACTGAGCTGCCACGTTAAAAGATGATTGTAGAAACTAAAAGACACAAAATGCTGGGGTAACTCAGCGGTTCCAGCAGCATCTCTGGAGAGAAGGAATGGGTGACGTTTCGGGTCGAGACCCTTCTTCAGTCTGAAGAAGGGTCTTGGCCAAAAACGTCACCCATTCCTTCTCTCCAAAGATGCTGCCTGTCCTGCTGAGTTACCCCAGCATTCTGTGTCTATCTTCGGTTTAAACCAGCATCTGCAGTTCCTTCCTACACATTGTAGAAACTGATCCTGTTTGCATTTAGTTTTCAGTAATTTTCCTACAAACAGATTAGTTCATCTCAATCTGGGGCCAAGTAGAGCATATTTATTGATGAGATGCCCAGGCATATTGCATTTAGTTGTCAGTAATTTTCCTACAAACAGATTAGTTTGTCTCAATCCGGGCCCAAGGAAAGCATATTTTATGATGAGACGGCCAGGCATATTAAATTGTTCTGTCTGCTTTGAAACACAGCATGGGAGTCAGCATGTCTTGCATCTTATTTGCTGGCTGGGTTATTTACAGACACAACTTTCAAGTCAAATATTACTTTCAGCCCCCACATCGTCCCGTCGAACATAAGAATCATGAAAATTATGCAACCAGACATCGTACTGCTCGTTCTTCAGTCACAGACTGAAGAAGGGTCTCGACCTGAAACGTTGCCTATTTCCTTCGCTCCACAGATGCTGCCTCACCCGCTGATCTTCTCCAACATTTATGTCTACCTTCGATTTTCCAGCATCTGCAGTTCCTTCTTAAACTTCTAAACTCTGGAGTAACTCAATAGGTCAGGCAGCATCTTTGGAGGACGTTTCGGGTTGGGACCCTTCTTCAGACTGAAACCAGAGGGGAGAGAATTGGAGATAAGAAATGGCCAGAACAAAGCAGGACCGTCAACTGATGACCAAGGAAGTGTGGAACCCATAATGGCCCATTGTTGGGTGGGGTGGAGGTGATAATGAAGGGATAGTGAACAATGGAACTAGTAGGAAGACTTGGATGGGGGAGAGGGGGGGGGGGGGCAATGCAAGGGTTATATGATATTAGAGAAATCAATGTAAATACCTCTGGGTTGTAAGATGCCCAAGAGAAATACGAGGTGCTGTTCCTCCAATTTGTGTGTGGCCTCACTTTGACAGTGGAGGAGGTCAGTGTGGGAATGGGAAGGGGAGTTAAAATGTTTGGCAACCGGGAGATCGTGTGGGCCAAGGCAGAATGAGCACAAACGAATGCACAGGAGAATGCACTAAGCATACATGAAGCATCAAAGGTTGCGGGCAGAAGGCAGGAGTATGGGGTTGAATGGGAAATATAGATCAGCCATGATCAGATAGCGGAGCAGGTTCGATGGGTCAAATGGCCCAATTCTGCTCCTATATCTTATGATCTTATGAGGCAAAGATACTTGAAGAGGTGAACAAAATCAAAGCTGATACCTCTGGATCTATTGTTTAAGAAAGAACTGCAGATGCTGGAAAAATCGAAGGTAGACAAAAATGCTAGAGAAACTCAGCGGGTGAGGCAGCATCTATGGAGCGAAGGAATAGGTGACGTTTCGGGTCGAGACCCTTCTTCAGTCTGAGTTTCTCCAGCATTTTTGTCTACCTCTGGATCTATCATCGTTCAGTGGAAACGCCTGATTATTTTAATTGGATGCAAAAGTTCCCAAGGCACTATTTCAAGAAAATGGGAATTAGCCCAACAATGTGGCCTGTATTTATCCTCGAATCAACTTTTGTAAAACAAATTATCTGGTCAATACACATTGCTGCTTGTGGAAGCTTGCTGTATACTAATTATCTGCAGAACTTCCTTCATTATGACAGTGGCCGCAGTTCAAAAGAAGTTTTTTTGGCAATAATTCCTTTCACAATAGACATTTTAAACAAAGGAACTGTGGTAATGCCCTGGATACTGAATGTGCATGTGAAACGGTTCTGATTAAAAAACTACTGTAGTTTAACATTTTATCAGCCCACCTAAAATTACATTAATCCCAACATCAGACCCAAGACTCTGCTCCATGAGACCCGGGCAGCACAGTGGTGCAGCGGTAGAGTTGTTGCCCGGGTTTGATCCTGACTATGCGTGCTGTCTGTACGGAGTCTGCACGTTCTCCGGTATCTCTGGTTTCTTCCCACGTTCCACAGACATACAGTGTGTAGGCCAGTTAGCTTGGTAAAAATGTAAATTGTCCTTAGTGTGTGTTGGATGGCGTTAGTGTGCGGAGATTGCTGTTTGATACAGACTCAGTGGGCCGAAGGGCCTGTTTCCGTGCTGTAAACTCTAAACCCAGAAGAGAGACCGAAATGTGACATTTCCAAATTTGCGGATAAAACAGAAAGCTGGGTGGCAGTGTGAGCTGCGGAGGAGGATGCTATGAGGGTGCTGGGCGACTTGGATAGATTGGATGAGTGGGCAGATGCAGCATAATGTGGATAAATGTGAGGTTATCCACCTTTGGTGGCAAGAACAGGAAGGTAGATTATTATCAGAATGGTGTCAGATTATGAAGAGGGGAGGTGCAATGAGACCTGTGTGTGCTTGTACATCAGTCACTGAAAGTAAGCATGCAGGTACAGCAGGCAGTAAAGAATGCTAATGGTATGTTGGCCTTCATTGCGAGAGGATTTGAGTTTAGGAGCAAGGAGGTTCTACTGCAGTTGTACAGGGCCCTGGTGAGACCGTACCTGGAGTACTGTGTACAGTTTTGGTCTCCTAATCTGAGGAAAGACATCCTTGCCATAGAGGGAGTACTGAGAAGGTTCACCAGACTGATTCCTGGGATGTCAGGACTTTCATATGAAGAAAGACTGGATAGACTCGGTTTGTACTCGCTGGAATTTAGAAGATTGAGGGGGGATCTTATAGAAACGTACAAAATTCTTAAGGGGTTGGACAGGCTAGATGCAGGAAGATTGTTCCCGATGTTGGGGAAGTCCAGAACAAGGGGTCACAGTTTAAGGATAAGGGGGAAATCTTTTAGGACAGAGATGAGGAAAACATTTTTCACACAGAGAGTGGTGAATCTCTGGAATTCTCTGCCACAGAAGGTAGTTGAGGCCAGTTAATTGGCTATATTTAAGAGGGAGTTAGATGTGGCCCTTGTGGCTAAAGGGATCAGGGGGTATGGAGAGAAGGCAGGTACAGGATACTGAGTTGGATGATCAGCCATGATCATATTGAATGGCGGTGCAGGCTCGAAGGGCCGAATGGCCTACTCCTGCACCTATTTTCTATGTTTCTATGTTTCCTGCCATCCCTCCTTCCTCCATCTATTCTCCTCCCTCTACCTTCCCATTCATCCTCAGTCCCTCTGCACTATTTTCTAGACTTCAGAGATATACAGCGTGGAAAAGGGCCCCTTGGCCCACCGAGTCCGCGCCGACCAGCGATCACCCCATACACTGGCACTATCCTACACATGCTACGGACAATTTAGAATTTTACCAAAGCCAATTAACCTACAAACCTGTACTTCTTTGGAGGAAATAGGAGCACCCGGCGAAAACCCACGTGGTCACAGGGAGAGCGTTCAAACTCCATGGAGACATCATCCCTAGTCAGGATTGAACCCGGGTCACTGGCTCTGAATCAGTGTGATGCCCAGGATAGGTTTCGGGAACTGAGGAGCAAGCTTACCCAATGGTTTGGATGATAGTGCGGGGAAGCAGTCGAAAGAAAGGTTCCGACCAGAAACGTCACATATCACTTTTCTCCCGAGATGCTGCCTGACCCGTTGAGTTAGTGGTGGGGTGTTTAGGTGGTGGCGCCATAGAGTGTGGCAGCCTTGCCTGCAGCTGTTAGTTTTTCACCCCTTTTTAAATTTTTTAGTTTGTTAAAGGTTTTGTTTTGGAGGCCTTTTAGTCTTTTTTATGTGGGGGATGGGGGAGGGGGGGAAGGGGAAACCATTTTTTCCTGTCCCTACCTGGGCGAGGATGCGTCCTTCCTCCGAGCCGCGCCTTAGCCCCCTCCTCGTGGCCTACCACCTGGATTGGAGCGGCCTTTCCTGCCGAAGACCGGCCAGAGCTTCGAGCTGCAGCTTCAGCAGCGGCGCAGCACTGAGGTACCATCGCGGAGCAGGCGATGCCTTACCCGGGTCGCCGTGTGGAGCTGTGACTGCCGACTTCAACATCGTGGAGCTGCGGTCTGCGAAGCGTCCTGCCGCGGCGGCGCTGACTTCAACACCGCGGAGCCTAGGATCTTTCGCCGAGATCGCCAGTGTTGGAGCTCCGACCAGCGCGGCCTGTGGACTTCGGAAGCCACGGTCTCCAGTAGCTAGCGGCCGTTTCGAAACTCCAAGCCACTGAAGAGTGTTCTTCCGACGCCGGAGTTCCATCATTCCAGCGAGAGGGCCTGAAACATCAGGCCGCTGTAGCAGCGACTGCTGGGGCCTCAATAGGCCCTGACCACGGGTGAACATAGAGGAAGTGGATTGAACTTTGCTGCCTTCCCTCACAGTGGGAACCATTGTGGGGGGATGTTTTTATGTTTAATGTTAAATTCTTTAATGTTGTGTTTAATATATAAATACGCAGATGACACAACCATCATAGGTCTCATCTCTAACAACAACGAAACAGAATACCGCACTCAAACAAACAAAACAGTCACTTGGTGCACAGATAATAACCTCCTACTCAACACATCAAAAACACACAAACTTATCATTGATCTCAGACGTAAGACACAACCCAAGACCCCCCTACTCATCTCTGGCGAACCCATATCCACCACTGACTCATTCAAATTTCTTGGCACTCACATAAGCAATAACCTCAAATGGAAAATCAATTCAGATCACATCTATAAAAAAGCCAACCAAAGACTTTTCTTTCTCCGTCAGCTCAAGAAGTTCAGAGTGAGGAAACATCTCCTAATCCGATTTTACACAGCCATCATCCAAAGCATGCTCACTTCATCAATAACAGTTTGGTACAGCAGTTTAGACACTCACTCCCGTAATAAACTACAGCGCATTGTCAACAAAGCATCCAAAATCATCAGCACTCCCCTCCCATCAATAGAATCACTCAATCTCAAACGGTCCGTGTCAAGGGTGAAGAAAATCATTTCTGATCCCTCCCACCCAGCTCACCACATCTTCCTGCTGCCGTCAGGAAGGCGCTACAGCTCACTGCCCACCAAAACAACACGATTTAAAAACAGTTTCTACCCATATGCAATTCGAACTCTGAACACTCTATGACAACATCACATAGCCACCTCGTGCATGTACTGTATACTGTATGTTGTTGTGTTTTATGTTATGTTTGATGGGAATCAGCCTATTGTGTAACATCCTGTACTGAACATGAATTCCACCAGCTTGACTGTGTGATCATTAAATAATTTGAATTTGAATTGAATTTGAAGTTTATTTTTATTGGTGTGCTGCAAATGGCAACTCAAATTTCGCTACATCAATTGGTGGATGTGACAATAAATGTCCTTTGTCCTTGTCCTTTGTTACTCCAGCATTTTGTGTCTGGCGGGGATGTCAGTATCAGGCAGGAGTACTAGTCAGGTAAATGACCAGAAGCAAGAGTTATATATATACTCGTCAATCCACACTAAGTTCTCAATGTGGAAAATGCCTTCACGACACATGTGACGTCCCCTAACCGCAGCAACATCAACAGGCCAATAGACCACTTGCCTTGGCCACATTTTATAGCTCCTCTTCTTGTGGTCGTGTCTAAATCTAGCTCGAAACCGACATGGATCACGGCCAAAGGTAACCCAAGTGGATAGGCCTTGTTAACCCAAAATGTCTCTGGGCTCAGCTGCTAAGGATACTGCCGTTCACTTCATCACATTTACTGTACTTCAGTGAATAACTATCCTGTACATCTGCAGTGTGTACATTGTTGCTATTGCAAACCACAGTCTGCGCGGCTGATTGTTAAGACTCATTTAAATTTCCTAGCACGTAAGTTTTTTTTGAAAGGTAGAGACTAGATAATGGACACTTTGAACTCTAAAAGCAATGACATTTGAACAGTCTTCTGTGGGTAGTTAAATAAATCTGTCATGTTTAAGAACTAAAGATAGACACAAAATGCTGGAGTAACTCAGCGGGACAGGCAGCACCTCTGGAGAGAAGGAATGGGTAACGTTTCGGGTCGAGACCCTTCTTCAGACTGGTTAGGGATCAGGGAAACGAGAGATCTCCCTAACCAGTGTTTAAGAAGGAACTGCAGATGCTGGAAAATCGAAGGTAGACAAAAGTGCTGGAGAAACTCAGCGGGTGCGGCAGCATCTATGGAGCGAAGGAAATAGGCAACGTTTCGGGCCGAAACCCTTCTTCAGACTGATGTAGGGTCTCGACACGAAACGTCGCCTATTCCTTCGCTCCATAGATGCTGCCTCACCCACTGAGTTTCTCCAGCTTTTATGTCTACCATGAGATATTTACAGATAGTTGTCATTCTTTACAGTAAAAATTAAATTCTAACCAACTTCCCAAAGTCCCTGGCTCCAATAAATCAGAATGTGTCTGTTTACTGATTAGACACCCACAGAGTTGACTCCACAGGGTTGAGTTAACTAATATTCATAACACACAGAAAAATAACACATTATGGCCTCCTATTCTTAGAAAGCAGCAGCTCCATTTCCCACAGGATGTCTGTCAAGGCTTCCACTTAATCGTACGAGTTGGTAGCTCGTGTTGTAAGAAAATATGAGATGCAGGTAAAAGGCCAAGTACTTGAAAAGCAAAGTGTGGGCACAGTGAATCAATTGTATCTCCAGTAGAAATTCAGTCATTGCTTGTTGAGCAGTTCCAACACGAGGATCTGACAGGCGCAAGCAGAGACGGTTGCTGAGACCAGAAACAGCTTCATCGCCTCTGACATTTAACCTCTGCAGGATAAATGTTGCATCAAACGTGACCCAAAGAAGTTTGTGGTGATGTTGGAGGGGGGAGGGGTGGAGGAAAAATGGCTTTTTATCTCTTTCTCTGTCACCTAAACATACAGGCGTGTGAATGGGCAAACTTTTCTTATATGGTTAGATGTCCTGGGCAAAATAAAAGTGATATTTTTTATTGACTTTGATTTCGAAGCAGAGTCTCCACCCGAAACATCACCCATTCCTTCTCTCCAGAGGTGCTGTCACCTGTCCCGCTGAGTTACTCCAACTTTTTGTGTCTATCTTTGGTTTGAACCAACATCTGCAGTTCCTTCCTACACATTAATATTTCACAACTCTACAACTTGCCTTTCAAACTACTGTCCGGTTAGGACGTGCTAAAGGGCCTGTCCCACTTTCCCGAGTTATTCACAAATTCTCCTGAGCTATTCACGAATTCTCCCGAGTTTTCAAACTCGCAGAATGTTCGTAACGAGTCCGTAGCAGTCCGTAGGAGTCCGTGGATATATCGTAGCGGCTCGTTATGCCAGCCGTAGGTATTCGGGGCATCAGGTATGTCGGGACGTTTTTTCAGCATGATGAAAAATGTCCACGAGTAAAAAAATAGCCCCGAGTACCTACGGCTGGCATAACGAGCCGCTACAATATATCCATGGATTCCTACGGCCTCCTACGGACTCGTTAGGGACTAGGGGGAAGTAATAAAAATTAAAAATAAAAATAATAAAATTTAAAAAAAAGTGTTCGGCATGGACTTGAAGGGCCGAGATGGCCTGTTTCCGTGCTGTAATGGTTATATGGTTATATGGTTACGAACATTCTGCGAGTTTAAAAACTCGGGAGAATTTGTGAATAACTCAGGAGAATTCGTGAATAACTCATGAAAGTGGGACAGGCGCTTTACTGTGAGATTGCGCAGAAGGATTTTATTAGTAACAACTTTCATAGGCCAACCTAAAATACTCTCTCAGTTTCATCATAGAAACATAGAAACATAGAAACATAGAAACATAGATATTAGGTGCAGGAGTAGGCCATTCGGCCCTTCGAGCCTGCACCACCATTCAATATGATCATGGCTGATCATCCAACTCAGTATCCCGTACCTGCCTTCTCTCCATACCCACTGATCCCTTTAGCCACAAGGGCCACAACTAACTCCCTCTTAAATATAGCCAATGAACTGGCCTCGACTACCCTCTGTGGCAGAGAGTTCCAGAGATTCACCACTCTCTGTGTGAAAAAAGTTATTCTCATCTCGATTTTAAAGGATTTCCCCCTTATCCTTAAGCTGTGACCCCTTGTCCTGGACTTCCCCAACATCGGGAGCAATCTTCCTGCATCTAGCCTGTCCAACCCCTTAAGAATTTTGTAAGTTTCTATAAGATCCCCTCTCAATCTCCTAAATTCTAGAGAGTATAAACCAAGTCTATCCAGTCTTTCTTCATAAGACAGTCCTGACATCCCAGGAATCAGTCTGGTGAACCTTCTCTGCACTCCCTCTGTGGCAATAATGTCCTTCCTCAGATTTGGAGACCAAAACTGTACGCAATACTCCAGGTGTGGTCTCACCAAGACCCTGTCCAACTGCAGTAGAACCTCCCTGCTCCTATACTCAAATCCTTTTGCTATGAAAGCTAACATACCATTTGCTTTCTTCACTGCCTGCTGCACGTGCATGCCTATGTAACTTAGCTTTCATTTTTAATTAATGGCTGTCGTTTATTTGTTCTTACATCTTGGAAGAGAGAAGCACTGCGTCAGGTGAGGAACAGCCTTTCATGAGTGTGCTTGCCGCCCCTCTCCCCATCACCCCCCTCCATATAATATGTGCCGTTATAGACTGCGTCAAAAATAAATGAGGCTGCTACTTAAGCACAATGTTGTAATTCACTGAAGTTCATTTTGATCCATGCTTCGTCCTGCCTCACCTCTCACCCAACTTTCTTCCCCCACTCCTGACATTCAGTTTGAAGAAGGGTCCAGACCCAAAACGTCACCTTTCCATGTTCTCCAGAGATGCTGACTGGCCTGCAGACTTGATGATGATGATGATGATGATGATGCTTTATTATCACTTGTACCAAGCTTTGTTTTTGCATATAAAGTACACAAAAGAGTCGCCACAAAGACGACGACAGTTACAAAAACTACTCATCCCTTCTTCGTTCAGGTATCTGAGATTATGGGGAGAAGGCAGGAGAATGGGGTTAGGAGGGAGAGATAGATCAGCCATGATTGAATGGCAGAGTAGACTTGATGGGCCAAATGGTCAAATTCTGCCCCTATCACATATGACCTTATGTTCCCCCTTTCCAGCGGTCCCCCTTAGTTCTCCCCCCCCCCCCCCGGCCGGGTCCCCTTTGATCTCGGCGACGTGGCCCGTCCACCACCGCCCGACCCCCCCACCCCCGGCCCGACTCCAAGGATTACTCCAGCACTTTGTCCCCTTGTTACGTAAGCCAGCGTCTGCAGTTCCTAGTTTCTACATTTGTCCTCACATTGCCTTGTAGAAAAGGCAGCCCACATTATTTATATTGACATGATTCAATATTAACAAGGTCAGTAAACTTGCTTCCTGGTCTGTGTCGCACTAGCTATTGATTTACTTATTATTTACTATGAAGTGAAGCACACCAGGGAATGTACTTGTTCCAAGTAGAAGGGTTGACTTATTTCAGAAAACAAATCATTGGCCTTTTGTGTCTGCCCAATTTTGCTGTTCACACTTTCATTACACATTCTATACTTGGAATAATCTTTTTCCTTCTTGTTCTGAACTCATGGAATCACTGAAGAATTACAACATAGAAATGAGCCCATCATGTCCAAACCAGCCATCAACCAACAGTAGATCTGAGATCCTACACATCTCTGCTTTTCTAAGTACTTTTTGTTGTTGTCATAAAGTCACAGAGTCTGGAAATTTGTGCACACTAATTCAACTTGTGCACACTGACCAATATGCCCCATTTACATTAGTCCCACCTGCCTGCTTTTAGGCCATATCCCTCCAAACCTATCCTGTGCATATACCTGTCCAAATGTTTCTTAAATGTTGTGATAGCACCTGGCTCAACTACTTCATCTAAGCTGGAAAGGGTGCAGAGTGCAACATTTACAAGGATGTTGCCAGGGCTAGTGGGTCTGAGCTATAGGGAGAGGTTGTGTAGGCTAGCACTCTATACCTTGGAGCGCAAGAGGATGAGAGGTGATCTCACAGAGGTGTATAAAATCATGAGAGGAATAGATTGGGTAGATGCACAGAGTCCTTGCCCAGAGTAGGTGAATTGAGGACCAGAGAGCAAAGGTTTAAGGTGAAGGGGAAATGATTTAATAGGAATTTCAAGGGTAACTTTTTCACACAGGTGTATGGAACAAGCTGCCAGAGGAGGTAGTTGAGGCAGGGATATCTCAACATTTAAGAAGCAGTTAGGCAGGCACATGGATAGGACAGGTGTGGAGTGATATGGACTAAGTGCAGGCAGGTGGGACTAGTGTGGCTGAGACATTGTTGGCCGGTGTGGGCCAGTTGGGCCGAAGGGGCTGTATCACTTGATTACTCTAATTGGACCCTGTGTTATTTACTCCTTGCATAATTGAAACCTTCCTCCACTTAACAATTCTAAAAGTGCAAAGACTTGAGCCTATTCACTCCAGCTTCCATCAATTACAAGGTTCCAGCTGGCTACTTAATTACTGTAACTGTTCAATCAGCTTGTTAACCACTGAAAGAAACTCCAGGTGAAGGTCAAAGTTAAATTGATGCTATAAATGTTGACTGCAAGACTTTGAGAACGTTTACGAAGGCCTCATTTTGTCTCCCATTGCCTTAACCACAGATTTTGGATTCCTCTCCATCTCTAAGCTTTAAGCAATAAACATTTGACCAAGACCACGGTGGCGCAGCGGTAGAGTTGCTGCCTTAAAGGAAATGCAGTTCCGTAGACCCGGGTTCGATCCCGACTACGGGCGCTGTCTGTACGGAGTTTGTACGTTCTCCCCGTGACCTGCGTGGGTTTTCTCCGAGATCTTCGGTTTCCTCCCACCCTCCAAAGACGTACAGGTTTGTAGGTTAATTGGCTTGGTAAATGTAAAAAAATTGTCCCTAGTGGGTGTAGGATAGTGTTAATGTGCGGGGATCGCTGGTCGGCGTGGACCCGGTGGGCCGAAGGGCCTGTTTCCGCGCTGTATCTCTAAACTAAACTAAACCTGGGTCACGTGTCCAAATATTTCCAGAAATGAAAATCAAAACATGATGGGGAAGATGAAATTAAATGAGAAAGTCTGGAAATATTGATCAGGTCAGGCAGTATTTATGACACATCATAGCTTTAGGACATAAGATATGGAATTCAACAACTTCAGATAATCAGAATTTCTACTTTAAATCAGCACTCCACTTTCATACTGAAATGCTAATTCTTTTTAGACACAAAAACTGGAGTAACTCAGCGGGTCAGACAGCATCTTTGGAGAAAAGGAATCAGTGACATTCCAGGTCAAGACCCTTGAAGGGTCTCCAGAGATGCTGGCTGACCCGCTGAGTTACTCCAGCTTTTTGTACCTCCTTAAGAATAAGGAGTAAGCCATTTAGAACGGAGATGAGGAAACACTTTTTCTCACAGAGAGTGGTGAGTGTGTGGAATTCTCTGCCTCAGAGGGCGGTGGAGGCGGGTTCTCTGGATGCTTTCAAGAGAGAGCTAGATAGGGCTCTTAAAAATAGCGAAGTCAGGGGATATGGGGAGAAGGCAGGAACGGGGTACTGATTGGGGATGATCAGCCATGATCACATTGAATGGCGGTGCTGGCTCGAAGGGCCGAATGGCCTACTCCTGCACCTATTGTCTATTGTCTATTGACTATTGTCTATCATCGGTTTAAACCAGTATCTGCAGTTCCTTCCTACACTACCTTTTTTTCTCTCTTCCCAGATGCTATCTGACCATGGTGACGTTTCAGGCCGGGACCCCTCTTCAGGTCATGAAGCATTAACACTGTTTCTCTCTCCACAGATGCTGGCTGACCTGCAAGTATTTCCAACATTTTGTCCTTACTTCCAATATTTGAATATGTAGTCAGAGCATCTTGGGGCAGTTTGAACCAAATTACAAGTGCTTCATAACGTGCCTTTACTTCATGCTTTTCAGATGTAAAAAAAGAAACATTAGCCAATAGATAATAGACAATAGACAATAAGTGCAGGAGTAGGCCATTCGGCCCTTCGAGCCAACACCGCCATTCAATGCGATCATGGTTGATCATCCCCAATCAGTACCCCGTTCCTGCCTTCACCCCATATCCCCTGACTCCGCTATCATTATGAGCCCTATCTAGCTCTCTCTTGAAAGTATCCAGCGAACCGGCCTCCACCACCCTCTGAGGCAGAGAATTTCACAGACTCACCACTCTATGTGTGAAAAAGTGTTTCCTCGTCTCCATTCTAAATGCCTTACCCCTTATTCTTAAACTGTGGCCCCTGGTTCTGGACTCCCCCAACATTGGGAACATGTTTCCTGCCTCTAGTGTGTCCAAACCCTTATTAATCTTATATGTTTCAATAAGATATCCTCTCATCCTTCTAAACTCCAGAATATACAAGCCCAGCTGCTCCATTCTCTCAGCATATGACAGTCCCGCCATCCCGGGAATTAACCTTGTAAACCGACGCTGCACTCCCTCAATAGCAAGAATGTCCTTCCTCAAAGTAGGGGACTAAAACTGCACACAATACTCCAGGTGTGGTCTCACTAGGGCCCTATACAACTGCAGAATGACCTCCTTGCTCCTATACTTAACTCCTCTCGTTATAAAGGCCAACACGCCATTTGCTTTCTTCACTGCCTGCTGCCAGGTGATATTCCGATTGCATTCATGTTCCTGATTTCTGGGCACTTGGTTGTTACGATGAATCTTAATTGTTGTGTTCTGGATGATCTGTCTGACCTTTTGCGGAAAGTATGACTTTGCAGGCAGCTCGCTGTCAGATGTCTGTGCCTTCACTAATGTTTAAAATGAATCACCGTCTAAATTGTTCCTGGATTAACATTAAATCAAAAGCAAACTTCAGAAGCTTCCATTTAAGGACAGTTTTAAAGGACTGCCTCATTTGCAATTCATTCTGGATTCAATCCATCTGATTTTTGTCATCTTTCATGAATATTAGGATGAATAATAGTAAGATTAAATGAGAACTTACCAGTTTGAAGTTTGATCTTTATTTTATGAGGAGTTACGTTGGTGATTACGTGAAGAAGACCCGTCAGGGCGCATGCGCGTCAATCTTCAAAGCAGCGGTATGAAATCACAGATAACACAATATTTGAAGTAACATAATAAGATGAGCAACATGAGAATTACCATATGACCTTTTTATGAGAGAGGGTTGGGCGTGGCGGGCACGTAATCACCAACGTAACTCCTCATAAAATAAAGATCAAACTTCAAACTGGTAAGTTCTCGTTTAATCTTACTATTTACTTCGGAGTCACGTGAGTGACTACGTGAAGAGTTCAAAGCTCTGTGATTTTATGCCGCAGATTCCAATCCCGGCTTCGCACTGCATTGATTGACTCCAGATGAGAAATAATCAATAATGCTTTAAACATGACACTGAATATCATGCAATAACAATTTTATTTGAATAATCAAACAAACAATAACCCCTCTATCCTAGGGGGGGGGGGAATTAAACAGAATTAAACAGAACTTAATATTGAATTGGCAAACAATCCCCCATCGGCAATCGGCCGATGGTAAAATTGTTGAAAAATCATTTCATTTTGTCACCCTGCGGCTTTTAGAATATGGTCGATGGGAACGTCCATCGCCCTGGCCGCCGACGTTGCTGCTGCCCTAGAGGAATGAGATGTAAACACATCAGTGTTAATTCCTGCCTGAACCAACACTTGCTTTAACCACCTTGAGATAGTCTGTACTGACACTCTCTTGTGTGGTTTCTTGTAACTGATAAATAGTCCTGTTTCCACATTTCTTAAAGCCCTTGTAGCTTCAATATAATGTAATAAATGTGTCCTTACACATAAACATGGATCTGTAGGATATGCTGAAAACACAATTTTGAAACCTGTCACACCTGGCCTACTTTGTTTGAGCAGGTCGTAAATATAGAACATAACATTTTCTGCACTCACTTCCATCCTGTCTAGCTGAAGTTTTTGCAAAGTCTGCACTCTCTGTGCTGAAACCAATGCCATAAGCATAACCACCTTCATGGTCAGTTTTGCCAAAGTCAGAAACGTGACAGGAACCCACTGACGAAGCATCTTGAGGACCACACTTACATCCCAGATCACCATATACCTAGGTTTAGAAGGTTTGGAATTAAAAATTCCTTTCATCAATCGAGATATGAGAGGATGAGAACCAATACGATCTTTTCCTGACCCCATCAAAAGATACGAGGACAAAGCACTTCTAGCTGTATTAATAGCACTATAACTGAGGCCCTCATCATAATAGAGTGTGGACAGGAACTCTAAAACATTCTCAATAACTACAGTAGTATAGTCAATATTATTTTGTACACAATATTGTTCCCATTTTTTTACATAAGTAATATACTGCTTTTGAGTACTCTTTCTCCAGGCCGCAGTGAGCATGTCCACCGTTCGCCCAGAAAGTCCACGCCCCAGGTAAGGCCTTCTTAAAACCTGCAAATTAACAGATCAATACGATCACATGATGGATGACTTTCACGTGTTACCGGATGCTCCAGTAAATTCCTACGCTTTGGAACCACCAAAGGAGGTTGGATCGCTATCTGTAACATCAAAGGGAACCATGGTTGAGTTGGCCAATTTGGTATTACCAACACCCCCGAAGCAGCATCCTGCTTGATTTTTTGCAGACACCGACATATGAGGCAGAATGGTGGGAAAATATACAAAAACATATTACCCCAATTTAGCGAAAAAGCATCAATTGCAACTGCCCCTGGATCTGGTTCCCATGAAACATATTTAGGTAGCTGGTGGTTAAGCCTGGATGCAAACAAATCGATATCTGGCATTCCATATGTAAGTACAATGTTATTGAACACGTCCTGGTTCAACATCCATTCTGTGTTATCATGGAATTTTCATGACCTGGCATCTGCTACAATATTGAGTCTACCTGGCAGATAAATAGCTGAAACCCAAATATCACTATCAATACACCAGGCCCAAATTTGATTAGCCAATCTATCACAAGATAACGACTGCCGTAGTATTGTCAATTTGACACTGAACATGCAGGTTACTTTTGTTAGAGCATAAGCCTTAAGTCCATAAAAAACTCCTAAAAGCTCTAAATAGTTAATTCCCCATGTCTGCAGAAGCAATGCCTCTTGCTCAGTCCATCTGCCTCCACAGCTGGAACTCATATCAGTGGCACCCCACCCAAGTGCACTGACATCTGTCTGCAAAATCATGGAAGGCTGCTCCAATACTACTTTGGACCAACTAGTGGACACATGCTGAATCCACCATTGCACATCAGCAACAGCCTCTGCTGATAACTGCATAGGTCTATTATAATGACCCAATTGTATCCTTAGTGCTTGTTCTTTTGCCCTCTGTAACTGTTGATAGTGCAGTGGCCCATATTGAACTGCTGGAAATGCTGCCACTAATTTCCCACCTGTCTTGCCACCTGTCTAATTGAAGGCTGTCTCTCATTAATTAGCTTGATACAGCTGTCAATTAGCTCTACCCTTTTGTCCCTTGGCAGAGACACGATCATATTGATTGAATCAATTGTGAACCCCAAATAGTCAATTTTTGTTACAGGTGTTAATTTGGATTTCTCTGGATGAATTATGAAGCCCAATCTTTGAAAAGTGGATTTAACAACTGCCACTGATGCTTCAGCTGTTTCCTTGGATTGTCCTACAATCAAGATATCATCGAGATAAGCCATGAGCACATGACCCTGGCCTCTCATCATGCCTAGAATAGGTTTTAACAACTTTGTAAATACTCTAGGAGCTGAAGACAAACCATTAGGCAGTGTCTTGTATTGCCATAATTGCTCCATCCAGGTGAATTTCAAATATCTTCTATCCTGCAAATGAACAGACACTGAGTAATACGCATCTTTAAGATCTATAGTTGCCACATAGCATCCTCTGGAAACGAGTTGCTTAGCAGTCACAAAAGTTTCCATCTTGAAATGTCTATACTGTACAAAAGGGTTAAGACTAGTCAGATCCAGAATAATTCTGCATCCCCCATCCTTTTTTGGTCTGGGAAAATGGGAAAAATATTAGACACAAATTGATGGATTTGGTAAACTGACTTTGCAAAAACACTTCCCAACTAACCCGCCAGCTCCTCTCCCGGAGGCTTTCCCGACTCTGACGGGACAGCGAATCGTGCTGCCAGAGAATGTACCTCTGGCAACGGCCGTTCTTCGCTGAGTTCGAAGTCTCCGTCAGAGTCTGGGTCAGAACTTAGCTGACCCTCAGCACTCACCTCATCCATGAGGGTGCCATCAAGCAGCCCTCTACAATGTGCTGCCGGCGCGGCCTCTTCAGCAGCCTGCCGCCCACACGACTCCTCCCCCTGAAGTGTGCGTTGCTGGAGCAACCCCTGTATGAGTTGCTCCATCTGGGATAACTGTTCTGAAACGGTATCCTGCCCCGTACGGGACTCGTCGCGGCCCGACTCAGCTGAGTCCGTGGGCCTCACAGACCAAAGTCGTACGCCCGACTGGCATTGTCTGTGTGCCTTGAAGCACCAAGTCTGCCGTCGCTCCGCTCCCGGTCGGCGACCGTGCAGGGGTGCCAGGCAGCCGCTCAGAGACCGCACTCTCGCGGCTCTCCTTTGCTTTCTCTGCGGCTCGCCTGCCCCTCGTCGTCTTGTCCATGGTGCCCTGTAACTCGAAAACAGTAAAGCACCTACAACAAAACAAATCTCCTTACTCCACCAAAGTTTTTCCAACTTTTAAACTACTCACCATTCTCCGTGCGCCAATGCGTCAGATGTAATGACGCGCATGCGCCTTGACGGGTCTTCTTCACGTAGTCACTCACGTGACTCCGAAGTAAAATCCTATATTTTAACTATTGACAGTCAGTGCAATGGGTGTCTGCCATCTTGCTTTGAAAGTTTATTTTTAGTCTGGGTCAGTTATCACTAGCTAAAATAAACAGGCTGGCCATGACCTGTGATTTAGAGTCATACAACGATACAGTATGAAAACATAAGTTCATAAGTTCTAGGAGCAGAATTAGGCCATTCAGCCCATCAAGGCTACTCCACCATTCAATCATGGCTGATCCACGTTTCACTCTCAACCCCATTCTCGTGCCTTCTCCTCATAACCCCCGACACCCGTACTAATCAAGAATAGACCCTTTGCCCAACTCGTCCAGGCCAACCAAGATGTCCCATCTAAGCTAATCCCACTTGCCCACATTTGGCTCATATCCCTCTAAACCTTTCCTATCTATGTACCTGTCCAAATGTCTTTTAAATGTTGATTTTGTATCTTCCTCTGGCAGCTCATTCTATATACCCACCACCCTCAGTATGAAAACATTGCTCCTTGGGTTGCTATTAAATCTTTCTCCACTCACCTTAAACCTATGCCCTCTAGTTCTTGATTCCACTACTCTGGGAAAAGGACTGTGACCCTATTACTCTCATTATGTTATACACCTGTATAAGATCACCCTTCGGCCACTTGCGCTCCAAGGAATAAAGTCCTAGCCTGCCCAACCTCTCTCTATAGCTCAGGTTCTTGAGTCCTGATAACATCCGCGTAAATCTTCTGTGTTCTCGTTTCAGATTTAACACAGTTCAGTGTGTAAAGTCGCTGAGAACTCATATAAATCGTGAACATTTCATTCTCCAGACAGCACAGTTTGTGAAACTAACCCAATGAAGATTGTCAGTGTTATTTCACTGACTGGAACACTGTGGTCTACTTAGATACATCACCTAAATGTATCTGGCCATGAACGGGGTTATGTATCCATAGTGTTGTTCTGTATTTAAGAATCTAGGAACGGTAACAACAGCAAATAAATCATTACTGAATCCTTTTATTATCAGCCATATGCGGCGACTGACATGGCTTCACTTGCAAAAGTTTCCCAATAATTGAGTCTTGAGAGCAAAATAATCTGGATGTTACTTTCTCTGGTATTTGGTTTAGTTTAGTTTAGAGATACATTGTGGAAACAGGCCCTTCGGCCCACCAAATCCACGCCGACCAGCTGTCCCCATACAATAGCACTATCCTACAAACTAGGAACAACTTACATTTTTTACTGAAGGCTATTAACTTACAAACCTTTACGTCTTTGGAACGTGGGAGGAAACCGGAGCACCCAGAGAAAACCCACACAGGTCCCTAACTCCATATAGACAGCACCCGTTGTCAGGATCGAACCCGGGTCTATGACACTGTAAGGCAGCAACAGGGTTAGGCAGGGTTTCAATCTGAAACGTCACCCTTCCCCCTTCCCCCACCATTGTTGCCTGACCCACTGGGTTCCCCCGGCAGTTTTACACGCAAAAGCAATCTGCTGGAGGAACTCCAGGCAGCATCTGTGGATGGAAATACAGCGACTGTGTTTCGGGTCGGGACCCGTCTTCAGACGGGTTCCAACTTCGAGTCGCATCTGTTCATTTAATTCCATCGATAAAGCTGCCAGACCCGCTGTGTTACTCCAGCAAAGAAGATAGACACAAAATTCTGGAGTAACTCAGCGGGACAGGCAGCATCTCTGGAGAGAAGGAATGGGTGACGTTTTGGGTCGAGACCCTTCTTCAGACAAGGGCGAGCCAGTGGATGCAATGTACCTGGACTTTCAGAAAGCATTTGATAAGGTCCCACATAGGAGATTAGTGGGCAAGATTAGGGCACATGGTATTGGGGGTAGAGTGCTGACATGGATAGAAAATTGGTTGGCAGACAGGAAACAAAGAGTAGGGATTAACGGGTCCCTTTCAGAAAGGCAGGCAGTGACTAATGGGGTAGTGCAAGGCTCGGTGCTAGAACCACAGCTATTTACAATATATATTAATGATTTAGATGAAGGGATTACAAGTAACAATAGCAAATTTGCAGATGACACAAAGCTGGGTGGCAGTGTGAACTGTGAGGAGGTTGCTATGAGAATACAGGGTGACTTGGGTGAGTGGGCAGATGCATGGCAGATGCAGTTTAATGTGGATAAATGTGAGGTTATCCAATTTGGTAGCAAAAACAGGAAGGCAGATTATTATCTAAATGGTGTCACGTTGGGAAAAGGGGAAGTACAACGGGATCTGGGGGTCCTTGTTCATCAGTCAATGAAAGTAAGCATGCAGGTACAGGAGGCAGTGAAGAAGCCGTTGTGACCAGAGGGGGCGCCGTTTGAAATCTTTTAGGACCGAGATGAGAAAAACATTTTTCACATAGAGAGTGGTGAATCTCTGGAACTCTCTGCCACAGAAGGTAGTTGAGGCCAGTTCATTGGCTATATTTAAGAGGGAGTTAGATGTGGCCCTTGTGGCTAAAAGGATCAGGGGGTATGGAGAGAAGGCAGGTACAGGATACTGAGTTGGATGATCAGCCATAATCATATTGAATGGCGGTGCAGGCTCGAAGGGCCGAATGGCCTACTCCTGCACCTATTTTCTATGTTTCTATGAAGGCAGCCTCTGCCTACAGTCTGTCTGTGTTTTTTTCATCTTTTTGTTATTTTTTTGTCCGTTTAAAAGTATGTTTTGGAGGTATATTTTGGAGGATAAGGTCTTTTTATGTGGAGGAGGGGGGCAGGGTAAAGGGGGAACCGTTTCTCAGTCTCTTCCTGGCGAGGACGTGACTATTCTCCGAGTCGCATCTTCGCCCCCTCCTCGCGGCCTACCAACTGGATTGGCGCGGCCTTTCCTGCCGGGGACCGGCCAAAGCTTCAGCAGCGGCAGCACTGAATTAACATCGCGGAGCGGAGCGGAGCGGGCGGTGCCTTACTGGGGATCGCTTGTTGAAGCTCCGGAGTGTTGGGCCAGCTGCTTCTACATCGTGGAGCTGTGGTGCGGAGCTTCCAGTTGCGGGCGGCGCTGAACAACATCGCGGAGTCCTGGTGGTCCCTTTGCCGAGGGCGCCAGTGTGAATCTCCGCACAGCACGGCCTGTGGACTTCGGGAGCCGCGGTCTCCGGTAGGAAGTGGCCGATTCGGAACTCCAAACCGTTGAGAGTGTTCTCCGTTCCGACGTCAGAGTTTCGATCATCCTGGTGAGAGGGCCTGAAACATCGGGGCCACCGACCACGGGTGAACAAGGAGGAACGTTGATTCCGCTGTGTGGGGATGTCTATGTTAAATTCTATCATGTGTTGTGTTCCTTTTTTATTCGTATGGCTCTATGGCAACACAAATTTCACTGTACCAATTGGTGTATGTGTCAATAAATGTAAACTTGAATTTGAAACTTGAAGCTTGAGAAAGCGAATGGCATGTTGGCCTTCATAACAGGAGGAGTTGATTTTAGGAGCAAAGAGGTCCTTCTGCAGTTGTATAGGGCCCTAGTGAGACCACACCTGGAGTATTGTGTGCAGTTTTGGTCTCCAAATTTGAGGAAGGATATTCTTGCTATTGAGGGAGTGCAGCGTAGGTTCACAAGGTTAATTCCCGGGATGGCGGGACTGTCATATGCTGAGAGAATGGAACAGCTGGGCTTGTATACTCTGGAATTTAGAAGGATGAGAGGTTATCGTATTGAAACATATAAGATTATTAAGAGTTTGGACACACTCGAGGCAGGAAACATGTTCCCGATGTTGGGGGAGTCCAGAACCAGGGGCCACAGTTTAAGAATAAGGGGTAAGCCATTTATAACGGAAATGAGGAAACACTTTTTCACACAGAGAGTTGTGAGTCTGTGGAATTCTCTGCCTCAGAGGGCGGTGGAGGCTGGTTCTCTGGATACTTTCAAGAGAGAGCTAGATAGAGCTCTTGAAGATAGCGGAGTCAGGAGATATGGGGAGAAGGCAGGAACGGGGTACTGATTGTGGATGATCAGCCATGTACACATTGAATGGCGGTGCTGGCTTGAAGGGCCGAATGGCCTACTCCTGCACCTATTGTCTATTCTTTATCCAGAGATGCTGCTTGACCCGCTGAGTTTATCCAGCATTTTGTGGTATAAACAAGTGTCTGCAATTCCCTCCATCGTACAAAGACCCTGGCAAGAGATGGTTACAGTGGTATGTCTCATAGAGTCAGTGAGTCATACAGCGCGGAAAAGTCCCTTCGGCCCACTGAGCCCACGCCAACCAGCGATCCCCGCACATAAACACTACCCTACACACACTAGGGACAATTTTTCACATTTACACCCTGCTAATTAACATACAAACCCGTACATCTTTGGAGTATCGGTGGAAACCAAAGATCTCGGCGAAAACCCGTGCAGATCATGGGGCGAACGTACAAATTCTGTACAGACAGCAACTGTACTCAGGATCGAACCTGTGTCTCTGGTACTCTAATGCCCCTGTCCCACTAAGGAAACCTGAACGTAAACCTCTGGAGACTTTGCGCCCCACCCAAGGTTTCCATGCGGATCCCGGAGGTTTTTGTCAGTCTCCCTAATGGTCGAAAGTGGTTTCCGCTTCTTCTATGTTCCGGTGATTATTTAAAAAAATTCAAAAGCAGCCGCGACTAAAAACAGGTTGCAGTTTTAATAATCGGTAATTTTTTAGTCGAAGCCGGTTGCGATGCTAGTTGAAGGTGGTTGCCGGAGGTTGCAGGTGGTGGAAGGTAAGACCTTTTTTTCACCCAGTTTTATTCCACCAGGGAGGTCTTACCTTCCACTACCTGCAACCTCCGGCAACCACCTTCAACTGGCATCGCAACCGGCTTCGACTAAAAAATTACCGATTTTTAAAACGGCAACCTATTTTTAGTCGCGGCCGGTTTTGTATTTTTTGAAATAATCGCCGGAACATAGAAGAAGCGGAAACCACTTTCGACCATTAGGGACAAAAACCTCTGGGAACCGCACGGAAACCTTGGGTGGGGCGCAAAGTCTCCAGAGGTTTCCGTTCAGGTTTCCTAAGTGGGACAGGGGCGTAAATAAGGCAGCAACTCTACCCCTGGGCCACCGTGCTGCCGCGATGCTGCATCTAAGCTAGTCCAATTTGCCCGTGTTTGGCCCATTTCCATCTAAACCTTTTCTATCCATGTACCTGTCCAAATGTGTTTGAAATGCCATTATTGTAGGTATGTCTCCTCCCTTGTCCTGGTTAATATTTTGTTGGAGTACAAGCGTTGGCTGACAAATCGTTCCTAGTGGCGATTTGTGTATTTTTTATTTTTATTAAATCGTCAATGTCAGCGCTAGAGTAATTTTAAAAACAGCTCCTGAAGCGTCAACGCCGATAATGAGGACGGATTTCACACACAGGACAGGTAAACTAAAGTGGTTTCTTTAAATGTATAAAAGTGCTTCTTAAGAAGCCTTTAATTCACATTTTTTCATGCGACACGGTGATTTTATTCCCCGAATTAACGGCAGTATTTTTCATGCCAATACGGGGTTAAATTCACCGCAAATGAACGTTCCAAAAGATCGCGTTCCAGAAATCCTCACTCACAAGATGAATTAAATGCCCATTAATTTACAGGTATTAAACATTCAATTCCTTCCATTTGGCCTGTAAATTCATGAAAATTAGATTTAAAAATTATGTTATATTGTGAATTATTGTGTGAATGTTATTTGGACACTTAGGCTATTTAAAAATGTTAATCTATTCTTAAGAAATTGATAGATGTTTAGATCTAGTAATTGAATTTTGTAATTAGCTACAATTAGGTAACTAACTAATTATATGCTTTACTTTCATGTCTTCGAAGTAAGATTGTTTCATATTTGTTTCAGAATGCTTCAATCTATAATAACTGAAAATATCTTTCAGTTATCATAATTTTTAAGAAAGTTATGGGCTTTTAACTGTCCTCGATCACAGCTTTTGTGTTAAGTCAATGGAAAAGCAATAGGGAACTAGATGCTAATTTCTGAGTATGATAATGGCCATAACTTTTTTAATACTGAAGATATGAAAGTGAATTAAGTGTCAAATTAAACTTCTTTTTATGCTTTATCTGATGGGATAAATTGCAGACTTTATTTTTTAAATCTCAAAATTTTGTAACATTGCTAATTATTGTACTTGCCTCAACTACATCCTCTGGCAACTCCTTCCACACACTCACCACCAGCCTCTGCCAGCAGTGAGAATCCCTGCCATGGAGCAGTGCGGAAATGTCAGGATGATCTGTACTCCGCCACTTACACCTACACAGATCATCCCAGCAGAGTGAGTTTTATGCAGAGGAATGTTGTGTAGGCAAGGCTTATCTATCAGGAAATACAGCAATGTTTGGGCAAGTTTAGTTTAGTTTAGAGATACAGCGCAGAACCCGAGCCCACGCCGATCAGCGATCACCTCGTACACTTGCATTATCCTACACACATTAGTGGGAGAGTCTAGAACAAGAGGTCATAGCCTCAGAATTAAAGGACATTCTTTTAGGAAAGAGATGAGTGCTAGCCATGTGTGCTGCAATGGCAAGTGAAATTTCACTACACCAATTGGTGTATGTGATAATAAATGTCCTTTGTATCCTTTGAGGAGACATTTTTTTAGTCAGAGGGTGGTGAATCTGTGGAATTCTTTGCCACAGAAGGCTGTGGAGGCCGACAGTGGATATTTTTAAGGCAGAGATAGATAGATGGTACACAAAAATGCTGGAGAAACTCAGCAGGTGCAGCAGCATCTATGGAGCGAAGGAAATAGGCAACGTTTCGGGCCAAAACCCTTCTTCAGATAGATAGATTCTGGATTGGTACAGGTGTCAGAGGTTATGGGGAAAAGGCGGGAGAATGGGGTTAGGAGGGAGAAATAGATCAGCCATGATTGAATGGCTGAGTAGACTTGATGGGCCAAATGGCCTAATTGTACTCCTATTCCTTATGACCTTATGACACACTATGGACAATTTACAATTTTACCAATCCAATTAACCTGTAAATCTGTTTGCCTTTGGAGTGTGGGAGTGTAGCGGGACTGTAGCCAGGTCTCTGCCGCTGTAAGGCAGCAACACTGACACTGCATACCATGCCGCCCACGTCAAGGCCTTGCCTGCCACCATGCTGGCAAGTCAATGAAATAACCAGGGCAGGGATCCATTATTGCTTCCAAGATGGCGCCCAACCCAGGCGACTATTTGTGTGCTAGCCATAGAAGCAGATCTACAATCACAATTCACAATCGCTCCACACTCTTAAATCTCTACACACTGTGAATGGCTCGATTGTAATCATGTATTGTCTTTCCACTGACTGGTTAGCACGTAACAAAATCTTTTCACTCTACTTTGGTGTCCATAAACTAAACTGAATGCATTGTAATCAGTACAGGTAAACTTTCAAGGATGCAAAGCGGTTTTAATTTGCCTTTTGAGTTTCCCTCTCCTACTTTTGATTAGATTCATAGATTCATAGAGTTATACAATGTGGAAACAGGCCCTTTGGCCCAACTTGCCCACACTGGCCAACATGTCCCATCTTTGCTAGACCCACCTGCCTGCGTTTGGCCCATATCCCTCTAAACCTGTCCTATCCATGTACCTGTCTAAATGTTTCTTAGATATTGTGATAGTCCCTTCCTAAACTACCTCCTCTGGCAGCTCAGTCCATGCACTCACCATCCTCTGTGTGAAAAGGTTGCCCCTCAGGTTCCTATTAAATCTTTCCCCCTTCACCTTCAGCCTGTGTCCTCTGGTTCTCGATTCCCCTACTCTGGGCAAGAGACTCTGTGCGTCGACCCGATCTATTCCTCTCATGATTTTGGACACCTTTATAACATCATCCCTCATCCTCCTGCGCTCCAAGGAATAGAGTCTCAGCCTGCTCAACCTCTCCCTATAGCTCAGACACTCTAGTCCTGGCAACATCTTCATAAAGTCCATCATATCCATACATTTTTGCCCACCGATGCTAATTCCATTTGCTTGCATTAGAACTGTACCCTTCTATGCTTTCTTTCTGTCTGTCAAAATGTTTCTTAAATGTAGTAATTGTATCTAACATTTTCAACGTAAACGGACTTTGTCCCCTGCCAAAGTATCGTGCACCAACCACCAACCTGGACACACTGCAGCAGAGCCACTGTCGTGCCGCTGCCGATCGGAACGCTTGTTGATGTTTAGTAGAGTAGAGTGTTAATTTGTTCATGATATATGTATTTTTACTTCTATTTATTTTTTACTGCACACTGAAATGGACACTGGTTGAGGAACGTTTTTTTGTTTCCTCTGGGTATGCGAATACTCATGAAATGACAATAAAGATATACAATACAATACAATACAATAGCCTGGAACAATTTTTTCACTATAATTGGGGCAAAAAACTCTCAAGCACCCATTTTCATCCCCGGAACGAATTCTTGGTTCTTGGTTTCTTGGTCCTTCAAAATATTCCAAGTGGAATTTAAACTGGAGGTGGTGGAGGGAGGACTTAAGCCAGAAAGGGTTTTTGGGAAGAAAGAGATTGTGCATAAATATAGACTTCCATTTCTTCCCCCACCACCCTCCCCCATCCCCGCCCCCACCATCCCCCCATCCCACTGCCCTTCTCCACTGAAGAGTTTGCATGTTGAATTACTGGTGCAATCATTCCATTTCCACGGGTCATTACCAACTTCCGAAAAATGTTTGATCTTCCACTCAGTGTTTGCCTAGCAACCATTAGCTTACAAAGAAGGGTCTCGGCCCGAAATGTCACCCATTCCTTCTCTCCAGAGATGCTGCCTGTCCTGCTGAGTTACTCCAGCATTTTGTGTCTATCTGCAGTTCCTTCCTACACAGCTTATTGCAGTGTCAGAATTGCACTGTCAGAACTATCGCAGTGTCAGAATAGACTCCTGCTACCAACAACAGCAATGCTCCAAAACTCCCTGTCTCTGCTGCAGTTCAGATTGTACAGGGGCTGCAAGCAATTGAATCCGATGAAAACAAGGCTGTGAATTTCAACTAAATGTTATCCAACGACTGAGTTTAACCTGTGTAACAAGGTAAGCTGAAATGGTGCCAAACCATGGCGGCGTCCGCACGTGTAAATTTGCAAACAGTATTTCACTGTGCGGTTGCTTTTAAGCACCATTGGGCCAGCATTTCAGCCATTGTCATCTCCAATTTTAAATAACAACCTCCCTACCACCTCTCTCTTTCCTAGAACCCTCCCCACTGCAGCACATACACCTTGCTACCACCATCTCCCACCCAACCAGTCACCTGCCCCTTCCTCCTCCTTTATAAAGTCATCTGCCATCCCCAAGTGCCTTCTAACCCTGTTATCTTCTCCACCCCCCCCCCCACCCCACTTCCCCTCCCACACCACTTCCCCTCCCATTGTCCCTTTCCATCTATATCCCTCTCTTTGGCTTTAAATTTCAATCCGTTCCTTATTTGACACCCTTTTGTCCCCTTTTCACCTCTAGCTTTTGTCACTTACTCCACCCCATCGACCAAATAAATCCCCTTCACCTGTATCCACCGACAGCTCCCACCTCTCTTCCCCAGTTTACTCCCTGCTACTACAGTCAGTCTGAAGAGGGGTCGCAACCGGAAATGCCGCCTGCCTATTCCCTCCACAGATGCTGCCTGACCCGCTGAGTCCTCCTCGGCTTCACTTAAATCATCTTATCACCAGGCACGATGGGAATACCATCTCCAAGCTTCCCTGCCAAGTCACATGCCAACTTGATGTGGAAATATATTGCCAGCCATTCATTATTGCCTGGTCTGAATAAAAGAGGGAGTGGGGGAGGTGAAGAGCTGGGGGTGAGAAAAGATCAGGGCCAACCATGGCTGGGCACAAATAACCTCAGGCAGGGCGATGCCTGGTAGGCCCATTGTTGGCTAGGGAAGGTGTGATCTCAAAAGTGAAACAATGTGGAGATCTGTGGAACCAGTCAAGGGACTAGGGAAACTAGTTAATTTGAGTTATTAGGTTGTGTATGTGGGGTGGGAGCAACGCGTTTTAGTCTCTTCCTTCGGGGGAATGCGACTTTTCTTGTCGTATCCCCCGTCTCCTTCTCCGTCTGCGCTGAGGCCCTAATGGCGGAGCTGGCGGCCTCCAACTGTGACCGACCTCGAGGCTCCAGAGGCAGAGCCAGCCAGGACTTACCAGCGCGAGGCTGGCCGACGTCGGAGCTGTGGCGGGTTCTGGCGTTCCGGCGGCGGCCCGACTCGGGGTTGAGGTGGCGTTCCGGCGGTGGTGGACCGACCCGGGGTTGAGGTGGCGTTCCGGGTGCGGTGACCCGACTCGGGGCTGAGGTGGCATTCCGGTGGTAGTGGACTGACTCGGGGCTGAGGTGGTGTTACGGCGGCGGCAACCCGACTTCGGAGGTTCGGCCGTGGGACCAGTAGACGACAACGTCGGGAGCTCGCAGGTCACAGGTTGGTGACCTGTTTTTCCAGAGCTCCCGCGGCAACAGCTTCATCCGCAGGACTGGAGGGCGGCAGCGTCGAATACCCCGGGCCGCGGAGATTGAACCGGCCCGTTCGCGGAGCACGGTTGGGCCGCGGGACTTCCTTACCATCACCCGGTGGGGGTCACAATATCGGAGGCCTGGATCGCCTTCGCGCAGAGGGAGAACAAGGAGAGAAGAGACAAAGACTTAAGATTTTTGCCTTCCATCACAGTGAGGAGGTGTCTGGTGAACTCACTGTGGTGGATGTTAAATTTGTGTTTCTTGTGTGTTTTGTTATTTTATTATATGTATGACTGCAAGGCAACGAAATTTCGTTCAGACTGAAAGGTCTGAATGACAATAAAGTTTCCAAGATTCCAAGATTCCATGTGGTATAATTGCAAGTTTTTTTCCCCTTGCAATATAGAGCGAGACACAAGGAGATGGAATCGTGAGCAGAACACAAAGTGCTGGGGTAACTCAGTGGGTCATGCAGTATCTGTGGAGGGAATGGACAATCTGAAGAAGGGTCCTGACTGAACCGTCTGTCTATTCCCTCCGCAGATGCTGCCTGACCCACTGAGTTACTCCAGCACTTTGTTCGTATCTACAATGCTACAAGTTCCTGGGGGTGCAGATCACAAACAGTCTGACCTGGTCACAAAACATCGCATCACTAGTTAAGAGAGCGCAGCAGCGTTTGCACTTTCTGCGCCGGATGAGAAGAGCTCACCTCCCCCATCCCGTCCTCACCACTGTCTACAGGGGCACCATGGAGAGCATTTTGATCAGCTGCATCTCTTAATTGCATTTCTGCATCTCTTAATCTCTTAATTGCATCTCTGCATCTCTTAATTGCATCTCTGTCTGGTTTGGGGACTGCAAAGCCTCCGACTGGAAGTCCGTGCAGAGAGTGGTGAGGACCGCTGAAAAAATCATCAGGACTTCTCTTCCTTCAATCCGGGACATTGCGTGCAAACGTTGCTTGTCCAAGGCCAACAGCATTATAAAGGACCCCACACATCTCCATCATGGACTGTTCACTCTGCTGCACAACAACATTAAAGAATGACTTGCATTTATATTACATCTTTCATGACCTCGACATCACAAAGGACTTCCCAGCCAAAAATGTGGTCACTGCAAAACCGAAAATCTCCCGTAAAGAGTAATGAGACAAAGGCGAGAACGATTTCTCTTTGTGTTGAAAGAGGGTGAACTATTGCCCAGCCCAGCTTGAAACATATTTTCTCTTCATCTGCCCTATCAAACCCTTCCACGATTGAAATGACCTCTATCAGGTTTGTTCCATGGCCTTCTCCTGACAGAAAGGAGCCCTGGACTATTCAATTTTGCACACAACAGTGTGACTTCATTATTTTTGTCTGATTTAATGTCACACAGAAAGAGGTTAGTCGCTGGAAGGTAGTGCAGGGATGCCTCACGTATGGTTTCACCCGCTGAATATTCTGGCATAAAGGGGAAGGCAGTGAATGAGAATATTGCAAATTAATTTATAAAGGGCAAAATGCATTTGTTAAAATATTACACAGTTTAAGGCACATCAGAGCTATCAAACCAGTATGTTGAAGTCAATGTTTATTGCTTCTTGTCATTGTAAAATCCATATTATTTTTATTATATTTATCTATTGTAGAGTTGAAACCTTTTTTTCGAAATAAAATGGCACTGAAGTGTGATGACATTTTGCCAGCGGTTGGGAAGGACAATCTTATATATATAGAAGATGGACACAAAGTGCTGGAGCAACTCAGCGAGTCAGGCAGCATCTCCGGAGAAAAGGAACAGATGATGTTTCGGGTCGGGGCCCTTCTTCAGACAAAAGTTAGGGGGGGTTGGGGGGGGGGGGGGGAAGGGAGGGAACTAGAGGTAGGAAAAGGCCAGAACAAATCAGGGCCGGTAACAGATGACCTTGGAAGGGTGGAGCCCACAATGGGCCATTGTTGGCTGGGGAAGAGGTGATAATGGGATGCGAACAGTGGAACTTGTAGGAAGAAGAGGGTGGGGGAGGGAGGGGGAGAGAGGGAATGCAGGGGTTACTGGAAATTAGAGACATCAACTTTCATACCGCTGGGTTGTAAGCTGCCCAAGCCAAATATGTGGTGCTGTTACTCTTATATACATCCGTTTTAAATTCCTTACACTAGTAGAAAGAGCAGAATTGGTGCTGTAGCTTTAAAATGCTTCTGGACCATTTAAAAGAATCAGAGATCATGGGCTCAGCAGATGGACATGGAGATCTCGACCCCACAACATGCAGGCACAGTGAGTGGAGTACCCGGAAGCACCAGGGTAGCCCCCATTGTGCCTAGAAAGGTGGCCACCAGAGCAGCATTGATGGAATGTGTAGGAAGGAACTGCAGATGCTGGTTTACACCGAAGATAGACTAAAAATGCTGGAGTAACTCAGCTGGACAGTCAGCATCTCTGGAGAGAAGGAATGGGTGATGTTTTGGGTCGAGACCCTTCTTCAGACTTAGAGTCAGGGGAGAGGGAGACACAAAGATATGGAAAGGTAAGGTGTGAAAACACAGATCTCCAGAAAAGCTGCCTGTCCCACTGAGTTACTCCAGCATTTTGTGTCTGGCCATGATTGAATGGCGGAATAATACTTGACGGGCCGAACGGCCTAATTCTGCTCCTAGAATTTGTGAACTGAAGAAATAACGAAAGGCTTTGTACATTTAGCGTGTGTTTATTATTGTGGCATCTAATGTGCCTGTAAAACTGCGGCAGGTAAAAATGTCATTGTTCCAATTCACATCTGGTGCATAAGACAAATAAACAGCCTTGAGATCTCTCCTGAAATAGAACAGATGAAACATTTAAATGATACAAATGCACAATCTAAAGTATGCTAAGGGATGATATATTTCCACACACAGGCTGCAATAGCCCCACGATAATAAATTGCATCCGTCCAAACTCTACTGAATCTGATGGATCTGTTCTGCAGCAATTATTCCTTGTTTCCCCAAGCTGCTGAAACAGTGGAAACATTTACTTAGTAATAAAAGGGCTTATATTTATTTGCAATGGGATGAACCACACTTGGGAATGCCAAGTGATGCTGAGTTAATTACAATCAAACATTGATATATTTTATGAATGAGTGTATTCTATTGGCACAAATCCTTATATCAGAGAACACGAATTAGACAGTAGATTTTCACAGAGAAATATTGCTTAAAGACTCGGCGGCACAGTAGTGCAGCGGTAGAGCTGCTGGTTCACAGTGCCAGACATCCAGGTTCAATCCTGATTACGGGTGGTATCTTTTCGGAGTTTGTACGTACTCCCTTGGGTTTTCTCCAGGTGCTCCAGTTCCACATCCTCCACATTCTCCAGGTGCTCCACATTCCAAACCCGTGCAGGTTTGTAGGTTAATTGGCTTCTGTAAATTGCTCCTAAGATGCAAAAGTGGGATAACATAGAGCTAATGTACGGGAGATCAGCAGTTGGCGTGAACGCGCCACAACAAGAGGATTTCAGTATAGGAGTAAAGAGGTTCTTCTGCAGTTGTATGGGGCTCTGGTGAGACCACATCTGGAGTATTGTGTACAGTTTAGGTCTCCTAATTTGAGGAAGGACATCCTTGTGATTGAGGCAGTGCAGCGTAGGTTCACGAGATTGATCCGTGGGATGGTGGGACTGTCATATGAGGAAAGATTGAAAAGACTAGGCTTGTATTCACTGGAGTTTAGAAGGATGAGGGGGATCTTATAGAAACATATAAAATTATAAAAGGACTGGACAAGCTAGATGCAGGAAAAATGTTCCCAATGTTGGGCGAGTCCAGAACCAGGGGCCACAGTCTTAGAAAAAAGGGGAGGTCATTTAAGACTGAGGTGAGAAAAAACGTTTTCACCCAGAGAGTTGTGAATTTATGGAATTCCCTGCCACAGAGGGCAGTGGAGGCCAAATCACTGGATGGATTTAAGAGAGAGTTAGATAGAGCTCTAGGGGCTAGTGGAGTCAAGGGATATGGGGAGAAGGCAGGCACGGGTTATTGATACGGGACGATCAGCCATGATCACAATGAATGGCGGTGCTGGCTCGAAGGGCCGAATGGCCTCCTCCTGCACCTGTTTTCTATGTTTCTATGTTTCTATGTAACTCGGTGGGCTGAAGGGCCTGTTTCCATTCTGTATCTGTAAACTAAACCAAACTAAACAAAACTCCCAAATATTTAAAAGCAATAATGCCTGCTGTGATTTGTGTACATGCATGGTCTCCTGTATGAGATCTGAAGAAAGTTATTGTGTATGATCAGGTCACGGAATTATAATTTCACTCAACAGCAGGGTACATGGCAGCTAAGGTCGCTTGATGTCCTGGACCACCCATATTGAAGCAATGGCCAAGAAAGCACACCAATGTCGCTCCTTCCTTGGAAGGCTTAGGAAGTTCGGCATGTCCCCAACAACTCTCAACAACTTCTACAGATGCACTGTAGAAAGCATTTTATCGGGATGTATCACAGCATGGTTTGGGAACAGCTCCATCCAAGAACGCAAGAAACTGCAGAGAACTTTTCCGATTAGGAAAAGGGGAGATGCAACGAGATCTGGGTGTCATGGCACACCAGTCATTGAAAGTAGGCATGCAGGTGCAGCAGGCAGTGAAGCAAGCGAATGGTATGTTCGCATTCATAGCAAAAGGATTTGAGTATAAGAGCAGGGAGGTTCTACTGCAGTTGTACAGGGTCTTGGTGAGGCCACACCTGGAGTATTGCGTACAGTTTTGGTCACCAAATCTGAGGAAAGACATTCTTGCCATAGAGGGAGTACAGAGAAGGTTCACCAGACTGATTCCTGGGATGGCAGGACTTTCATATGAAGAAAGACTGGATAGACTCGGCTTATACTCGCTAGAATTTAGAAGATTGAGGGGGGATCTTATAGAAACTTACAAGATTCTTAAGGGGTTGGACAGGCTAGATGCAGGAAGATTGTTCCCAATGTTGGGGAAGTCCAGAACAAGGGGTCACAGCTTAAGGATAAGAGGGAAGTCTTTTAGGACCGAGATGAGAAAATCATTTTTTACACAGAGAGTGGTGAATCTGTGGAATTCTCTGCCACAGAATGTAGTTGAGGCCAGTTCATTGGCTATATTTAAGAGGGAGTTAGATGTGGCCCTTGTGGCTAAAGGGATCAGGGGGTATGGAGAGAAGGCAGGTACAGGATACTGAGTTGGATGATCAGCCATGATCATATTGAATGGCTCGAATGGCCGAATGGCCTACTCCTGCACCTATTTTCTATGTTTCTAACTGTGGACGCAGCCCAGACCATCACACAAACCAACCTCCCTTCCGTTGACTCCATCTACACTTCACGCTGCCTCGGCAAGGCCAGCAGCATAATCAAGGACAAGTCGCATCCCGGACACTTCCTCTTCTCCCCTCTCCCATCAGGCAAGAGGTGTTGAAGTGTGAAAGACAGTTTCTTTCCATCTGTAATCCAGCGATTGAACCATCCTACCGCAACTAGAGAGCAGTGCTGAACTACTATCTACATCATTCAAGATCCTTGGACTATCTTTGAAAGGCCTTTACTTGACTACTTGCTCTAAACATTGTTCATGTTATTCCCTTTATCATGTATCTGTACACTGTGGATGGCTTGATTGTTATATATTGGCTTTCCTCTGACTGGTTAGCACATAACAAAAGCTTTTTACTGTACCTCAGTACACGTGACAATAAACCAGACACAATTCAACTCATGTGACACTATATAGGCTGCATTATTTCAATCCTTTCATCTTGAAGACCTTCCTTGCTGACTGTGAGGGACGGGAGCTATAAACTCTCCTTTGCCTAACATCGACACACTAATCAACATAGAAGAACTTAATTCTTGCTGATCATAGCCTGGTCAAGTGTAGACACAAGGACCTGCGGATGCTGGTTGAGAAGAAAATATGCAAAAGTTCTGGAGTAACTCAACAGGTGAGGCAGCATCTCCTGAGAATATGGATGGGCGATGTTTCGGATTGGGACCCTTCTTCAGATGTATTATGACGGGGGGGGGGGTGGGGGGAGCTGGAAGAGAGGTGTGGAGGACAAGACAAAGCCTGGCAAAAGACAGGTGAATACATGCAAGGGGGGGGGGGGGTTTCGATCGGCTGGTGGGTGGACAAAGGCCAGAGGTGGGAAAAAGATGAAAGGCTGGAAGATAACGAGAAACAGAGAAGAGGCATAAAATGTGCTCTCTTGCCCAGAGTGAGGGAATCGAGAACCAGAGGACATAGGTTTAAGGTGAAGGAGGAAAGATTTTATAGGAAACTGAGGGATAACTTTTTCACGCAAAGGATAGTCGGTGTAGGGAATGAGCTATCGGAGGAGATAGTTGACAGGTTTAGTGGGATATGGGCCAAACGCAGGCAAGTGGGACTAGTGTAGATAGGACATGTTGGTCGGTGTGGGCAAGTTGGGCCGAAGGGCCTGTTTCCGCACTGTATGACTCTAGGAGGAAGGGATAGAAGTGGAAGGGGATGGAGAAGATGAAAGGATAGTTGTTGGTTAATTCTCTAAAATTGGAGAATTTAAATGTTCATACTGTTGGTTTGTAAGCTACACAAACGCAATACAATGTTCTCTTTGTTTATGAAAGGACTGCAGATGCTGCTTTAAATCAAAGGTAGACACAAAATGATGGAGTAACTCAGCGGGACAGGCAGCATCTCTGGAGAGAAGGAAAAGGTGACGTTTCGGGTCCCGAAGTCGGCCAGCCTCTTCCTTCTCTTCAGAGATGCTGCCTGTCCCACTGAGTTACTCCAGCATTTTGTGTCTGCCATGAGGTTCTCTTTCCTCCATGTTTGCGTGTGGCCCCCACTCTGGCAATGGAGGAGGCCCAGGACAGAAAGGTCAGTGTTGAAAAGGGATGGGGAGTTAAAATTGTCGGTGACCATTAGCATGGTCAATTCTGACAGAAAGCTAATGGGTCTTACTGCTGACGGACTTATTGCCTATGGTGACCACCCATCCACCCATGCATTACATTCTTTTACTGGATGTGGGTGGCTGGCTACATTGATCACCAGCAGTCTCAAGACATCAGGTGAAGCAGAGGAGGCTGCAAGTCTTTTTTAGTTTCATGTAGAGATACAGCGCGGAAACCGAGTCCGCGCCGACCAGCGATCCCCGTACATTAGTACTATTAGCACTATCCTAAACACTAGGGACAACTTACAATCTTTACCGAAGCCAATTAACCTGCAAACCTTTACGTCTTTGGAGTGTGGGAGGAAACCAGAGCACCAAGAGAAAACCCACACAGTCAATGGGAGAAAGTACAACCCTTAGGCAATTGAGAACAGCTTCTGAACCGTTTTATAATGTCTCTGTCCAGAGACATGCTGAAAATATTCCACTCATATTCATATCTTGTGGCCTCATTGAAGACCCTCGGACTATCTTTAATTGGACTTTACTGGATTTAATCCTGCACTAAGTGCTATTCCCTTCATCCTGTATCTGTACACTGTGGACTGCTAGATTGTAACGATGGATAGTCTTTCTGCTGACTGGAAAGCACACACAACAAAAAAAGCTTTCCACTCTACACATGACAATAAACGAAACTAAATAAATAATCACACTGTTTCACTTTAACATTCTCTTCGGTGACCAATATTTGTCTTTGCCAGAAAATGAAACGTACAGTATGTTCTGAAAGCTGAAGTGTTATAGTAATGTTATTTCCCGATGTGGTAAAACTGTTCTGCTCCACTGTCTCGAGCGCAACCATGTTTGAAATGACTTATTGCATTGTCCAGGGACCTGCTTCTGTGTAACTGTTTATGGAACAAAGCCACCTTACAATTCCGCTAAAAGCTAATTTCCTCTTTTATGACTTCCAGTCTGCAATTTTGCAAATAATTTATTCTCACGGGGAAATTAAGACGGATCCTTTTGAAATGCAAGAGTTAAAATCAGCTCAAAGTTCCCTTTTAGAGTCAGGTGTTTCTTTTAGAGTCATAGAGTGATACAGCGTGGAAACAGGCCCTTCAGCCCGACTTGCCCACACTGACCAACATGTACATAAATGAAGGTAGACTCAAAATGGTGGAGTAACTCAGCGGGTCAGGCAGCATTAATGATTTGGAAGAGGGGATTGAATGCTTTGTGGCCAGGTTTGCTGATGATACAAAAATAGGTGGCAGAGCAGGAAGTGTTGAGAAAGCAGGAAGTCTGCAGAAGGACTTGGACGAGTTAGGAGCGTGGGCAGAGAAGTGGCAGATGGAATATAGTGTAGCAAAGTGTGGAGTCATGCATATTGGTGGTAGGAATAAAGACATAGACTAATTTCTAAATGGGGGAAATCCAGAAATCGGAGGTGCAAAGGGACTTGGGAGTGCTGGTGCAGGATTCCCAAAACGTTAATCTGCACGTCGAATTGGTAGTAAAGAAAGCAAACTCCATGCTAGCATTTATTTCAAAAGGGCTTGTATACAAAAAACAGGGATGTAATATTGAGGCTTGATAAGGCACTGGTAAGGCCGCATTTGGAATATTGGGAGCAATTTTGGACACCATATCTGAGGAAGGATGTGCTGGCTCTGGAGAGGGTCCAGAGGAGGTTTACAGGAATGATCCCAGGAATGAGTAGGTTAACCTATGATGAGCGTTTGTCGGCACTGGGCCTGTACTCGCTGGAGTTTAGAGGAATGAGGGGGGACCTCATTGAAACATACAGAATAGTGAAAGGCTTGGATAGAGTGGATGTGGAGAGGATGTTTCCACTAGTGGAAGAGTCTAGGACTAGAGGTCATAGCCTCAGAATTAAAGAATGTTCTTTTAGGAAGGAGATGAGGAGAAATTTCTTTACTCAGAGGGTGATGAATCCTAGGGATTCTTTGCCACAGAAGACCCTGGAGGCCAAGTCAGTGGATATTTTTAAGGCAGAGATAGATAGATTTTTGATTACAGTAGTACAGGTGTCAGAGGTTATGGGGAGAAAGCAGGAGAATGGGGTTAGGAGAGAAGATATATCAGCCATGATTGAACGGCAGAGTAGACGAGATGGGCCGAATGGCCTTATTCTACTCCTATCACTTATGACCTTGTGTCCCATTTCCACTAGTCAGACCTGCCTGCATTCGGCCCATTTCCCTCTAAACCTATCCTATCCATGAGCCTGTCTAATTGTTTCTTAAACGTTGCAATATTACCTGCCTTAACTACCTCCTCCGGCAGCTCGTTCCATACACCCACCACCCTTACCTTTCAGGTTCCTCTTCAATCTTTCCCCCCTCATCTTAAACCTTCGTCCTCTGCTTCTCGATTCCTCTACTCTTGGCAAGAGACTCTATGCGTCTACCCGATTTATTCCTCTCGTGATTTTGTACACCTCTATAAGATCACCCCTCATTCCCCTGCGCTATATACATTCATCCATTTCAATAACTTGCCAGATCAAGGCACTTGAGACAACCTTGTCTGGTCATGAGCGTCTGTAGCACAGCAAATGTCGTTCAATGACAAGGAAGCTGCGCTTGTTACTGTGTTGCTGGTGGCCGTGACTGACTGCAGTGGTCACTTTTTGCATTGGATTTGGAAAGCTGAATCAGAAAGCTGGCGAACAAAACTGCCTGACAACTGGCTAAGCCGCACGTCATCAAACGGAGCGGCGACATTTCTCAAATGTGACTGGACGGCAGGGAAGCATTGGTATCTGATTGAAGAAAAGAAAGAAAAATAATTAGATTTCAGCATGAGTAATGCATCAACCGTGAAACATTCCAAAATGAAGAACGCTCTTTGGTACAAATTATATTTAGGGTGCTGATGCTGCAAAGATTTTAAAACCAGTTAGATGTAGATGCACATATTTGGCCCTTCCATTAACTGTTTACTCTGTCAGTGATAGATTTATCGGGGGGGGGGGGGGGGGTTCAGATCGGAGCTTTTTAAATTTTATTTTGAATCATTCTAGCTTCTAATTGCAAATTTTCGCTATTAATTCTGGGCCATTAGATCGGGGAATAGATCGGGTAGACACAGGAATAGATCGGGTAGACGCACAGAGCCTTTTGCCCAGAGTAGGGGAATCAAGAATCAGAGGACATGTTTAAGGTGAGGGGGGAAACATTTAATAGGAAACTGAGGGGTAACCTTTTTCAGACAAAGGGTGGTGGGTGTATGGAACGAGCTGCCAGAGGAGGTAGTTGAGGCTGGGACTATCGCAAGAAACATTTAGACAGGAACATGAATGGGACAGGTTTGGAGGGATGAGCCAAGTGCATGCAGGTGGGACTGTAGATGGGGCATGTTGGTCGGTGTGGGCAAGTTGGACTGAACGGCCTGTATCACTCAGGTTCTATGACTCTATGATTACACCAATAGCAGTTGTTCAATTCCTTCGTTAGTTGTAGATGGAGTACTCGAAATTCAGATACTTCATAAAACAATTCTGAACGTCCATCAGTCTTTTAACAATATTTTCCATCTCGCACAAAACTACCTCGCTGTGGATACTTTTAAAATTAATTATCTTTTAGTGCAGTTAGAATAAGGTATTCCTTGAAGGAGAAGGTAGATGCAATCGGTGGAACTGTTTGAGCATGAGAAGCTGCTTCAATGCCTTATCTCTCATCTTCTGCATTACTCGCTCCCAAGGATCTATATTTGACCTCTTCCTCTACGTCAGCCACATGTTGCTCTTAGCTTGATCGGATGAACAAGAAAGGAAGGGGAGGGGGGGGGGACAGTGTGGTGAAGAAAGGGAGGGGGGAGTTAATAGAGGAGTTTCCACCAGGTGGCGCTTCGATGCCTCGCCTACACTGTCCTTTTTGTCTTTTTTGGTTATTTTTAGTGTGCTTTAAAAGTTTGTGTTGATGCTCTCTGGTTTGTTTTCTGTGGGGGGTGGGGGAGGGGGAGGGGGAGGGGGGAACTTTTTTTCCAATCTCTTACCTTGCCGGAGATGCAATTGTTTTCCAGATCGTATCTCCGGTCGCTCTGCGGCCTAACATCATGGAGCTGGAGGCCTTGCTCGGGACGTGGACTTACCATCCCTTGCCTGGGATCGGCGCTCCAACCGCGGCCTGTGGACTTTAACATCAAGGAGCTCGCAGTCTCGGGTTGAGACCGACGTCGGGAAACTCCAAAAGCCGCACGACATTCGACTAGCCCCGACCCGAGGTAGATCGCCCGGCGCGGGGGAGCTGAGAATCCACCCCCCCGATGCAGGAGCTTGATTATCCCCAACAAGGAAGCCCGCCGCCGGCTACGGGAGTAAGATCGTCCTGTCAACGGAATGTTAGAGGCCCCCGACTGCTGGAGGACAAAGAAGGGAGAGATTGAACTTTTTTTTGCCTTCCATCACAGTGAGGAATGTGGAGGAGTCACTGTGGTGGATGTTCATGTTAAAATGTATTTTGTGTGTTCTGTTGCTATTTATTGGTATGACTGTATGGCAAATCATTTCATTATATGTTGCAAAACATACTTGGCTAATAAAATATGATTATGATTATGATTATTATGATTATGATGATGATAAAGTAGGAGAATTCAATGTTCAGGCTGATGGTTTGTAAGCTACCCAAGTGGAATAAGAGATGCTCTTCCACCGGTTCCTCCATCCATCCCATTCCCCTACTCGGCTCCCCACAACCCATTCTCACTCACATGCTGCCTGATTGTCCCACTGCCTCACCACACTCAGGGTAATCTACAGTAGCCAATTAACCCACCGGCACATCGGCACAGGTGTCAGAGGATATGGGGAGAAGGCAGGAGAATGGGGTTAGGAGGGAGAGATAGACCAGCCATGATTGAATAGCTTGATGGGCTAAATGGCCTAATTCTACTCCTATCACTTCTGACCTTATGATCTTTGAGATGTGGGAGGAAAAGCGGAGCATGCAAAGAAAACAGAGAAAACAGAGAATATGCAAGCTTCACGCAGACGGTCCCAGAGAGGATTAAATCCAGCCTGCTAAAGCTGTGAGGCAACATTGACACCTATTAATGTTATTGTCATTGCTTCCGCATTTCCTCATCTCCCCTCTACACTTGCCTCTGTGGAAATCATTTTGCCCAAATACCATACAAGCACATTCACTTTAATCTTTTAAATATCACCTTATAGACAGCTGACCAAAAGCCTTTGACAGATCAACAAATACTATTGCACATTTGTACGCTTTATGTTGGTCCTCTGCAATATATTTTTAAATATTGATATGCTTGGCACAACTAAAGGGCCTGTCCCACAGTACGAGGTAATTCAAGAGTTCTCCCGAGTTTTCCCCTGATTCGAACTCGGAGAATGTCCGTAGCGGGCCCGTAGGAGTTCGTGGATGTCTCGTAGCGGCTCGTACGAGTAAAAAGTTTTTTTAAATTTCATCACGAGTATTTTTTTACTTGTGGACATTTTTCACCGTGTTGAAAAAACGTCACGAGTTTACCGGATTTCCCGAGTACCTCCTGTTACTCGTACGAGCCGCTACGAGACATCCACGAACTCCTACGGACCCGCTACGGACATTCTCCGAGTTCGAATCAGGGGAAAACTCGGGAGAAGTCTTGAATTACCTCATACAGTGGGACAGGCCCTTAAGTGAACTGGCTTTGAAACTAACTGGCCTTTGACGAAATACATTAAATGTCAGAAACAATTATTTTGGATGGAAACATGAAGTATACACATAGAATCATATAGCATGGAAACAGGCCCTTCGGCCCAACTTGCCCAAGCTGACCAACATGCCTACATCTACACCATTCAAGTATAATATTCCAGCTAAAATGCTTCATTCCTCTGCCATTTTGTATTAAACATTCTAGGTCCATGACAAGGTGTGGTGACCAGAAATGGAAGCAAACTTTACTTAGATCACTTAGAATAAAGGGGAGGTCATTTAAGACTGAGGTGAGAAAAATGTTTTTCACCCAGAGAGTTGTGAATTTATGGAATTCCCTGCCACAGAGTGCAGTGGAGGCCAAGTCACTGGATGGATTTAAGAGAGGGTTAGACAGAGCTCTAGGGGCTAGTGGAGTCAAGGAATATGGGGAGAAGGCAGGCACGGGTTATTGATAGGGGACGATCAGCCATGATCACAATGAATGGTGGTGCTGGCTCGAAGGGCCGAATGGCCTCCTCCTGCACCTATTTTCTATGTTTCTATGTTTCTATGTTACTTGTCACCTAACCAAAGTTTTACAAGGGTTCAACATAACCTCCCTTATTTTGTACTCGATGCCCAAATCTCAGGATCCCATAGGTTTTAATATCTGCTTTCCCAGCATATTCTGTCCTATCTGATCCTAAATTTCCAATGCCTAATGCCCTCTGTCACCCAACTGTGTCATTTGTTGGATCCCTCAATAGAAATCCTCTCTTCCCCAACCTCCGTTTAAACCGATATCAATGCCTTTAATACAAATGAGGGATATCCCATGATAGGTTGATCAATTTCCCTCCTGGGATATATAACGTTCTATCGTATCATAGCACCGTGCAGGGTCTCTAAATCAGTTTTCCTTATGAGAGGCCATCATTTGTGGTTAATGAGTGAACAAAGACAAAATAAAAGAGGAAATGGCACCAACAGAGAATAGGAGCTACTCACGGCCTAAACCTAGAGAATATAGGCACAAAATGCTGGAGTAACTCAGCGGGCCAGGCAGCATCTGTGGAGGAAAGGAATAGGTAACGTTTTGGGTCGAGACTCTTCTCAGACTGAGAGACGTACCCAGAGAATGTTGACATGCTGTTAAATGTCTTCCCAGCCTAAAGCTGAATTCAAACTCAAATAGGCCAGCCCAAAGATGTTCAGAACCAGATTACAATTCATTAATTATTAGCTAATTAGATACACTTCTGGCAGACAGAGGTTAACCATAATGAAACAAAAGCAAAGTAATTAGCTGTTCTTTTCAAATAAAGTTTTACAAATGCCAGACAAATTCCTGGTTGCAATTATTGAATCTCAAATTCCCAAGGGTTTGATCCCAAGGGTGTGCCTGTACAGCTGCAGCAAGTAAGAATGGCATTGTTCCTGATGCATATGACACGGTGGCGCAGCGGTAGAGTTGCTGCCTTACAGTGCCACAAACCTGGGTTCGATCCTGACCACAGATGCTTGTCTGTACGGAGTTTGTACGTCCTCCCCATGACCTGCGTGGGTTTTCCCCGGGAGCTCCGGTTTCCTCCTAGACTCCAAAAACGTACAGGTGTGTAGGCTAATTGGCTTGGTAAAATTGTAAATTGTCCCTAGTGTGTGTGTAGGATAGTGTTAATGTACAGGGGGATCACTGGTCGGCGCGGACTTAGTGGGCCAAAGGGCCTGTTTCTGCACTGTATCTCCAAACTAAACAAAACACTCTTGATCTTGCTCATTGGTTTGATGGAATCATCATCACCATTCCTAACCAAAAGATTGGAAGTTCAGCTCTGCGTACTGGCTTTTTTTTTCAACGATACTGTCCCAATTCTCCAACCTACCTCGTTGGACATTGGATTTTGTTTCTGGAACTATTATGCCACAATGCTACAAACTATATTCTGCACTCTGTACTTTCTCTCCTCGTTAACTATTGTACTTGAGTTTGGCTTGACTGTATTCATGTATAGTATTAGGTGATGTTTCGGGTCGAGACCCTTCTGAAGAAGGGTCTCGACCCTAAACATTACCCATTCCTTTTCTCCAGAGATGCTGCCTGTCCCGCTGAGTTACTCCAGCATTTTGTGTCTTTTGTCAATTTAAACCTTTCTTAGGTCCCCTTGGCTGACCATGGGTGTCTCCAGGGTTGGAGGACGCCAGTGCGTGACTTTGTTTAAAGTGGGAAGACTGGTGCAGAAACAGCCACCACATGGTCCTTGACAGATCTGGGTCAGGATCCAGTGACGTAGAGTCCAAGACGACCGGGGACCCTTTTCTGCTGCAGCCTTCATCCGCCTTCCCAGCCGTTGTGATGCTCCACTAAGGTCAGCCTGTTCCACCATTAAGGTCTTGGTTGGATTGCTCTTTGTCAGAGACCTCCCCCTCGACCTTACCGCCATGGGTGGCCCTACCAGGAGCACAGCTCCAGACGGCATCGCTCTCAGGATCTCAGGACCACACAAGCTTCTTCACCACGACAAGGTGACAATCCACGGAGAACTTCTCTTCGATTTAAACCAGCATCTGCAGTTCTTTCCTACGCACTTCATGTATAGTATTATCGGATTTGATCGGTTAGAGTCATATAGTCATACAGCATGGAAACAGGCCCTTCGGCCCAACTTGCCCACACCGCTGCACTACCGTGCCGCCCTGGAACCCTGGAGGTCTGGAACCCAGCTGATGTGTTTTCAGTTTTTATTTCAGATTTCCAGTATCTGCGGTATGATGGTGCACCAAATGAGGAATCATTCTGACCTAGTTATAGGGTAACCATTTCATTCACACCTAACAGTGGCTGATGGAGCAAGAGTTCTGGATGTGGGGGCATCAAGTTGTGGCAGTGCTGGTTACAGGGCTCATGGTCAGAACAAGGTACAGAGGGCAGGAGGGTCCAGGGAAGATTGGTGCAGGCAGCATGCTTGGTGATGCCAGAGGCAGTGAATGAAACCACCGTTGGTGCCCTAGAACTGCTGCACCATGTAGAAAAAGCTTCACTGAATCCAACAAATTCCATGCTAAAACTTGACCACTTATGTCCACCACACAAACCAACTTCTCTTCCATTTACTCCATTTTAAATCACGATAGCACGCAAAAAAAAACTTTTCACTCGCCGTCGATGCACGTGACAATCTATATCACTAAAAGTCTGATCTTGACCACTTCCTTTTGTTCTGTATATTGATTTTAGAAAAAACGCTGCCACTTACGGCTGTGATTTTTGGCCATCTTACTCAGAGTCCCCTCCGCTGTACAGGACAAGAGGATTTTTCCCATCGATGAAAAATAAAAGAGTTATTAGTGTTTAAAAAGTGTTGAGATTCTCTCTCCCGAAGGCCACGCCCCTTCCGGAGGGACTATAAAACCCGGAAGTGTTGAGTGCCTCAGTCAATCTCTACAAGATGGGGGAAGCGAGAGGGTCACGTCTCTCTGTCTGAGCTGTAAATAACACTGAACACATGTCTACTAAACTGTGAGTGTGGTTTTACTGACCTTGAGTGCCCTTAATGCGGTTTGAAAATGAAAATGTGGTTGGTTTGAACTAAAGCACAGCAAATGGTTGATGGAGTTGGTTTGAACTAAAGCACAGCAAATGGTTGGTGGAGTTGGTTTGAACTAAAGCACAGCAAATGGCTGGCGGCGGTTGGTTTGAACTAAAGCACAGCAAGTGGCTGGCGGAGGTTGGTTTGAACTAAAGCACAGCAAATGGTTGGTGGTGGTTGGTTTGAACTAAAGCACAGCAAATGGTTGGTGGTGGTTGGTTTGAACTAAAGCACAGCAAATGGCTGGTGGTGGTTGATTCGAACTAAAGCACGATTAAAAGTCTAAACTTGACAACTTCCTGTTTGCACTGTATATTGATTTTAGATAAAACGCTACTATTTATGGCTGTGATTTTTGGCCATCTTACTCAGTCCCCCTCCGCTCATCAGGTGCAGAGGATTCTTCCCATCAATGAAAAATAAAAGTGTTATTAGTGTTTAAAACATTTTGAGAATCTCTCTCCTGTCAAACACGCCATGAAGGCCATGCCCCTTCCGGTGAGAAGAGGGAGGGATTATAAAAAGCCAGAAGTGTGGATGTGGCTCAGTCTCTGCAAGATGGGGGAGGGAGAGGTCACGACTCTGTCTGAGCTTTGAATCAACTGGACACATTGAATGTCTACTGAACTGTGAGTGTGGTGTTTATGTGGTGTTTTGTGGTGTTTTGTGTGGTTTTATGGTGGTTTCACCCTGCTTGAGATGGTATGAAACTGCATTTGAATGTGGTGGCCTTGCACACTGCATGAAATGGTATGAAACTGCATTTGAATTTGGTGGCCTTACACCCTGCATGAAATGATATGAAATTGCATTTGAATTTCGTGGCCTTGCACCCTGTTTGAAATGGTATGAAACTGCACTTGAATTAGGTGGCCTTGCACCCTACTTGAAATGGCATGAAACAGCACTAGCATTTGGTGGCCTTGCACCCTGCTTGAAGTGGCATGAAACTGCACTTGAAATTGGTGGCCTTGCACCCTGCTTGAAGTGGTAGGAAACTGCACTTGAATTTGGTCTGAGCTGTGAATCAACTGAACACACTGAATGTCTACTGAACTGTGAGTGTGGTGTTTATGTGGTGTTTTGTGTGGTTTTATGGTGGTTTTATGGTGGTTTCACCCTGTTTGAAATGGTATGAAACTGCACTTGAATTTGGTGGCCTTGCACCCTGTTTGAAGTGGTAGGAAACTGCACGAATTTGGTGGCCTTGCACCCTGCTCGAAGTGGTAGGAAACAGCATTTGAGTTTGGTGGCCTTGCACCCTGCTTGAAGTGGTGGGAAACTGCACCTGAATTTGGTGGCCTTGCACCCTGCTCGAAGTGGTAGGAAACTGCACAAATTTGGTGGCCTTGCACCCTGCTCGAAGTGGTAGGAAACAGCATTTGAATTCGGTGGCCTTGCACCCTGCTGGAAGTGGTGGGAAACTGCACCTGAATTCGGTGGCCTTGCACCCTGCTAGAAGTGGTATGAAACTGCACTTGAATTTGGTGGCCTTGCACCGTGCTTCAAATGGAATTTCAAGGAATAGCCGTGAGTCAACTGCCAGCCCACCAGCCCACAAGCCGTGAGTGAGCTGCCAGTACATCAAGCTTGAGTGACAGAGCTGCCACCCCAAGAATCCATTTGGCCCACAATGTCCATACTAGCCCTCTGGAAACCAGGGATCTCCAATGGTTGGATTTTGGCCTCTCTTGGAGTTTACAGTCAGAGAGTGAAGAGCATTGAGTGATTAACTGCAGAATAGCTGAATGGAATACATTTGAAGGACCTTTTATATGATTGATTACTGACTGATTCCATTTACTCTGTTTGGAGGCACGTTAGATTCCATTAGTTTTGTTTCGTTTTTAGTTTAGAGATACAGCGCGGAAACAGGCCCTTCAGCCCACCGGGTCTGCGCTGACCAGCGATCCCCGCACATTAGCACTATCCTACTAGTCCACTAAGGACATTTTTTTACATTTACCAAGTCAATCAACCTACAAACCTGAACGTCTTTAGAGCGTGGGAGGAAACCGAAGATCTCGGAAAAAAAACCACGCAGGTCACGGGGAGAACATAGTACAAGCACCCGTAGTCGGGATCAACCCTGGTCTCTGGTGCTGCATTCGCTGTAAGGCAGCAACACTGCTGCTGCGCCACCGTGACCGCCCAAGTTGGCATGCTGCATTAAGAATGGCATCTTCAATGCCTTTCCACTCATAGGAGAGAAGGAAATCAAATGTTGTGAGAATAAGAGTTTTGTAAGCCACTTTGATTCCATCATTGATTTCAACTTTCATTGATGCTGTGTAGTTGCAGTCTTGGTGACTGCCAGAGTCAGAGTCACCAGTTTAGTGCTTTGCATAAGAGCTCTCCATATTCATGCTGGGAGACCTGTATTTGATTATGTGTATGAAGGAACTGCAGATGCTGGTTTAAACCAAAGAAATACACAAAATGCTGGAGTAACCCAGCAGGACAGGCAGCATCTCTGGAGAGAAGGAATGGGTGGCATTTTGGGTCGAGACCCTTCTTCAGACTGACGTCAGGGGGGAGGGAGATAGATAGATAAGGAAGGGGAAGGTGTGAAAACAGGGCAAAGGGAATGGCGATCAAGGAAAATGTAGAATAGATCATTGTTAGTTGGGAGAAGGTAACAACAAAGCAAACAGAGGTAAAATGTAGTCGGAGACAAGGAACTGCAGATGCTGAGTTACATCAAAGAAAGACACAAAAAGCTGGAGTTTATGGGCCCATCTAGTTTACTCTGCCATTCTCTGGAGAAAAGGAATAGGTGCCATTTTGGGTCGAGACCCTTCTTCAAACCAAGAGTCGGGGAGAAGGAAATGAGAGATATAAAAGGTGCATAAATTAAATGAATGAAAAATATGCAAAAAGCAACGATGATCAAGGAAAGGTGGAGCCCACAATGGTCCATTGTTGGCTGTGGGGAAGGTGATAATGAGTTATACAAAGAGTGAAACCTAACAGGACTGCGAAACTAATACAACGACTAGGGTGGGGAAAAGACGGAGTGAAAGGGGATGCAAGGGTTACTTGAAGTTAGAGAAATCAATATTCATAACACTGGGTTGTAAGCTGCCCAAGCTAAATATGAGGTGCTATGAGGCTGCGTGTGGCCTTTACCTTGCATTACACGTTATTCCCTCCATCATGTATCTCTACACTGTAAATGGCTCAATTGTAATCATGTATTGTCTTTCTGCTGATGGGTTAGCACGCAACAAAGGCTTTTCACTGTACCTCGGTACACGTGACAATAAACTAGACTCAACTCTCTCTCAGCACAGGATGTAGGAACAGTCATTGTTGCCAAGCAACAGCGAGTCAAAATCCACAAAAGGCGACTTTTCCAAATTCCCACCTGCTCTCTCGAGACACTTTGCCCAACACGGCGACCAGCGTTTGTCTTCATGAGCATTTAAAGAAGCGAGAGGCAAAGACAACTAGTGTGGGAAGGAACTGCAGATGCTGATTTACTGAAATTAGACACAAAATGCTGGTGCAATTCAGCGGGATAAGCAGCATCTCTGCAGAGAAGGAATGGGTGACGTTTCGGGTCGAGACCCTTCTTCAGACCCTTGTTTTTTTGACAACTTGTTTTTTGTTTCTTTCATCGCCTTGAGAGAGGCCAAGGTGTTTCACTGCCAATGTAAACTTTTTGAGGAGGAAACTCCATTGCAGCCATTTTGTATACAGCAAGACTCGACAAAACAGCTCCAATTGGCAATTAGATGACCCACTTTCGCAGTGTTGATTGAGAAATAATAATTTATCCCAAATCCTCTGCTTTTCTTTGATCAAAGTTATATCAAAATAACAGCATGACTGAACACGCTAACCTGAAGAAAGCAAAACCAGCCTTCTCCCTTGGTGGTATATATTGGGACATTTATAATATGATTAAATATATGGACAGGTTAAAATGCAATTGAATTGAAGGTTAAGTGCTAGATGCCTTGATTCAGTTGCCAATGTTTTTCAATAAATGATATAATTTTTTAATAGAGTCATGGTCATAGATTCTTACAGCATGGAAACAGGCCCTTCGGCCCAACTTGCTCACACCAGCCAACATGTCCCATCTACAGTAGTTTAGGTTAGTTTAGTTTAGTTAGAGATACAGCGTAGAAGCAGGCCCATCGGCCCACCAAGTTTACGCCGACCTGCGATCCCCACACATTAACACTATCCTACACGCACTAGGGACAATTTACACTTACACCATGCCAATTACAAACCTGTACGTCTTTGGAGTGTGGGGGGAAACTGAAGATGTCGGAGAAAACCCACGCGGTCAGGGGGAGAAGGTACAAACTCCGCACAGACAGCACCCGTAGTCGGGATCAAACCCGGGTCCCTGACGCTGTGGGGCTGCAACTCTCCCACTACGCCACCATGTCGTTCCACCTGCCTGCATTCGGTCCATCGTTTTTTTTAAATTTAACTCTAAATGCCTTTTAACTTTGGTGGTAACTTAAAAACCCTTTCTCCTGGATGCTCCGCAGGGCGGCAGAGGACACCCGGGATGTTTCACGGAGCGGAACTGCGGCAGGTCCGCCGAGAACAATTCGTTTATGGGCCACCGAAAACAAAGATGGACAAGCGGGCTGCCTGCGGCCACATGCAGTGGCCAGCCTGGTTCGCCGCTGCGAGAAGATAAGACTGTACTAAGAACTTTTTATACCTTATTGGCACCAGAAACATAGAAACATAGAAAATAGGTGCAGGAGTAGGCCATTCGGCCCTTCGAGCCAATACCACCATTCAATATGATCATGGCTGACCATCCAAAATTAGTGCCCTGTTCCTGATTTCTCCCTATATCCTTTGATTCCATTAGCCCTGAGCTATATCTAACTCTCTCTTGAATACATCTTGAACCACTACCTACTTAATGCACAGCAGATAATGGGTGTGAAGCAATAATTCTAACCGTTCAAGATGCCTTTTAAACAACATGCAGTTATTTAACACCTACCATTGTTAATATTGGCTAAATTAGAGGGGTCACAAAATGGAGGATGTTTGCATTTGCAGGTCCTGCTTGGCCTCTTTCTGTGAAAGTTGCAAGCTGAGAGTTATGGCTCCAAGGAATCTGGACCCCAGATGGAAGTTGATGATAAGGAGAGGTCCAGATTTCCTTACTTTGTTAAAATGTATGAGGGTTTGCAGAAAGAGATGAGAAGGTCTGCAAATGCATAGTGGGGATTGGTTATAGAAGGGGGTGTGAAAAGGTATTGTTAACAGGGCTGCCAACTCTCACGCTGTGAGCATGAGAATCACGCCCTCGCGCAAACTCTCACGCCCTCACGCTGAACAGAAATTTGTCACGCTCTGTGGTGATCAACGAAATTCTGTGATCAACGAAAATTTCAAAACTCAGATAAACTGCATGGTCCGCGGGTGTTGGAGAGCCGGGGCTGAGGGAGGGATGGAAGCAGCGGGCGATACAGATGCGGGGAGTCGGGGCTGGCGAGTGTTTGCGGGGCTGGCGAGTCGCTCGCTGCAGCTCCGGCCATGGAGCAGCCCCAGTGCGAGAGTCCCGGGCCGTCGGAGGCGTCGGAAGCGTTGCGTTGCTGCCGCGAGAGTCTCTGTGCCGAAGGGACAGACTCTCAAAGGGAGGTGGAGAGTGAGAGAGGGGAAGAAGACAAGGAGACAGGGGGGAGAGAGAGAGGGGGTGAGAGGAGAGGGGAGAGACAGAGAGGCGTGAATGGGGAGAGAGAAGAGGGAGAGGGGTGAGAGAGAGGTAGGGTAGAGAGAGGTAGGGAGAGAGAGGGGAGAGGGGGGAGAGTGAGGTGGAGAGGGGGAAGAGAGAGAGGGGTGAGAGGAAGAAAGAGGGAAGAGAGAGAGTGGGTGGAGAGGGAGGAGAGGGTAGGAGAGAATAGGAGAGGGAGGGGTGGTAAAAGAGAGAGGGGAAGAGGGAGAGAGGGGGAAAGAGAGAGAGATGGGGGGGCAAAGAGAAAGAGGAGATAGAGACAGAGGAGAAAGAGAGGGGAGAGAGAGCAAGGGGGAGAGTGAGGTGGGAGGGAGAAATGGGGAGAGAGAGGGAGAGAGGGGGAGAGAGAGGGGAGAGCAGGAGAGAGAGAGAGGAGAGAGAGGAGAGAGAGGGGCAAGAGAGAGAGGTGAGAGAGAGGGAGACAGAGGGAGAGAGGGGGAGAGGAGGAGAGAGAGAGAGGAGAGAGAGGGAGCGAGAGGAAGAGGGGGAGATAGAGAGGGAGGGAGAAAGAGAGAGAGGGGGAGAGAGAGGGGGAAGCAAAGGGGAGAGAGGGGGAGAGAGGGAGAGAGGGGAGAGAGAGAAGAGGGGGAGAGAGAGAACAAAGAGAGGGGGAGAGAGAGAGGGGGAGGGGAAAGAGAGGGGAGAGAGTTAGGGGAAAGAGAGGGGAGAGAGAGTTAGGGGAAAGAGAGGGAGAGAAAGGAGAGAGGGGAGAGAGAGAGAGGAGAGGGATGAGAGAGGGGGAGAGTGAGGTGGGAGGGAGAGAGGGGGAAGAGAGATAGAGGGGGAGAGAGGGGAGGGAGAGGGGGGGAGAGAGAGGGGAGAGAGAAGGGAAGAGAGGAGAGAGAGAGGGGGGAGAGAAGAGAGGGGGAAGGGAGGAGAGTGAGAGGGGGAGACAGGGGAGGGAGAGGGGGTGAGGGGAGAGACAGAGAGGGAGAGAGAGGAGAGGAGGAGAGAGGGGAAAGAGAGGGGGAGGGGAGAGATAGTGGGGGGAGAGAGGGGGGTTGAGAGGAGAGAGAGCGGAAGAGAGGGGGGAGAGAGAGGGGGGAGAGAGAGAGAGAGAGGGGGAGAGAGAGGGGGAGAGGGTGGAGAGAGGGGGATAGAGAGGCAGAGCTGCCAACTCCCCTGCATTGAGCGTGATAATCACGCATTTCGCCAAATTCTCACGCTGATCACAAATTTCTCTCGCTCTGTGAGAAACTCTGTAATCAACGAAAATTTCAAAACTCATATCAACTGCATGGGCCATGGGTGTTGGAAGCAGAAGCAGCGGCGGGGACAGATGCGGACAGGGAGCGGGGATGGCGAGTGTTTGCCGGGCTGGCGAGTCGTTCACTGCAGCTCCGGCCACGGAGCAGCCTCAGTGCAAGAGTCCCGGGCCGTCGGAGGCGTCGGAAGCGTTGCGCCGCTGCCATGAGAGTCTCTGCCAAATTCGCCCAGGTGACCGGCATGGATCAGGCTGCGGCTCGGTGCATCCAGGAGGACAACCAGTGGCTGCTGGAAGTAAGTACCAAGCACTGGGTAGAAACGGTGGAAGATAGTGGACTTCAAATGGGAGTGGTTGGAGAGAAGCATCCTGCTTGCCTGCTAGATTTTCACTTACTGTAACTGCAGGAAAAATGTTCCCAATGTTGGGGGAGTTCAGAACCAGGGGTCACAGTTTAAGGGGGGGGGGGGCAGTTAGGACTGAGATGAGGACCAAACTTTCTTCCACAGAGAGTTGTGAATCTGTGGAATTCTCTGCCACAGAAGGCAGTGGAGGCCAATTCACTGGATGTTTTCAAGAGAGAGTTACATTTAGTTCTTGGGCTCATGAAATCAAGGGATATGGGGAAAAAACAGGAAAGAGGTACTGATTTTAGATGAATAGCCATGATCATATTGAATGGCAGTGCTGGCTCGAAGGGCCGATGGCCTATTCCTGCACCTATTTTCTATGTTTCTATGCTTGAGTATATGGCAATAAAACGATCACTCAATTTTGAACCATTCATGCATGGTGGAGGTATAATGTAGTCATAGAGTGATACAGTGTGAAAACAGGCCCTTCAGCGCAACTTCCCACACCTGCCAACATGTCCCAGCTACGCTACCTGCTTTTGGTCCATACCTCCAAACCTGTCCTATCCATGTATCAGTCTAACTTTTTCTTAAATGTTGGGATGGTCCTGCCTCATCCACCTCCTCTGGCAGCTTGTTCCATACACCCATCACCCTTTGTGTGGATAAAGTTACCCCATAAATAGTTACCTCTTAAAAATACTTCATACAAAAAACATTGAAATCATACTTCTACAATGCACTAAACATGATTTTAATACATCAAATTTCAAAAAGTTCCTACCCTGGGAGGGGGACACCCTTCTTCCACACCCTCTCCCCCCTCGGTTGCTCCACTCCCTCACCGGGTTCCCCCAAGGCCAGTGATCAGTGATCGCTCAGCTTCCCCCCTTTCAAAAATGCTCCAATCCAATTTAAAGCATATATATTGCATTCAAGTGTAAGTTAAAAGACTCGTTACAGTATGCACCATATTGCACAATTTCAAGCTGAAAAATGCATGCAAAAGTTCCATACCAATGGGAGGGGTACACTCTCCCCACCCCCCCTCCCGGGTCGCTATGCTCCCTCGGGCTTGGTCTCTCACAATTTCTCACACCCAACTCTCACCCAATGTTGGCAGCCCTGTGTGTTAATAATGTTGCAAAGTGTTTGTGTTGCTGCTATTTGGCTGAAGTGTGAAGCCTTGTTTGAATAGTTTATCCAACCTGGGAAAATGTTCCATTACTTGGTTAACTGACTTCTTTCCAGAAGCTTCTGTAGAAACATTGTGATGGGGTACTTTGTGATTGGGTTAGGGAACTGTCAATAACTGTATATTGATCGATATGTGTGATTGGTTTGTAGGGGTTGCCTCCCCAAAGTAATGTCACCCTTAAGGGCCTGTCCCACTTGGGCAACCTAATCCGCGAGTTCTGGCGAGTTTGCCCTCAACTCATCTCCACCTGGTCGACACGAGGTCGTAGGAGGTCTTCGTAACTCTCCTTCATGCTCGAGTGTGGTCTCCGCATACTCGAGGCCTCAGCTAGGTCGTGGCTTTTTTTTCAACATGTTAAAAAATGCCCGCGAGTAAAAAAAGGTCGCCATGGAAAAATGGATACTTTTTTTACTCGTAGGTTCAGTCGTAGTAGGTCGTAGTAGGTCGGCATGTTAGTCGTAGGTAATCGAGGGTAGTTGAAGGTAGTCGTAGATAGTCTTCATCATAGTCGAAGGAGGTCGAAGGAAATCGAAGGAGTTCGTCTATTCGGTGTCCAATTTTCTCCGAGTTAGTCGTAGCTAGTCGAAGCTGGTCTTCAACATAGTCGAAGGAGCTCGAAGGATGTCTTCTACATGTCATTTTTTCAAACTCTTCTAAACTCGCCAATTAGGTCGCCCAAGTGGGACAGCCCCTTTAGTTTGGAAGGGTATAAGAGTGTGGGTAATTCTTTGGGGTGTGACTTCTGTTTGCACGAGACATTGTTGCCTTGCGTGGGTGGATCAACAACTGTCCCTGCAGTAAGAACCAGAGTTTGACTTAAGGGGCCTGTCCCACGGGCATGCGACTCATGCGGCAAGCGTGACCTAACCGCAAGCGGGGGCCGTGCGGGGGCCCACGCGGAGGTCGCGGGGCCGGTCCCACTTCGATCGGCGGAGCCGTATGGAGTTGTGCGGAGCTGGGCTCCGAAAAACTGACCGTGTTAAAAAATTCCGTGCGGCAACGGCCTGCCGCCCCGCCAGCCGCATCGAGGCCGTGAGCACCACATCGACGCCGGACGCAGCTGCCTCGACGCCGTATGCACCGTCTTGACGTCACTTGACCTCCGCGCAGCCCCCGCTTCTGATTTGGTAGCGCTTGCCGCGTGCCAGCCGCATGCTGGTGGGACCGGCCCTGTACGGGGATCACTCAACCTCCGCGCGGCCCACCCACTTGCGGTTAGGTCGCGCTTGCCGCATGGAGTCGCATGCCCGTGGGACAGGCCCTTTAGTGTTTGACTAAACCAGACTAAGGGGGTAAGTCTAGAACTGGAATTTACATCATGACCTCACAACATCACAAAGCACTTAGCAGCCAATGGACTTTGGAGGTGTAATCAGGTGGCTTAACATACAAACGACAGCAGCTGTACCTCACAGGCTGCCTCGAGCTGCAGTGTAGGAACGACTAGATAATTGGCCAAACTACTTGGAACTAAGGCCAAACTACTTAGAAACATGGCAACTCTTTGTGTACAGCCTAGCTGAGGTCTGCTGTATGATTTTACCAGATTGTATGCAAAAACAAAAAAACAAACCTAGGTACATGTGACAAACAAAAGTATCATGAAGTGCAATATTGCAGTGATATTGCAATGTCAGCTTGTCATATTTCTGGCAAAAGATCTCAATCTACTTGCACCTTGCAGAGAATGATTTAACCATTAACCTTCACTTCACTGACCTGACAGGGCATTTAACCTGTGTCACTGGAGGGAATGTGCCCCTTGTGATGGAAGCCACCTCCAATGTTGTATTAGGATGCATGTCCTTTCTCCCCATGTGTCCGTGATGATGGGGATTATTTCAAAGTGGATAAGCAGAGCATTCACGTGAAGGACACCATAAGACTGCAACGTGGAGCCTCTAAATAGCCAGCATTGGGTCTGACATCCTGATGCAGCCTCACTGCGCCTTGGCGTTTATAATGCACCTAATTTGTCATCTCATATCAGTGCCACAAGTAAAAGATGAATCATGACAGTTGTCCTAATTGCCTTTACTCCCAGCCAAAAACAATAAAGATTACAAAAAGCAGATTGAATATTCAAGCGTGTGAGGACCTTTCCCAAAGAATTTTCATGGTGCACAGCTCATTTATTTAGAATACTAAAAACACCATTTAATGACGAATATTAACCAGTAAGCAATTTTGTGGGACAGTGTTATAACACTGTAGGCAAGTCATGCATACTGCTTGGGCTGAATATCACTTTCAACTGCAGTAATTATTCTCTGTCAAACATCACCACTGGTTTGCAACCATGTCAACACAGAGTAAGAACAGGAATTTGGTATTCATGCTCACACTCAACTCACCTGCCCAGAAGCATCTTAAAGATAGCGGAGTCGGGGGATATGGGGAGAAGGCAGGAACAGGGTACTGATTGTGGATGATCAGCCATGATCATATTGAATGGTGGTGCTGGCTCGAAGGGCTGAAGGGCCTACTCCTGCTCCTATTGTCTATTGTCATTAGACCGTAGGGAGCCTGTGAGGTATTTGGGTTTACCTTCAATGCGATCTTTGAGTTCGGGTGCACATAATTGCACCTATCTAAAGGACAGTGTGATGCAGAAGATCAACTCTCTCTCCAGCTTTCCGCTACCACGTGCTGCAGCTCCACCTACCATGTGCATCCCAAATTTGCAAATTCTATCAAAGAAGTGCCCAGATGGAAAGATCAGGGTCGGTGGACAGACAGAACGATCATTAACTCCAAGTTTTCCTCAAGTATTTCAGTAGCTGTCGTCTTCTTCGTTTTCAGGAAAAAAAATTTATATCTGTTTAGTCAAAACTCCAGTATTATTCAGTCCCTGGTGTCCTCTCACCACCATTTAATGATCCTCCAATATTAGTTTAGTTTGGTTTATTGTCACGTGTACTGAGGTACAGTGAAAAGCTTTTGTTGCGTGCTATCCAGTCAGTGGAAAAGACAATACATGATTCCAATCGATCCATTTACAGTGTAAAGATACATGATAAGGGAATAACGTTTAGTGCAAGGTAAAGCCAGTGAAGTCCGAGGGTCACCAATGAGGTAAATAGTCGTTCAGGACTGCTCTCTAGTTGTTGGTAGGATGATTCCGTTGCCTGATAACAGTTGGGAAGAAACTGTCCCTGAATCTGGAGATGTGCGTTTTCACACTTCTATACCTTTTGCCCGATGGGAGAGGACAATATATTATAAACGTATGCAGCCTCTCGCTTCCCTGAAAATACGTTCTGTTAAAGATAGATGGATATTTAGATGCCAAAGGAATCGAAGGACATGAAACCAATACAGGAAAGTGTCGCGAAGGTGAAAGACCAGTCATAATCTTATTGAATAATGGTGCAGGCATGAGTGGCTGAATGCCCTATTTCTGCTTCAAGATCTGTTGTCAGTCTGAAGAAGGGTCCCGACCTGAAATATCTTCCTGGGCATTTATAGAGGCAAATGGCAAAATAATCTTGCTTTTAATCTGCTATCTTACACCATGCTGGGAAATGCCAAGGTGTCTTGCTGCCAATGGAACATTCTCAAGGAGGAAAATCCATTGCAGACAGTTTGTCTACAGCAAGACTGTACAAAAACAGCATCAATTGACAGCTAAATTATCTATTTTAGCAGTGATGATTGAGAAATAACTATTTATCCAAAATCACCTGCATTTCTTTGATCAAAGTTGTATCAAAATAACAGCAAGACTAATCACCTAAAATGGTTTAAACTACGTAGGAAGGTTGCTTCAGTTGTATGCAGTCACTTCCAGTTATTAATGTCCTTCCTTTGTCACCACCGACATTGACTCAGGAATGACTCAGGATTGACCAGGTGGCACCAAGCGATGGCTGCCTTGCCCACGGTCTATTTTGTCTTTTTCCTTCTTTGTTGTTTTTGAGTTTGTTGTAAAATGCATGTTTTAGTGTACCTTTAGTTTGTATTATGTGAGGCGTGGTGGGGGGGGGGGGGGGGGAGGTTGGGGGAAACTTTTTTATCTCGTTCCTCGACGGGCATGCGACTTTTTCCGTATCGTATCTCCGTCCGCGCTGCGGCCTAACATCGAGAACATGTCGGCCTCTTGCTGGGAATCGACTTTGGGAACTCCAACCGCGGGAGTCTGGGGACTTAACATCGTGGAGCTCGTGGTCCCCGGTTAGGGACCGATTTCGGGAGCTCCAAGCTGCAAGAGCTTCGACCGCCCCGATCGCGGGAACTTCGACCGCCCCGATCGCGGGAACTTCGACCGCCCTGACACGGGAGCTTCGATCGCCGGCTGCGGGATCTTCGATCGCTCCGACAGTAGGCCATTTTGAACAGAGATGTGGAAAAACTTTTTCACCCGGAGAGTTGTGAATCTGCCTCAGAAGGCAGTGGAGGCCAATTCTCTGGATGCTTTCAAGAGAGAGTTAGATAGAGCTCTTAAAGATAGCGGAGTCAAGGGATATGGGGAGAAGGCAGGAATGGGGTACTGATTGTGGATGATCAGCCATGATACATAGATACATAGAAAATAGGTGCAGGAGTAGGCCATTCGGCCCTTCGAGCCTGCACCGCCATTCAATACGATCATGGCTGATCATCCAACTCAGTATCCCGTACCTGCCTTCTCTCCATACCCCCTGATCCCTTTAGCCACAAGGGACACATCTAATTCCCTCTTAAATATAGCCAATGAACTGGCCTCAACTACCCTCTGTGGCAGAGAGTTCCAGAGATTCACCACTCTCTGTGTGAAAAAGTTTTTCCTCATCTCGGTCTTAAAGGATTTCCCCCTTATCCTTATCCTTAAGCTGTGACCCCTTGTCCTGGACTTCCCCAACATCGGGAACAATCTTCCTGCATCTAGCCTGTCCAACCCCATAAGAATTTTGTACGTTTCTATAAGATCCCCTCTCAATCTCCTAAATTCTAGCGAGTATAAGCCAAGTCTATCCAGTCTTTCTTCATATGAAAGTCCTGACATCCCAGGAATCAGTCTGGTGAACCTTCTCTGCACTCCCTCTATGGCTATAATGTCCTTCCTCAGATTTGGAGACCAAAACTGTACGCAATACTCCAGGTGTGGTCTCACCAAGACCCTGTACAACTGCAGAATGATCACATTGAATGGCGGTGCTGGCTCGAAGGGCCCAATGGCCTACTCCTGCACCTATTGTCTATTGACTGTGGATGGTTCGACTTCCCCGACCCCGGGAGGAAAGAAGATAGGACTTTATTGCTTTCGATCACAGTGGGGAATGTGGAGGAGCCGCTGTGGTGGATGTTTATGTTAACTTTTATGTAGTTGTGTGTCTTGTTGCTTTTTTGGTATGACTGTATGGCAAATCAAATTCCTCGTATATTGCAAAACATATTTGGTTAATAAATGACGATTATAATTATGAGCACTCTCTCTGTTGGAAATACTCCTTTATTTTGCTGTGCTGTCACTGGCTCTTATTTCACCTCAGAATCTGCTTTAATATTATTTTGAATGCCGTTAAAGCCAAACACTAACAAATCTGGACTCAGTCTCAGAATTAAGCTGCTTACTGGTATTATAAATAGTAATTTTAAAAGAAAGTGTCCTGTGCAAAGAAGTTAGAAATTAGCAATAACAGTTATATGCATCATTAGATTATTTTTTGCCCTTTTGGGAAAACAAGATGCATACAATGAAACAAAAATTATTAGATAGCTGGAAATGTCCTTTATCTGATACACCAATATCCATTATCTAATATACCAACTTCTTAGGTGTACAAGATGTTATACAAGACATTGCCACATGTACATGACGGTTTAAGAATAAGGAGTAAGCCATTTAGAACGGAGACGAGGAAACACTTTTTCTCACAGAGAGTGGTGAGTCTGTGGAATTCTCTGCCTCAGAGGGCAGTGGAGGCAGGTTCTCTGGATACTTTCAAGAGAGAGCTAGATAGGGCTCTTAAAAATAGCGGTCAGAGGATATGGGGAGAAGGCAGGAACGGGGTACTGGTTGGGGATGATCAGCCATGATCACATTAAATGGCGGTGCTGGCTCGAAGGGCCGAATGGCCTACTCCTGCACCTATTGTCTATTGTCTATTGAGGCCACTTTGTGGAGTATTGTAGAAAGAAGGAACTGCAGATGCTAGTTTATACCAAAGATATACACAAAGTGCGGGAGTAACAGCGGGTCAGGCAACATCTCTGGAGGAAAAGGACGGGTGCTGTTTTGGGTCGGGACCCTTCTTCAGACTGAAAATAGGGGTTTGGGGGAGGGGGGGTGGGGTGGTGAAGAGCTAGAAACGAGAAAAGTGTTGTGTTGAGTTTTGGTCACCCTGCTACTGGAAGGATGCCGTTAAGCTAGAAAGAGTGTAGAGAAGATTTATGAGGATGTTGGCTGGATTCGAGGACCTGAGCTATAGGGAGACATTGGGCAAGCTTGGACTTTATTTCTTGGAGCGCCGGAGATGAAGGGGCAAACAGAAGTGTATAAAATCATGAAGAAATTAACAGCATGAATACACAAAGTCTTCCAACCAGGATTGGGGAATCAAGAACTAGAGGACACAGGTTGAAGGTGAGGGGAGAGATTTAACAGGAACCTGAAGAGCTATTTCCCACTCAGGGTATATGAAATTAGCTGCCAGAGGAGGTAGTTGAGGGCAGGTACAAAAACTAAATTTAAAAGACTTCCTGCCAACTATTATCGACATATAGGCCACCAGGGGCGCCGGGGAGATGGCTGCCCTGCCAGCAGTCTGTTCGTATTTTCTTTCTTTTTGTTATTTTTTAGTGCATTAAAAGTCTGTTTTAATGTTCTTCGGTTTGTTTACTGTGGGGGAGGGGGGAGGGGATGGGGGGAAACTTTTTTTCAAGCTCTTACCTTCCCGGAGATGTGATCAAGTTTCGGATCACATTCTCCGGGCTCTGCGGCCTACCATCGATGGAGCTGGAGGCCTCCTCGGACTGTCGTGAGCCCCACCGTGGGGCGCGGACTTAACATCGGAGCGGATCCCTTGCCTGGGATCACTCCCACCGCGACCACCGCGGAATCACCATCAAGGGCTCGCAGTCTCGGTGAGGCTAGTCGGGAGCTCCAACGTCACGGAAGGCTCGACCAGCCCCGACGCGAGGTTCGATCGCCCGGCGCGGGGAGCTGACATCCCCCCACCCCCCGATGCGGGAGCTTGTTCGCCTCGACGCGGAGGGCCCGAGCGTCGCCGGCTATGGGAGTCAAGATCATCCCGTCAATGGGGGCTCGAGGCCCCCGACCGAGGAAGAACAAAAGGAAGAGACTTGAACTTTATTTCTCCTTCCATCACAGTGAGGAACGTGTAGGAGTCACTGTGGTGGATGTTCATGTTAAAATGTGTTTTTTTGAGTGATCTGTTGCTTTTAATTGTATGACTGACCTGGCCAATGAAATTCCTCATATGTTGTTAAACATACTTGGCGAATAAAGTGTGATTCTGATTCTGATTCTGACAGGTGGTTGGATAGGAAAGGTTTAGATGGGTATGGGCCAAATGCAGGCAAATGGGACATAGACACAAAATGTTGAAGTAACGGGTCAGGCAGCATCTCTGGAGAAAAGGAATAGCTGACATTCCAGGTCAAAACCCTTCTTCAACCTGAAATGTCACCTATTCCTTTTCTCCAGAGATGCCGCCTGACCTGCTGAGTTACTCCAGCATTTTGTGTCAATCTTCGGGGTAAGCAGTTCCTCCCTACAAAATGCAGGCAAATAGGACTGAGTTAGGTTGATCATCTTTGACGGCATGGATGAGTTGAGGGGTCTGCTTCCATGTTGCATAACTCTGTGACTATGTGAGGTGTGATGGTAAAATTGAATGGTGTGACATTGCCTTTATCCATCGTTCTCTGTCTGGGAATGTGGACCTGTCAAAATTCTTGCAACATTTGTTTCTGTTATTTCAGATTGGTAATTTCCAATTTACTATCAACAAAAAACCGTTCTGTTTTAATAAACTGATTTCAGTCGTTCATCTATTTGTTTCTCTGTGAGTTTAATATTTTTAAGAAAATGTATTAAATGGTTACTGCCTTATTGCTCGTACCACTAGTGCTTTCATCATTTAGTTTAGTTTAGAGATACTGCGCGGAAACAGGGCCTTTGGCCCACCGGGTCCGCGCCGACCAGTGATCACCGCACGTTAACACTATCCTACACCCACTATTTTTAAATTTACCAAGCCAATTAACCTATAAACCTGTACGTATTTGGAGTGTGGAAGGAAACCGAAGATCTCGGAGAAAACCCACGCAGGTCACGGGGAGAACGTCCAAACTCCATACAGACAGCACCCGTAGTCGAGATTGAACCAGGCTCTCCGGTGCTACATTGGCTGTTAGGCAGCAACTTTACCGCTGCGCCAAGTTCACCCACACTTCCCGCACCCTCAAAAATACTCTGGGTGGACTTCGACTACGGGAGGCATCCCCGGGACATGAAGACTGAACGATGGCCGGGTGAGACAAGGCACGACGGTTTGTGGGTCAATGTCTCTGGATCGAGGCATGGGTGGAGTGAGCCACTGGAGGCCCTGCAGCAGCCTGGGGCTTGACTGGGATGGGCACCGCTCCAAGAGGCCTAGCCTGCGGATCATGCATTTATAAGTGATAGGAGTAAAATTAGGCCATTCGGCCCATCATCTACCCCATCATTCAGTCATGGCTGATCTATCTCTCCCTCC
>CM075977.1:214753533-214888332 GCA_038087875.1 Malacoraja senta | reverse complement strand
AATGAGCTTCCAGTGGAAGTGGTGGAGGCAGGTTCGATGTTATCCTTTAAAAATAGATTGGATGGGTATATGGATGGGAAAGGAATGGAGGGTTATGGTCTGAGTGCAGGTAGATGGGACTAGGGGAAGTATTTTATTTTTAATTAAAAAAAAAAAATTTAAAAAAAAATTAAAAAAAAAAGATTTAAATGTTCGGCACGGACGTGAAGGGCCGAGATGGCCTGTTTCCGTGCTGTTATGGTTATATGGTTATATATGGTTATATGTCCCATCTACAGTAGTTTAGGTTAGTTTAGTTTAGTTAGAGATACAGCGTAGAAGCAGGCCCATCGGCCCACCAAGTTTACGCCGACCTGCGATCCCCACACATTAACACTATCCTACACGCACTAGGGACAATTTACACTTACACCATGCCAATTACAAACCTGTACGTCTTTGGAGTGTGGGGGGAAACTGAAGATCTCGGAGAAAACCCACGCGGTCAGGGGGAGAAGGTACAAACTCCGCACAGACAGCACCCGTAGTCGGGATCAAACCCGGGTCCCTGACGCTGTGGGGCTGCAACTCTCCCACTACGCCACCATGTCGTTCCACCTGCCTGCATTCGGTCCATCGTTTTTTTAAAATTTAACTCTAAATGCCTTTTAACTTTGGTGGTAACTTTAAAACCCTTTCTCCTGGATGCTCCGCAGGGCGGCAGAGGACACCCGGGATGTTTCACGGAGCGGAACTGCGGCTGGTCCGCCGAGAACAATTCGTTTATGGGCCACCGAAAACAAAGATGGACAAGCGGGCTGCCTGCGGCCACATGCAGTGGCTAGCCTGGTTCGCCGCTGCGAGAAGATAAGACTGTACTAAGAACTTTTTAAACCTTATTGGCACCAGAAACATAGAAACATAGAAAATAGGTGCAGGAGAAGGCCATTCGGCCCTTCGAGCCAATACCACCATTCAATATGATCATGGCTGACCATCCAAAATTAGTGCCCTGTTCCTGATTTCTCCCTATATCCTTTGATTCCGTTAGCCCTGAGCTATATCTAACTCTCTCTTGAATACATCTTGAACCACTACCTACTTAATGCACAGCAGATAATGGGTGTGAAGCAATAATTCTAACAGTTCAAGATGCCTTTTAAACAACATGCAGTTATTTAACACCTACCATTGTTAATATTGGCTAAATTAGAGGGGTCACAAAATGGAGGATGTTTGCATTTGCAGGTCCTGCTTGGCCTCTTTCTGTGAAAGTTGCAAGCTGAGAGTTATGGCTCCAAGGAATCTGGACCCCAGATGGAAGTTGATGATAAGGAGAGGTCCAGATTTCCTTACTTTGTTAAAATGTATGAGGGTTTGCAGAAAGAGAAGAGAAGGTCTGCAAATGCATAGTGGGGATTGGTTATAGAAGGGGGTGTGAAAAGGTATTGTTAACAGGGCTGCCAACTCTCACGCTGTGAGCATGAGAATCACGCCCTCGCGCAAACTCTCACGCCCTCACGCTGAACAGAAATTTGTCACGCTCTGTGGTGAGAAATTCTGTGATCAACGAAAATTTCAAAACTCAGATAAACTGCATGGTTCGCGGGTGTTGGAGAGCCGGGGCTGAGGGAGGGATGGAAGCAGCGGGCGGATACAGATGCGGGGAGTCGGGGCTGGCGAGTGTTTGCAGGGCTGGCGAGTCGCTCGCTGCAGCTCCGGCCATGGAGCAGCCCCAGTGCGAGAGTCCCGGGCTGTCGGAAGCGTTGCGCTGCTGCCGCGAGAGTCTCTGTGCCGAAGGGACAGACTCTCAAAGGGAGGTGGAGAGTGAGAGAGGGGAAGAAGACAAGGAGACAGGGGGGAGAGAGAGAGGGGGTGAGAGGAGAGTGGAGAGACAGAGGGGCGTGAATGGAGATAGAGAAGAGGGAGAGGGGTGAGAGAGAGGTAGGGGAGAGAGAGGTAAGGAGAGAGAGGGGAGAGGGGGAGAGTGAGTTGGGAGAGGGGGGAAGAGAGAGAGGGGTGAGGGAAGAAAGAGGGAAGAGAGAGAGGGGGTGGAGAGGGAGGAGAGGGTAGGAGAGAATGGGAGAGGGATGGGTGGTAAAAGAGAGAGGGGGAAGAGGGAGAGAGGGGGGAAAGAGAGAAACGGGGAAAGAGAGAGAGATGGGGGCAAAGAGACAGAGGAGATAGAGACAGAGGAGAAAGAGAGGGGAGAGAGAGCAAGGGGGAGAGTGAGGTGGGAGGGAGAAATGGGGAGAGAGAGGGAGAGAGAGGGGAGAGCAGGAGAGAGAGAGGAGAGAGAGGAGAGAGAGAGGGGGAAGAGAGAGAGGTGAGAGAGAGAGGGAGAGAGATGGAGAGGGGGAGAGAGGGGGAGAGCAGGAGAGAGAGAGGAGAGAGAGGAGAGAGAGAGGGGGAAGAGAGAGAGGTGAGAGAGAGAGGGAGAGAGATGGAGAGGGGGAGAGAGGGGGAGAGCAGGAGAGAGAGAGGAGAGAGAGGAGAGAGAGAGGGGGAAGAGAGAGAGGTGAGAGAGAGAAAGAGAGAGAGAGAGATAGAGGGGGGAGAGAGAGGGGAGAGAGTGTGTGGAGAGGGAGCGAGAGGGAGAGGGGGAGATAGAGAGGGATGGAGAAAGAGAGAGAGGGGGAGAGAGAGGGGGAAGCAAAGGGGAGAGAGAGGGGAGAGAGAGAGGGAGAGAGGGGAGAGAGAGAAGAGGGGGAGAGAGAGAAGAGGGGGAGAGAGAGAAAGAGAGGGGGAGAGAGAGAGGGGGGAGGGGAAAGAGAGGGGAGAGAGTTAGGGGAAAGAGAGGGAGAGAAAGGAGAGAGGGGAGAGAGAGAGAGTTAGGGGAAAGAGAGGGAGAGAAAGGAGAGAGGGGAGAGAGAGAGAGGAGAGGGGATGAGAGAGGGGGGAGAGTGAGGTGGGAGGGAGAGAGGGGGAAGAGAGATAGGGGAGAGTGGGGAGGGAGAGGGGGAGGAGAGAGAGGGGAGAGAGAAGGGAAGAGAGGAGAGAGAGAGGGGGGGAGAAGAGAGAGGGAAGGGGAGAGAGTGAGAGGGGGAGACAGGGGAGGGAGAGGGGGTGAGGGGAGAGACAGAGAGGGAGAGAGAGGAGAGAGAGGGGAAAGAGAGGGGGAGGGGAGAGATAGAGGGGGAGAGAGAGAGGGGGATTGAGAGGAGAGAGAGCAGAAGAGAGGGGGGAGAGAGAGGGGGAGAGAGAGAGAGGGGAGAGAGAGGGGGAGAGGGTGGAGAGAGGGGGATAGAGAGGCAGGGCTGCCAACTCCCCTGCATTGAGCGTGAGAATCACGCATTTCGCCAAATTCTCACGCTGATCACAAATTTCTCTCGCTCTGTGAGAAATTCTGTGATCAACGAAAATTTCAAAACTCATATCAACTGCATGGGCCATGGGTGTTGGAAGCAGAAGCAGCGGCGGGACAGATGCGGACAGGGAGCGGGGATGGCGAGTGTTTGCCGGGCTGGCGAGTCGTTCACTGCAGCTCCGGCCATGGAGCAGCCTCAGTGCAAGAGTCCCGGGCCGTCGGAGGCGTCGGAAGCGTTGCGCCGCTGCCATGAGAGTCTTTGTGCCGAATTCGCCCAGGTGACCAGCATGGATCAGGCTGCGGCTCGGTGCATCCAGGAGGACAACCAGTGGCTGCTGGAAGTAAGTACCAAGCACTGGGTAGAAACGGTGGAAGATAGTGGACTTCAAATGGGGGTGGTTGGAGAAAGCATCCTGCTTGCCTGCTAGATTTTCACTTACTGTAACTGCAGGAAAAATGTTCCCGATGTTGGGGGAGTTCAGAACCAGGGTCACAGTTTAAGAATAAAGGGGGGGGGGGCAGTTAGGACTGAGATGAGGACAAACTTTCTTCACACAGAGAGTTGTGAATCTGTGAATTCTCTGCCACAGAAGGCAGTGGAGGCCAATTCACTGGATGTTTTCAAGAGAGAGTTACATTTAGTTCTTGGGGCTCATGAAATCAAGGGATATGGGGAAAAAACAGGAAAGAGGTACTGATTTTAGATGAATAGCCATGATCATATTGAATGGCAGTGCTGGCTCGAAGGGCCGATGGCCTATTCCTGCACCTATTTTCTATGTTTCTATGCTTGAGTATATGGCAATAAAACGATCACTCAATTTTGAACCATTCATGCATGGTGGAGGTATAATGTAGTCATAGAGTGATACAGTGTGAAAACAGGCCCTTCAGCGCAACTTCCCACACCTGCCAACATGTCCCAGCTACGCTACCTGCTTTTGGTCCATACCTCCAAACCTGTCCTATCCATGTATCAGTCTAACTTTTTCTTAAATGTTGGGATGGTCCCTGCCTCATCCACCTCCTCTGGCAGCTTGTTCCATGACCACCCCCCATCACCCTTTGTGTGGATAAAGTTACCCCATAAATAGTTACCTCTTAAAAATACTTCATACAAAAAACATTGAAATCATACTTCTACAATGCACTAAAACATGATTTTAATACATCAAATTTCAAAAGTTCCTACCCTGGGAGGGGGACACCCTTCTTCCACACCCTCTCCCCCCTCGGTTGCTCCACTCCCTCACCGGGTTCCCCAAGGCCAGTGATCAGTGATCGCTCAGCTTCCCCCTTTCAAAATGCTCCAATCCAATTTAAAGCATATATATTGCATTCAAGTGTAAGTTAAAAGACTCGTTACAGTATGCACCATATTGCACAATTTCAAGCTGAAAAATGCAAAAGTTCCATACCAATGGGAGGGGTACACTCTCCCCCCCCCCCTCCCGGGTCGCTATGCTCCCTCGGGCTTGGTCTCTCACAATTTCTCACACCCAACTCTCACCCAATGTTGGCAGCCCTGTGTTAATAATGTTGCAAAGTGTTTGTGTTGCTGCTAATTTGGCTGAAGTGTGAAGCCTTGTTTGAATAGTTTATCCAACCTGGGAAAATGTTCCATTACTTGGTTAACTGACTTCTTTCCAGAAGCTTCTGTAGAAACATTGTGATGGGGTACTTTGTGATTGGGTTAGGGAACTGTCAATAACTGTATAATGTGATCGATATGTGTGATTAGTTTGTAGGGGTTGCCTCCCCAAAGTAATGTCACGCCCTTAAGGGCCTGTCCCACTTGGGCAACCTAATCCGCGAGTTCTGGCGAGTTTGCCCTCAACTCATACTCGCAGCATGGTCGACACGAGGTCGTAGGAGATCTTCGTAACTCTCCTTCATGCTCGAGTGTGGTCTCCGCATACTCGAGGCCTCAGCTAGGTCGTGGCGTTTTTTTCAATATGTTAAAAAATGCCCGCGAGTAAAAAAAGGTCGCCATGGAAAAAATCGATATTTTTTTTACTCGTAGGTTCAGTCGTAGTAGGTCGTAGTAGGTCGGCATGTTAGTCGTAGGTAATCAAGGGTAGTTGAAGGTAGTCGTAGATAGTCTTCATCATAGTCGAAGGGAGGTCGAAGGAGATCGAAGGAGTTCGTCTTCACTCTCCACTATTCGGTGTCCAATTTTCCCGAAGTTAGTCGTAGCTAGTCGAAGCTGGTCTTCAACATAGTCAAAGGAGCTCGAAGGATGTCTTCTACATGTCATTTTTTCAAACTCTTCTAAACTCGCCAATTAGGTCGCCCAAGTGGGGCAGCCCCTTTAGTTTGGAAGGGTATAAGAGTGTGGGTAATTCTTTGGGGTGTGACTTCTGTTTGCACGAGACATTGTTGCCTTGCGTGGGTGGATCAACAACTGTCCCTGCAGTTTGTTCTTCAATAAAGTAAAGTTTTGGAACCAGAGTTTGACTTAAGGGCCTGTCCCACGGGCATGCGACTCCATGCGGCAAGCGTGACCTAACCGCAAGCGGGGGCCGTGCGGGGGCCACGCGGAGGTCGCGGGGCCGGTCCCACTTCGATCGCCGGAGCCGTATGGAGTGGTGCGGAGCTGGTCCCGACATCGGTCGACACGAGGTCGTAGGAGATCTTCGTAACTCTCCTTCATGCTCCGAAAAACTGACCGTGTTAAAAAATTCCGTGCGGCAACAGCCTGCCGCCCCGCAGTCGCATCGAGGCTGTGAGCACCGCATCGACGGCCGTGCGCACCGCCTCGACGCCGGACGCAGCCGCCTCGATGCCGGACGCAGCCGCATCGAGGCCGTGCGCACCGCCTCAACGGCCGTGCGCACCGCCTCGCCGCCATATGCACCGTCTTGACGTCACTTGACCTCCGCGCAGCCCCCACTTCCGATTTGGTAGCGCTTGCCGCATGCAGCCGCATGCTGGTGGGACCAGCCCCGTACGGGGATCACTCGACCTCCGCGCGGCCCCCACTTGCGGTTAGGTTGCGCTTGCCGCATGGAGTCGCATGCCCGTGAGACAGGCCCTTTAGTGTTTGACTAAACCAGACTAAGGGGGTAAGTCTAGAACTGGAATTTACATCATGACCTCACAACATCACAAAGCACTTAGCAGCCAATGGACTTTGGAGGTGTAATCAGGTGGCTTAACATACAAACGACAGCAGCTGTACCTCACAGGCTGCCTCGAGCTGCAGTGTAGGAACGACTAGATAATTGGCCAAACTACTTGGAACTAAGGCCAAACTACTTAGAAACATGGCAACTCTTTGTGTACAGCCTAGCGGAGGTCTGCTGTATGATTTTACCAGATTGTATGCAAAAACAAAAAACAAACCTAGGTACATGTGACAACAAAAGTATCATGAATGCAATATTGCAGTGACGTAATATTGCAATGTCAGCTTGTCATATTTCTGGCAAAAGATCTCAATCTACTTGCACCTTGCAGAGAATGATTTAACCATTAACCTTCACTTCACTGACCTGACAGGGCATTTAACCTGTGTCACTGGAGCGAATGTGCCCCTTGTGATTGAAGCCACCTCCAATGTTGTATTAGGATGCATGTCCTTTCTCCCCATGTGTCCGTGATGATGGGGATTATTTCAAAGTGGATAAGCAGAGCATTCACGTGAAGGACACCATAAGACTGCAACGTGGAGCCTCTAAATAGCCAGCATTGGGTCTGACATCCTGATGCAGCCTCACTGCGCCTTGGCGTTTTATAATGCACCTAATTTGTCATCTCATATCAGTGCCACAAGTAAAAGATGAATCATGACAGTTGTCCTAATTGCCTTTACTCCCAGCCAAAAACAATAAAGATTACAAAAAGCAGATTGAATGTTCAAGCGTGTGAGGACCTTCCCAAAGTATTTTCATGGTGCACAGCTCATTTATTTAGAATACTAAAAACACCATTTAATGACGAATATTAACCAGTAAGCAATTTTGTGGGACAGCGTGATAACACTGTAGGCAAGTCATGCATACTGCTTGGGCTGAATATCACTTTCAACTGCAGTAATTATTCTCTGTCAAACATCACCACTGGTTTGCAACCATGTCAACACAGAGTTAGAACAGGAATTTGGTATTCATGCTCACACTCAACTCACCTGCCCAGAAGCATCTTAAAGATAGCGGAGTCGGGGGATATGGGGAGAAGGCAGGAACAGGGTACTGATTGGGGATGATCAGCCATGATCACATTGAATGGTGGTGCTGGCTCGAAGGGCTGAAGGGCCTACTCCTGCACCCATTGTCTATTCTCATTAGACCGTAGGGAGCCTGTGAGGTATTTGGGTTTACCTTCAATGCGATCTTTGAGTTCGGGTGCACATAATTGCACAGATCTAAAGGACAGTGTGATGCAGAAGATCAACTCTCTCTCCAGCTTTCCGCTACCACGTGCTGCAGCTCCACCTACCATGTGCATCCCAAATTTGCAAATTCTATCAAAGAAGTGCCCAGATGGAAAGATCAGGGTCGGTGGACAGACAGAACGATCATTAACTCCAAGTTTTCCTCAAGTATTTCAGTAGCTGCCGTCTTCTTCGTTTTCAGGGGAAAAAAATTATATCTGTTTAGTCAAAAGTCCAGTATTATTCAGTCCCTGGTGTCCTCTCACCACCATTTAATGATCCTCCAATATTAGTTTAGTTTGGCTTATTGTCACGTGTACTGAGGTACAGTGAGAAGCTTTTGTTGCGTGCTATCCAGTCAGTGGAAAGACAATACATGATTCCAATCGATCCATTTACAGTGTACAGATACATGATAAGGGAATAACGTTTAGTGCAAGGTAAAGCCAGTGAAGTCCGAGGGTCACCAATGAGGTAAATAGTCGTTCAGGACTGCTCTCTAGTTGTTGTAGGATGACTCCGTTGCCTGATAACAGTTGGGAAGAAACTGTCCCTGAATCTGGAGATGTGCGTTTTCACACTTCTATACCTTTTGCCCGATGGGAGAGGACAATATATTATAAACGTATGCAGCCTCTCGCTTCCTGAAAATACGTTCTGTTAAAGATAGATGGATATTTAGATGCCAAAGGAATCGAAGGACATGAAACCAATGCAGGAAAGTGTCGCGAAGGTGAAAGACCAGTCATAATCTTATTGAATAATGGTGAGGCATGAGTGGCTGAATGCCCTATTTCTGCTTCAAGATCTGTTGTCAGTCTGAAGAAGGGTCCCGACCTGAAATATCTTCCTGGACATTTATAGAGGCAAAAGGCAAAATATCTTGCTTTTAATCTGCTATCGTATATCACGCTGGGAAATGCCAAGGTGTCTTGCTGCCAATGGAACATTCTCAAGGAGGAAAATCCATTGCAGACAGTTTGTCTACAGCACGACTGTACAAAACAGCATCAATTGACAGCTAAATTATCTATTTTAGCAGTGTTGATTGAGAAATAACTATTTATCCAAAATCACCTGCATTTCTTTGATCAAAGTTGTATCAAATAACAGCAAGACTAATCACCTAAAATGGTTTAAACTACGTAGGAAGGTTGCTTCAGTTGTATGCAGTCACTTCCAGTTATTAATTTCCTTCCTTTGTCACCACTGACATTGACTCAGGAATGACTCAGGATTGACCAGGTGGCACCAAGCGATGGCTGCCTTGCCATGGTCTATTTTGTCTTTTTCCTTCTTTGTTGTTTTGAGTTTGTTGTAAAATGCATGTTTTAGTGTACCTTTAGTTTGTATTATGTGAGGCGTGGTGGTGGGGGGGGAGGTTGGGGGAAACTTTTTTATCTCGTTCCTCGACGGGCATGTGACTTTTTCCGTGTCGTCTCTCCGTCCGCGCTGCGGCCTAACATCGAGAAGATGTCGGCCTCTTGCTGGGAATCGACTTTGGGAACTCCAACCGCGGGAGTCTGGGGACTTAATATCGTGGAGTTCGTGGTCCCCGGTTAGGGACCGATTTCGGGAGCTCCAAGCTGCAAGAGCTTCGACCGCTCCGATCGCGGGAACTTCGACCGCCCTGACACGGGAGCTTCGATCGCCGGCTGCGGGATCTTCGATCGCTCTGACAGTAGGCCATTTAGAACAGAGATGAGGAAAAACGTTTTCACCCGGAGAGTTGTGAATCTGCCTCAGAAGGCAGTGGAGGCCAATTCTCTGGATGCTTTCAAGAGAGAGTTAGATAGAGCTCTTAAAGATAGCGGAGTCAAGGGATATGGGGAGAAGGCAGGAACGGGGTACTGATTGTGGATGATCAGCCATGATCACATTGAATGGCGGTGCTGGCTCGAAGGGCCCAATGGCCTACTCCTGCACCTATTGTCTATTGACTGCGGATGGTTCGACTTCCCCGACCCCGGGAGGAAAGAAGATAGGACTTTATTGCTTTCGATCACAGTGGGGAATGTGGAGGAGCCGCTGTGGTGGATGTTTATGTTAACGATTATGTAGTTGTGTGTCTTGTTGCTTTTTTGGTAATGACTGTATGGCAAATCAAATTCCTCGTATATTGCAAAACATACTTGGTTAATAAATGACGATTATGATTATGAGCACTCTCTCTGTTGGAAATACTCCTTTATTTTGCTGTGCTGTCACTGGCTCTTATTTCACCTCAGAATCTGCTTTAATATTATTTTGAATGCCGTTTAAAGCCAAACACTAACAAATCTGGACTCAGTCTCAGAATTAAGCTGCTTACTGGTATTATAAATAGTAATTTTAAAAGAAAGTGTCCTGTGCAAAGAAGTTAGAAATTAGCAATAACAGTTATATGCATCATTAGATTATTTTTTGCCCTTTTGGGAAAACAAGATGCATACAATGAAACAAAAATTATTAGATAGCTGGAAATGTCCTTTATCTGATACACCAATATCCATTATCTAATATACCAACTTCTTAGGTGTACAAGATGTTATACAAGACATTGCCACATGTACATGACGGTTTAAGATAAGGAGTAAGCCATTTAGAATGGAGACGAGGAAACACTTTTTCTCACAGAGAGTGGTGAGTCTGTGGAATTCTCTGCCTCACAGGGCGGTGGAGGCAGGTTCTCTGGATGCTTTCAAGAGAGAGCTAGATAGGGCTCTTAAAAATAGCGGTCAGAGGATATGGGGAGAAGGCAGGAACGGGGTACTGATTGGGGGATGATCAGCCATGATCACATTAAATGGCGGTGCTGGCTCGAAGGGCCGAATGAGGGGAGAGATTTAACAGGAACCTGAAGGGCTATTTCCCACTCAGGGTATATGAAATTAGCTGCCAGAGGAGGTAGTTGAGGGCAGGTACAAAAACTAAATTTAAAAGACTTCCTGCCAACTGTTATCGACATATAGGCCACCAGGGGCGCCGGGAGATGGCTGCCCTGCCAGCAGTCTGTTCGTATTTTCTTTCTTTTTGTTATTTTTTAGTGCATTAAAAGTCTGTTTTAATGTTCTTCGGTTTGTTTAATGTGGGGGAGGGGGGAGGGGATGGGGGGAAACTTTTTTTCAAGCTCTTACCTTCCCGGAGATGTGATCAAGTTTTCGGATTCACATTCTCCGGGCTCTGCGGCCTACCATCGATGGAGCTGGGAGCCGCCTCGGACTGTCGTGAGCCCCACCATGGGGCGCGGACTTAACATCGGAGCGGATCCCTTGCCTGGGATCACTCCCACCGCGACCACCGCGGAATCACCATCAAGGGCTCGCAGTCTCGGGTGAGGCTAGTCGGGAGCTCCAAAGTCGCGGAAGGCTCGACCAGCCCCGAAGCGAGGTTCGATCGCCCGGCGCGGGGAGCTGACATCCCACCCCCCCCCGATGCGGGAGCTTGTTCGCCTCGACGTGGAGGGGCCCGAACGTCGCCGGCTACGGGAGTCAAGATCATCCCGTCAATGGGGGCTCGAGGCCCACGACCGAGGAAGAACAAAAGGAAGAGACTTGAACTTTATTTCTCCTTCCATCACAGTGAGGAACGTGTAGGAGTCACTGTGGTGGATGTTCATGTTAAAATGTGTTTTTTTGAGTGATCTGTTGCTTTTAATTGTATGACTGATCTGGCCAATGAAATTCCTCATATGTTGTTAAACATACTTGGCGAATAAAGTGTGATTCTGATTCTGATTCTGACAGGTGGTTGGATAGGAAAGGTTTAGATGGGTATGGGCCAAATGCAGACAAATGGGACATAGACACAAAATGTTGAAGTAACGGGTCAGGCAGCATCTCTGGAGAAAAGGAATAGCTGACATTCCAGGTCAAAACCTTTCTTCAACCTGAAATGTCACCTATTCCTTTTCTCCAGAGATGCCGCCTGACCTGCTGAGTTACTCCAGCATTTTGTGTCAATCTTCGGGGTAAGCAGTTCCTCCCTACAAAATGCAGACAAATAGGACTGAGTTAGGTTGATCATCTTTGTGAATAATATTTTTATTGGAGGCAAATACATATCATATTGAAAACATTTCATGTATCTAATTTCTACATTACTAATATTATCAAACGTTATTCGTGTTGTCTCCAATAGTTTTTTTTTTAATATATAGATAGAAAATAAGAAAGTAGCAGAAAGAAAGAAAAGGAAAAAAAAGAAGACAAAGAAAAACAAAAGAGATAATAAAGAAGATTGGAATAACTTACTAAAAGTACATCATTAGAGATATATTCGTACATTTCAAAGTATAACTTTTCATCTAATCCTTAGCTCGAGTTTTAGTCCGGTTCTCATGTCGAACCAGTCTGGCCCTTCAAATAATCAATAAATGGAGACCATGTTCTGATAAATAATTCTTGTTTGTCCATTAGGACAACTCTAATTCTTTCCAAATGTAAGGTCTCCGACATTTCTATGTATTCATTTTTTTCCAGTTATTATACTATAATCAATAAAGTTTCTTTGAGTTGTTGTAAATGTTTGATTTTGTTCTAATATTCCTAGTATTATTAATTTTGAATCAGGATCCAATTGAGTGTTGACAACTATAGATATTATTCCAAAAAATATTTGCCCAGAATTGTTTAATTTTTATACAATTCGCAAATGTATGAGTTAAGTTAGCATCTAAATGTTGACATTTATCACAAATAGGGGAGATATGTGGGAAGATTCTATTTAGTTTTGTTTTAGAATAATGTAATCTATGTAGAGGTTGATCATCTTTGACGGCATGGATGAGTTGAGGGGTCTGCTTCCATGTTGCATGACTCTGTGACTATGTGTGGTGTGATGGTAAAATTGAATGGTGTGACATTGCCTTTATCCATCGTTCTCTGTCTGGGAATGTGGACCTGTCAAAATTCTTGCAACATTTGTTTCTGTTATTTCAGATTGGTAATTTCCAATTTACTATCAACAAAAAACCGTTCTGTTTTAATAAACTGATTTCAGTCGTTCATCTGTTTGTTTCTCTGTGAGTTTAATATTTTAAAGAAAATGTATTAAATGGTTACTGCCTTATTGCTCGTACCACTAGTGCTTTCATCATTTAGTTTAGTTTAGAGATACTGCGCGGAAACAGGCCCTTTGGCCCACCGGGTCCGCGCCGACCAGTGATCACCGCACGTTAACACTATCCTACACCCACTATTTTTTAATTTACCAAGCCAATTAACCTATAAACCTCTACGTATTTGGAGTGTGGAAGGAAACCGAAGATCTCGGAGAAAACCCACGCAGGTCACGGGCAGAACGTCCAAACTCCGTACAGACTGCACCCGTAGTCGAGATTGAACCAGGGTCTCCGGTGCTGCATTGGCTGTAAGGCAGCAACCTTACCGCTGCGCCAAGTTCACCCACACTTCCCGCACCCTCAAAAATACTCTGGGTGGACTTCGACTACGGGAGGCACCCCCGGGACATGAAGACTGAACGATGGCCGGGTGAGACAAGGGATGACGGTTTGTGGGTCAATGTCTCTGGATCGAGGCATGGGTGGAGTGAGCCACTGGAGGCCCTGCAGCAGCCTGGGGCTTGACTGGGATGGGCACCGCTCCAAGAGGCCTAGCCTGCGGATCATGCATTTATAAGTGATAGGAGTAGAATTAGGCCATTCGGCCCATCATCTACCCCATCATTCAGTCATGGCTGATCTATCTCTCCCTCCTAACCCGCTTCACCTGCCTTCTTCTCTGACGCCCGTACTAATCAAGAATCCATCGATCTCTTTCTTAAAAATATCCATTTGTGGTGACTTGGCCACCACAGCCTTCTGTGGCAAAGAATTCCACAGATTCACCACCCTCTGACTAAGGAAATTTCTCCTCCCTATCCTTCCTAAAAGAACGTCCTTAAATTCTGAGGCTATCACCTCTAGTCCTAGACTCTACCACTAGTGGAAACATCCTCTCCACGTCCACTCTATCCAAGCCTTTCACGATTCTGTATGAGGTCCCCCCTCATTCTTCTGAACTCGCGTGAGTACAGGCCCAGTGCCGACAAATGCTCATCATGAGTTAACCTACTCATTCCAGGGATCATTCTTGTAAACCTCCTCTGGTCCCTCTCCAGAGCCAGCACATCCTTCGTCCTTGGATCAGAACCAGCCTGTAAATGCATGGACCGGCAGAGCAGAGGTGGAGGACACCAACAACTTCACTTGACCAGGCCAACCCTGCAATGCAATCAGGGCAATGGGCCTTTATGGCCCAATAGACAATAGGTACAGGAGTAGGCCATTCGGCCCTTCGAGCTAGCACTGCCATTCAATGTGATCATGGCTGATCATCCCCAATCAGTACCCCGTTCCTGCCTTCTCTCCATATCCCTTAACTCTGCTATCCCTAAGAGCCCTATCTAGCTCTCTCTCTTGAAAGCATCCAGAGAACCAGCCTCCACCGCCCTCCGAGGCAGAGAATTCCGCACACTCACAACTCTCTGTGTGAAAAATTTTTTCCTCATCTCTGTTCTAAATGGCTTACCACTTATTCTTAAACTACGGCCCCTGGTTCTGAACTCCCCCAACATTGGGAACATGTTTCCTCCCTTTAGCATGTCCAAACCCTTAATAATAATCTTATATGTTTCAATAAGAATCCCTCTCATCCTTCTAAATTCCAGAGTATACAAGCCCAGCCGCTCCAATCTATCAACATATGACAGTCCCACCATCCTGGGAATTAACCCCGTGAACCTACGCTGCGCTCCCTCAAGAGCATGAATGTCCTTCCTCTAAGGAATCCAGGCCCCATTAGGAATTCTCCTAAGGGCCCCATTCTCCACATTCACAACAACTTGGATTTGAATCATGAAAAATTGCGCCATAACATGGCGACTCTTGTATACTGTCTCAGTGTACTATTTCTATATATTTCTATATGAACACTTCTACTGATTGTATGCAAAAGACACATTTCACTGTGCTTCCGTACTTGTGATAATAAAGTTCCATTGAACCATTCTAAACCACACCAAAATTCACAGCACGAACCTCAGGGCAGCACGGTGGCGCAGTGGTAGAGTTGCTGCCTTACTGCGCCAGAGACCCGGGTTAAATCCTGATTACGGGTGCTGTCTGTATGGAGTTTGTGCATTCTCCCTGTGACCTTTGCGGGTTTTCTCCGGGTGTTCTGGTTTTGTCCCACACTCCAAAGACGCGCAGGTTTGTAGGCTAATTGGCTTGGTAAAACTGTAAATTGTCCCAAGTGTGTAGGATAGTGCTAGTGTACGGGGTGATGGCTGGTCAGTGCGGACTCGATGGGCCGAAGGGCCTGTTTCCACGCTGTATCTCTAAACTAAATTAAACAACCTGGACTGAATCATGAAAAATGGTGCCAAAACTGGCGACTCATATGGTATATTGTCTCAGTGTGCTATTCCTTTCCACTTGTACTTAACTAAGATTGTGCCTACGTGTAGTAATACTTTTACTGACGGTATGCAAAAAATGAATTTCACTGTACCTGTGGCAATAAAGTGCCATTGAGCCATTGAATCATTCTAAACAACACTAACATTCACAACACAAACTGCATATTCTGTGGCAACGATTAGGTATATCCCAAAATGCATTGAAACGAATGACCCAAGCAAATGGATCACTGAGAACAAAGGCGAGTATCTAATTGATTGGAGCAGGATAGAATGATATTGCCAAGATCTGACAATGACTGGTGAGAAGCTAAAAGGATTGCTCAAGTTGTCAGTGGACCGAAACATTCTTCTAATTAAATCTCCTGGGCTCGCTTTATTAATTAAATGTTCATCAGATAGTATTTTCCTTTTCCAAGGCCGAAACTGTGATTGACAGTAGCACCTAAACCTGTATTGTGCTGGGTCTGTACTTTGTCATTGATATTTTGAGCAAGTGAACATAGAAATAAATAGGTTTCATTGCTCTCTTGATCAGGGCAGTGTTGTGCACTCAATCGAAACCCTGAAGCACTGAGACCATAAAGGGCCTGTCCCACTTACGCGATTTTTTTCGCCGCCTGCCGGTACCCGTCATAGGGTCGGCGAAAATTTTCAACATGTTGAAAATCCAGCGGCGACCAGAAAAAGGTACGACTCTTTGGGCGACTATTCACGACCATACAGGCGACATGTCGCGGGGGTGACCTGCTGCGACTATGACGGGTGCCGGCAGACGCCGAAAAAAATCGCGTAAGTGGGACGGGCCCTTAAGGATCAGCATCCGCCATTACATTCTTAGTTTTTTTTACATTAGAGATACAGCGCGGAAATAGGCCCTTCAGCCCACCGAATCCGCACCGACCAGCAATCCCCACACATTAACACTCGGGACAATTTACACTTACACCAAGGCAATGAAACTACAAACCTGTACGTCTTTGGATTGTGGGAGGTAACCGAAGATCTCGGAGAAAGCCCACGAGGTCACGGGGAGAATGTACAAACTCCGTACAGACAGCCCCCGTAGTCAGGATCGAACCCAGGTCTCCGGTGCTGCAAGCACTGTAAGGCAGCAACTCTACCGCTGCGCCACCGTGGCCACCCTGGTAAATGATGCCACGATCATTAACCAGATGAAATACAACATATGCATTTTTTATTGAGGCTTTCCTGCAGTGTTTTCAGTACCTGTGTTGAAGCTGTTCGCTTTTCACTAAGTTATGCCATTTCATAATAGGTGCATCAAAGATTACTCAGCCCCTGCTTTATTTTAAAGCTTTCACAAAGGCAGAATTTCTATCCTTTACTGTAGCTATTCAATCTGTAATTTAAGAGAAATGTAATCTTTGTACCAAGTGATACAATGAGTTATTATGAAATGTATACTCATAAAAAGGATAAAAGTCATACTGCTGATATATTTATTTGGGGATGGAAGGGGGTCTGCAGAAACCAGGCATTCCTTCCTCTGTCACATCATGTAAATTCCACAAGCCTGTGTAACTTCTAGCTATGAAGCTAGACGCAAAAAGCTGGAGTAACTCAACAGGACAGGCAGCAGCTATGGAGAGAAGGAATGGGTGACGTTATGGGTCGAGACCCTTCTAGCTACCTTCCACCCCTCATTTGCAACTGCTTACCACTGTATCTGTCCAGCTTTTATTTAAAAACATTTTGACGAGACAGAACAGCACTTTTGAAAATCCCCAGCTCAGACCTGAGCAGAATGTATAAAAAATCCCTGTTAAATTGTGGCGAGAGTCATCACTTTTGCCGAGGGCCGCCAGCGTGAATCTCCGCCCCTGTGGACTTCGGGAGCCGCGGACTCCGGTAGGAAGTGGCCGATTCGGAGGTCCAAGCCGCTGAGGTTGTTCCCCCGTTCCGACGTCGGAGTTCCAGCGTCCAGGCGAGAGGGCCTGAACATCGGGCCGCTCGTAGCGGCGACAGCGAGGGGTTCGGGAGCCCCCCGACCATGGGTGAACAACAGAGGACAACAGAGGAGGATGACTGAACTTTGGTGCCTTCCCTCACAGTGGGAAACTTTGATTCCACTGTGTGGGGATGTCTATGTTAAAGACTATCGTGTTCTGTGCTCTTTTTTATTCGTATGGCAGTATGGTGACCACACATGGTGACCAACTGGTACATGTGACAAATAAATGTCTCTTGTCTTGTCTCTTGTCACTGTTCGGAAAATGAAGTAAATTGGAAATAATTACTTTTAAAGTACTTTAATAATGTCGAGTAAAATATTCAATGGGCAGAATAAAATATTTACTCTTACCAATTTTTTGTGCTACTTGCACAGTGCCTTCTTAAAATACATGCTGCCTGTTATCTATGCATATATCTATTAACTATTAAAACTCTGATCTTGTATGTGGATGTGTGTTGTGTGTGTGTGTGTGTGTGTGTGTGTGTGTGTGTGTGTGTGTGTGTGTGTGTGTGTGTGTGTGTGTGTGTGTGTGTGTGTGTGTGTCTGTGTGTGTGTGTGTGTGTGTTTGTAATCACATCTTCTCGAAAAAACGACACGCTAACGGTAAAAATTTTACATATTCCGGTCGAGAGTTTCACTCTGGAGTCCATAATCGTCTTATCTGAAAAATTCATGCTTTATTTCTCGAGTTATTAATCAAAATGTTCACAATTGAATTCTGAATTTTTTTGGAAAAAAAAGGTCTGGCTTTCGCTGATGACGTCACAATGGGTCTGCGTGCTGCCGTCTTGGATCTGAGCGCTGCGAGTGACATTCCCCCCACCTCTCCCGCCTCCCCCCCTATTCCCCACCCCTCCTCTCCCCCCCTCTTCCCCACCCCTCCTCTCCCCCCCTCTCTCCCCCTCCCGTTATTCAAAAGACGCTCACGGGTCGCTTTCTCTCTGGCATCGTTTTCTCTCGGCGCTTTCTGTCGGTTCCTCGGTTGTCTCCTCTCTCTCCCCTGGCCTCTCTCTTCCCCCAGCCTCTCTCCCCCTGGCCTCTCTTCCACCACCACCCCCCCTCTCCCTGGCCTCTCTTCACCCCCCTCTCTCCCCCATCCCTCTCCCCCCTCCCTCCCCCCTCCCACCTCCCTCCCCCTCTCCCCCTCCTCCACCCACCCCTCTCCCCCTCTCTCTCCCCCTCCCCCTCTCTCTCTCTCTCTCTCTCTTTCTCTCTCTCTCTCTCTCCCTCTCTCTCTCTCTCCTCTCTCCCTCCCTCTCTGTCTCTGCCCCTCTCTGTCTCTGCCCCTCTCTCTCAGTCTCTGTCCCCTCTCTCTCTGCCCTCTCTCTCTACCTCCCCCTTCCTCTCCCTCTCTAGACTCGCCTGCGAGTTGGGGGCTACGCGTGAGTGGATAGGGCGGGGATGGGGGTAAAAGGAGTGAATGAATAATATTAATATAATATCAAGGGGGGTGGTTATATTTTACAAGTTATTCACATTATAAACTTTAAAAATGTAACTTTTCAATTTAAAAATTCCAATTTCACTTGCCCTGCCTCTGCCCATTACAATGTTACAAATGACAGGACACTGGGAGCTAGTATCTTTGACTGGGAGTCCTGTCATTTGCAACATTGTAACGGGCAGGGGCAGGGCAAGTGGAATTGGATTTTAGTGATTTTTTTTAAAGTTCAAAAAGAGTTAGGGTGGAGGGGGGGTGGATTACTGGGGGATGAGGAGAAATGAGCCGCGCCTGTGCAGTTGGGGGCTATAGGTGAGTGGTGGAATATTGCATTGGAGGAACGGGAGGAGCCGGCGAGTATGGCTGCCCTGCCAGCAGCTGTTAGTCTTTTCACCCTTTTTTTTATTTTTAGTTAGTTAAAAGTGTTTTGTTTGGAGGTCTTTTAGTCTTTTTATGTGGGGGGTGGGGGGTGGGGAAAGGGGGAAACTATTCTTCTCAGTCCCTACCTGGTCGGAGATGCGGTTTTTCTCCGAGCCGTATCTTCGCCCCTTCCTCGCGGCCTACGGGCAGACTGGAGCGGCGTTTTCCTGCCGGGACCGGCCAGGACTTCAGCTTCGGCGGCGGCACAGCGCTGAAGCACCATCGCGGAGCAGGCGATGCCTTACCCGGGTCGCCATGCAGCAAGCTCCGGAGTGCTGTGACCGCCGGTACCAACATCGCGGAGCTGCGGTCAGTGGAGCTTCCAGCCGCGGGCGGCGCTGAGCTTTAAACAACGCGGAGCCTGGGATCTGACGACGAGGTCGCCAAAGTCGGAGCATCGACCAGCGCGGCTCGTGGACTTCGGGAGCCGCGGTCTACTGGGAGGAAGCGGCCGCTCCAGACACTCCGGGCCGCTGAGAGTGTTCACCCGACGCCAGAGCTTCATCATCCGGCGAGAGGACCTGAAGCATCGGGCTGCCGTAGCGGCGACTGCAGAGGCCTCAATAGGCCCCGACTATGGGTGAACTGGGGATGGGACTGGACTTTGCTGCCTTCCCCCACAGTGGGAACCATTGTAGGGGGATGTTTTTATGTTTATTGTTAAATTCTGTTAAATTCTTTAATGTTGTGTATTATCTTTATTCATGTGCTGCATTGGCAAGTCGAATTTCACTACACCAATTGGTGTATGTGACAATAAATGTCCTTTGTCCTTTGTCCTTGAGTAGGGGGAACGGGTGAGTGATGGAATATCAGATTCAGATTCAACTTTATTGTCATTGTGCAGTGTACAGTACAGAGACAACGAAATGCAGTTAGCATCTCCCTAGAAGAGCGACATAAATATGAGCAGTAAATAAATAAATCTAATAAATCCTGGTGGGAGGAGTGTCCGGGGGGGGGGGGGTGTGATTGGCAGTCACCGAGGTACAGTGTTGAGTAGTGTAACCGCCGCAGGGAAGAAGCTGTTCCTGGACCTGCTGGTCCGGCAACGGAGAGACCTGTAGCGCCTCCCGGATGGTAGGAGGGTAAACAGTCTGTGGTTGGGGTGAGAGCAGTCCTTGGCGATGCTGAGCGCCCTTCGCAGACAACGCTTGCTTTGGACAGACTCAATGGAGGGGAGTGAGGAACCGGTGATGCGTTGGGCAATTTTCACCACCCTCTGCAGTGCTTTCCGGTCGGAGACAGAGCAGTTGCCATACCATACTGTGATGCAGTTGGTAAGGATGCTCTCGATGGTGCAGCGGTAGAAGTTCACCAGAATCTGAGGAGACAGATGGACCTTCTTTAGTCTCCTCAGGAAGAAGAGACGCTGGTGAGCCTTCTTGACCAGAGTTGAGGTATTGTTGGTCCAAGAGAGGTCATCGGAGATGTTGACCCCCAGGAACCTGAAGCTGGAAACACGTTCCACCTCCCTCCCATTAATGTGGATGGGGGTGTGCATGCCGCCCCTAGACTTCCTGAAGTCTACAATGAGCTCCTTGGTCTTCTTGGAATTAAGGGCCAGGTTGTTGTCAGCGCACCATGCTGCTAGGAGCTGGACCTCCTCCCTATAGGCCGACTCATCGTTGTTGCTGATGAGGCCAATCACCGTTGTATCATCTGCATACTTGATGATGGTGTTAGTACCATGTACAGGTGTGCAGTCGTAGGTGAAGAGGGAGTAGAGGAGGGGGCTCAGCACACAGCCCTGTGGAACGCCGGTGTTCAGGGTGAGGGTTGAAGAGGTGTGCTTGTCTAACCTAACAGACTGGGGTCTGTTGGTTAGAAAGTCCAGTATCCAGTTGCAGAGGGAGGGGTTGATGCCCAGATCACCGAGTTTGGTGATCAGTTTAGAGGGTATGATGGTGTTGAATGCTGAGCTGTAATCGATGAACAGCATTCTTACGTAAGTGTCTCTGTTGTCGAGGTGGGAGAGGGCGGAGTGAAGTGCCGTTGAGATGGCATCCTCCGTACTCCTGTTCTTGCGGTAGGCAAACTGATAGGGATCCAACGTGGGGGGTAGGCAGCCTTTGAGGTGTGCCAGGACCAGCCTCTCGAAGCACTTGGCGATGATGGGAGTAAGTGCAACTGGGCGGAAGTCGTTGAGGCTTGCCGCAGTGGAGTGTTTTGGCACCGGCACGATGGAGGTGGATTTAAGGCACGTGGGCACAACTGCTTGGGCAAGTGACAGGTTGAAGATGTCAGTCCAGACGTCTGTCAGCTGCGCAGCACAGGCCCTGAGGACGCGCCCGGGGATGCCGTCGGGGCCAGCAGCCTTACGTGCATTAGTCCTACTCAGTGCCACGTACACGTCGAAGGGGGTGAGTGAGAGGGGCTGGTGATCGGCAGGGAGCACCGCCTTGATGGCCAACTGCCGATTGTCCCTATCGAAACGGCCATAGAAGTGGTTGAGCTCCTCAAGGAAGGAGGCGTTACTGGATGTGGGGGTGGTGTTGGTGGGTCTGAAGTCCGTGATGGCCTGGATGCCTTGCCACATGCGTCGGGGGTCGGAGTTGTTGTTGAAGTGCTCCTCAATCCTGAGTTTATGGCAGTGCTTGGCCTTCTTTATGCCCTTCTTCAGGTTAGCCCTGGATGAACTATAGGCTCGGGCATCGCCTGACCTGAAAGCGTTTGGGGAACGGGGAACGGGACCCAATGGGTCCCACGGTCTAGTTTCCATTAAAATTCATTAAAGGGTGGAACATACAACAATATTAAATAAATTATACCTATCACATTACAGAAGGTAGTCATTTGGCCCATTGGGTCCATGCTCCTATTTCCCAGCACTCCTGCCACTTCACCCAACAAAAAGCTTTTCACTGTACCTCAGTACAGGTGATAATACTAAACTAAACTAAACTAAAGCACCATTGAACCATTGAACTAGAAACTAAACTAGAGTCACATGATAACATTTCAGCCTTGATTTTATTTAATTTTTGTTTGTTTTAGAGTCATAGTCATGGAGTCTTACAGCATGGAAACAGGCCCTTTGGCCCAACTTGCCCACACCAGCCAACATGTCCCATCTACACTAGTCCCACCTGCCTGTATTTGGCCCATATCCCTCCATGTACCTGTCTCAAAGAAGTCAGCCAATATCAGCTTAACTGGAACGAAAGCGAGCCAAACCCTTCAATACAGATCGTGTCCTACACAATATTCAAATTTCTCCGTTCCCCAAAGATAGATGAATCGAGGACATAGGTTTAAGGTGAAGGGGAAAACATTTAATAGGAAGCTGAGGAGTAAGTGTTTCACAAAGGGTGGTGGGTGTATGGAACAAGCTGCCAGAGTAGGTAGTTGAGGCTGGGGCTATCCCAACGTTTAAGAAACAGTTAGACAGGTACATGGATAGGACAGGTTTGGAGGGCTACGGACCAAACGCGGGCAGGTGGGACTAGTGTAGATGGGACATGTTGGCCGGTGTGGGCAAGTTGGGCCAAAGGGCCTGTTTCCACACTGTATCACTCAATGACCATGAATCTACAGCTGCCATTTAAAAAAAACCCATTCCACTTGAAGCAGGCCTCAGCTCCAACCAACTGTGGCTCCAGGATAAATCGATCACCTTCAGATAATTGAACTAATTTGCAGGTCTTTATAGATTTCCAGGTCACATGGGCCATAAGGACATAATCAATACAATTTAATTGATTTTCATTGAAATTGTTTTAAAATTTACCGAGGAAGTCAATGCCGCACCCCCTCACGTAAGTCACACAATATGAGTAGTAATGTACAACAGAATTACCATCACCACTGCACATTTATTTTGCTTGCTACAATTTGTTTTTTACCTGCAACACCTGAGCTGGATTTTTAATATTTAAAACTACTGGAAACATTTTGTTTTTAAATTTACCAAAGAAGTCAATGCCCCCCCCCCCCCCTCCGCTCAATCTAACCAGAACTGAGTTTGACAAATGAATTAGAAGTCACTTTCAATCAAGTTAATTCAAACTCCAATCTAATCCAAACTCCACTTACAACTTAACACAACAATTCAAAAAAAAATTTTTTTTACTACATTTTAAAACACTTCCTTATTGCACCACTTCACAATTTGAAATGCAATGCAACTGAATTTAATCAAAAAAATCAGAATAAAAACATTTCTAACAATGAAAGGGTGGCTTCGGTATGAATAAGTCCCATAAAGATGAACAAGGCTGTCTTTGTGTAAAATCATAAGAGATGGGGGAGATATTAAATTAATACTTCCTATTCAATTATGCTGATGAGAAGATGGGCGCCATGATGGCACAGCGGTAAGATTGCTGCCTTACAGCACCAGAGACCAGGGTTCGATCCTGACTACGGTTGCTGTCAGTATAGAGTTTGTACGTTCTCCCCGTGACCGCATGGGTTTTCTCCAAGGTCTTTGGTTTCCTTCCACACTCCAAAGACGTACAGGTTTGTAGGTTAATTGGCTTGGCATAAATGTAAACTGTCCCTAGATTGTGTAGGGTGATATTAGTGCGCGGGGATCGCTGGTCGATGCGGACTCGGTGGGCCGAAGGGCCTGTTTTCGCGCTGTATCTCTAAACTAAACTAAAGATCATGAAAGCAAAAGAATTCAGGCATAAGAATGGTGATGTCTTAGATCAGATATGAATTACAAAACAGGAAGTATTGCTAGTTTTAAAACACATGAAAGGTGGACAAATCCCCTGGGTCTGACCAAATACATCCTCGGACGTTGTGGGAAGCAAGGGAGGAAATTGTGGAGATTGTGGCAGAGATATTTGCATCATCATTAGCCATGGGTGAAGTTCCAAAAGACTGTTACACAGAAGATCATAAGTCATAAGTGATGATCTATCTCTCCCTCCTAACCCCATTCTCCTGCCTCCTCCCCATATCCACTGACACCCACACTAAACAAGAATCTACAGTATCTATCTTTGCCTTAAATATATCGACTGACTTCACCTCCACAGCCTTCTGTGGCAAAGAATTCCACAGATTCACCACCCTCTGACTAAAGAAATTCATCCTCATCTCCTTCCTAAAAGAAAGTCCTTTAATTCTGAGGCTATGACCTCTAGTCCTGGGCTCTCCCACTAGTGGAAACATCCTCTCCACATCCACTCTATCCAAGCCTTCCACTATTCTGTATGTTTCATTGAGGTCCCCCTTCATTCTTCTAAACTCCTGGCCCAGAGCCGTCAAACGCTCATCATATGTTAACCTATCATATGTACAGTATGCATTAGACAATAGACAATAGACGTATTAGAAGTATTTTTAGCGAGTCCCATATTATGTAAGTCGGGGAGTGTCTGTACATGAAAGGCAAATGCAATGCTAGCATTTATTTTTAGAGTACTAGAATATAAAAACAGGGATGTAATGCTGAGGCTTTGTGAGGCAATGGTGGGGCTCATGTTGTCGACCTCCCCGTGGTGAGCCCTGTCAACTGACCATAGTCAGGCGAACATCAGCAAACAGAGACAGCAGCAGAAGCAGAAGCCCTAATGCAACCTCAGTCGCCGTAGCTTGGCGCCAAACCGGAGCATGCGCCCTTCCTTTGGCGGGCACTGATGGATGTCGAACCGGATGTCATCACCCAGCTGCAGCTGAATGCGGAAGGCCTCACCACTTCTGCTGCCTCAAATGCAAGATGAAGAAGAAGGCAATGGTTAGACCGCATTTGGAGTATTGTGAGCAGTTTTGGGCTTAATATCTGAGGAAAGATGTGCTGGCGCAGGAGAAGGTCCAGAGGAGGGTTTACAAGAATGATCCCAGGAATGAGTGGGTTAACATATGTGAGCATTTGATGGCACTGGGCCTGTATTTGGTGGAATTTAGAAAGATGAGGGGGAACCTTATTGAAACTTACTGAATAGTGAAAGGCTTGGATAGAATGGATGTGGAGAGGATATTTCCACTTGTGGGAGAGTCTAGGACCAGAGGCTATTGCCTCAGAATAAAAGGACATACCTTTAGGAAAGTGATAAGGAGGAATTTCTTTAGGTGAATCTGTGGAATTCATTGCCACAGAAGGCTGTGGAGGCCATGTCAATGGATATCTTTAAGGCAGAGATTGACAGATTCTTGATTGGTTCGTGCGTCAGGGGTTATGGGGAGAAGGCAGGAGAATGGGGTTGAGAAGGAAAGATAGATTGACCATGATTGAATGGCTGAGTAGACTTGATGGGCCGAATGGTCTAATTTTTTTCTTAGCACTTATGAAATAAGCTCAGATGTTTGCATGCATGAAATATTGGAAATCTTGGTGGGACTTACACGGATGGGATGCTGGCAATTCCACACAATAGCTTTGAAACAAAATAAAGACAATGGAAAGTCAATCAATTAACATGGATTGTCATTGATAAATTCTTCAGGCTATTAATAAAGACGTTTAAAATTACTATACTGAAATATGAACAAATTTTGTTTACATATGATTTGTATTGATAGATCCAACCAGAGACCTCATTGGTGACAATATAATATTTTTTGTCATTTGTCAATGTGGCAGAAAGTAATCATCAACAGAAGTTACAAATAATCATCACTTGACTTTGATGGCGCTTAGTTTAATTTAGTTGAGTTGAGATATACAGCGCAAAAACAGGCCCTTCAGCCCACCGAGTTCATGCCGACCAGCGATCCCCGCACATTAACACTACCCTACACACACTAGGAACAATTTACATTTATACCAAGCCAATTAACCTACAAGCCTGTGTAAGAAGGAACTGCAGATGCTGGTTTAAACCGAAGATAGACACAAAAAGCTGGAGAAACGCGGCAGGACAGGCAGCATCTCTGGAGAGAAGGAAAGGGTGACGTTTCTGCTGCCTGTCCCGCTGAGTTACTCCAGCTTTTTGCGTCAACCTATAAGCCTGTGCATCTTTGGAGTGAGGTAGAAAACCGAAGATCTCGGAGAAAACACAGACAGGGGAATGTACAAACTCCTTACAGACAGCATCCGAGGTCAGGATCGAACCCGGGTCTCTGGTGCTGTGAGGCAGCAATACCGCCGCACCACCGTGCTGCCGTGGTATTTGGTTCATCTTAGATTTTCCACGGTAGGCTCTAAATTGGATGCCTGATGACTTTCTAAAGTCTGTTTTCCAAAGGTCTTGAAATGTGGGGCGTAGATCCCATCATTTATGAGGCAGCATTAACGTGAACAAGAAATAAAAGTGCGGTGGCTGGTTGCCCCATTTTTCTGGAATAAAATCCTCAGCCAGACAGAAAGACACCAATTATCGGGGGCAAAGCATTCAGTTAAATTGTTTAAAAGTGCAATAGATTATATACATCGGTGTTCATAAGGTCATAAGGACATAAGTGATAGGAGCAGAATTAGGCCATTTGGCCCATCGAGTCTACTCCGCCATTCAATCATGGCTGATCTATCTTTCCCTCCCAACCCCATTCTCCTGTCTTCTCTCCATAACCCCTGACACCCCACTAATCAATGCCCTATGGTATACTCCAACTAAGCCACTATTTTGGGATCTTTGAATTGTTTGAGTCACTTAGTTACGTGCAAGTTTTGTGGGTTCCTGGAACGTGTTGCCAGGGATGGTGGTGGAAGCAGACAAGAGGCTTTTAGAGAAGCACATGGATGTGCAGGGAATGGAGAGATATAGATCAGGTGTAAGCGGAGGAGATGAGATTAACTTGGCATCATGTTCGGCATGGACATTGAGGCCAAGGGCACTCCTGCATTCCTATGCTGCATTGTTCTATGTTCTGGTGCTGATGTCTTACTGCTCCAGAGAGCCAGGATTGATCCTGATCTCAGGTGCTATCTGCATTGAGTTTTTTTCTTTGCCTTGGAATTGCACGTTTCCAAAAGGTACTCTAGACAATAGACAATAGACAATAGACAATAGATGCAGCAGTAGGCCATTTGGCCCTTCGAGCCAGCACCGCCATTCAATGTGACTATGGCTGATCATCCCCAATCAGTACCCCGTTCCTGCCTTCTCCCCATATCCCCTGACCCCTATTTTTAAGAGCCCTATCTAGCTCTCTCTAGAAAGCATCCAGAGAACCTGCCTCCACCGCCCTCTGAGGCAGAAAATTCCACAGACTCACCACTTTCTACAGCGAATCGTCTCCGTTCTAAATGGCTTGCTCCTTATTCTTAAACTGTGGCCCCTGGCTCTGGAATCCCCCAACATCGGGAACATGTTTCCTGCCTCTAGCGTGTCCAAGCCCTTAACAATCTCATATGTTTGAATGAGATCTCCTCTCATCCTTCTAAACTCCAGAGTGTACAAGCCCAGCTGCTCCATTCTCTCAGCATATGACAGTCCCGCCATCCCGGGAATTAACCTTGTAAACCTACGCTGCACTCCCTCAATAGCAAGAATGTCCTTCCTCAAATTGGGCGACCAAAACTGCACACAATACTCCAGGTGTGGTCTCACTAGGGCTCTGTACAACTGCAGAAGGACCTCTTTTCTCCTATATTCGATTCCTCTTGTTATAAAGGCCAGCATGCCATTTGCTTTCTTCACTGCCTGCTGTACCTTCATAGACTGATGTACAAGGACCCCCAGATCCCGTTGTACTTCCCCTTTTCCCAACTTGACGCCATTTAGATAGTAAAAATTATACATTTTACAGCCATTTTTCTTGCTATTAGGAGATTACCAAGTAAATGCACAATACACATCATATAACCATAACAGCACTCAGACCATAACCCTCCATTCCTTTCCCGTCCATATACCCATCCAATCTATTTTTAAAGGATAAAATCGAACCAGCCTCCACCACTTCCACTGGAAGCTCATTCCACACAGCTACCACTCTCTGAGTAAAGAGGTTCCCCCTAATGTTCCCCCTAAACTTCTGTCCCTTAATTCTCAAGTCATGTCCCCTTGTTTGAATCTTCCCTACTCTCAATGGGAAAAGCTTATCCACATCCACTCTGTCTAACCCGCTCATAATTTTAAAGACCTCTATCAAGTCCCCTCTTAACCTTCTGCGCTCCAAAGAATAAAGACCTAACTTGTTCAACCTTTCTCTGTAACTTAGTTGCTGAAATCCAGGCAACATTCTAGTACATCTCCTCTGTACTCTCTCTATTTTGTTGATATCCTTCCTATAATTAGGCGACCAAAATTGTACTCCATACTCCAGAATTGGCCTCACCAATGCCTTGTACAATTTTAACATTACATCCCAACTTCTATATTCAATGCTCTGATTTATAAAGGCCAGCACACCAAAAGCTTTCTTTACCACCCTATCTACATGAGATTCCACCTTCAGGGAACGATGCACAGTTATTCCTAGATCCCTCTGTTAAACTGCATTCCTCAATTCGCTACCATTTACCATGTACGTCCTATTTTGATTTGTCCTGCCGAGATGTAGCACCTCACATTTATCAGCATTAAACTCCATCTGCCATCTTTCAGCCCACTCTTCCAAATGGCCTAAATCTCTCTGTAGACTTTCAAAATCGACTTCATTATCCACAACACCACCTATCTTAGTATCATCTGCATACTTACTAATCCAATTTTCCACACCATCATGCAGATTATTGATGTACATGACAAACAACAGTGGACCCAACACAGACCCCTGAGGCACCCCACTAGTCACCAGCCTCCAACCTGACAAACAGCCATCCACCATTACTCTCTGGCATCTCCCATTCAGCCACAGTTGAATCCATCTTGCTACTCCACCATTAATACCCAACAATTGAATCTTCTTAACCAACCTTCCATGAGGAAACTTGTCAAAGGCCTTACTGAAGTCCATATAGACAACATCCACTGCTTTACCCTCATCAATTTCCCTAGTAACCTCTTCGAAAAATTCAAGAAGATTAGTCAAACATGACCTTCCAGGCACAAATCCATGTTGACTGTTCCTAATGAGACCCTGCTTATCCAGATGCTTATATATATTATCTTTAAGTATCCTTTCCATTAATTTGCCCACCACTGACGTCAAACTAACAGGTCTATAATTGCTAGGTTTACTCTTGGAACCCTTTTTAAACAACGGAACAACATGCGCAGTACACCAATCCGCCGGCACTATTCCCGTTTCTAATGACATTTGAAATATCTCTGTCATAGCCCCTGCTATTTCTACACTAACTTCCCTCAATGTCCTAGGGAATATCCTGTCAGGACCTGGAGACTTATCCGTTTTCATATTTTTCAAAAGTGTCCGCACCTCCTCTTCTTTGGATCTCATAGTTTCCATTGCTACTCTGCTTGTTTCCCTTACCTCACATAATTCCATATCCTTCTCCTTGGTGAATACCGAAGAAAAGAAATTGTTCAATATCTCCCCCATCTCTTTTGGCTCTGCAGATACCTGTCCACTCTGACTCTCTAATGGACCAATTTTATTCCTTGTTATCCTTTTGCTATTAATATAGCTGTAGAAACCGTTTGGATTTACTTTCACCTTACTTGCCAAAGCAACCTCATATCTTCTTTTAGCTTTTCTAATTTCTTTCTTAATATTCTTTTTACATTCTTTATACTCATCAAGCACCTCATTTACTCCATGCTGCCTATAATTATTGTAGATCTCTCTCTTTTTCCGAACCGTGTCCAATTTCCCTTGAAAAACATTGCTCTTTCCAATTTTTACTATTTCCTTTCAACCGTACAGGGACATAAAGATTCTGTACTCTTAAAATGTTACCCTTAAATGTCCTCCATTTCTCTTCTACATCCTTCCCATAAAACAACATGTCCCAATTCACTCCTTTTAAATCCTTTCACATCTCCTCAAAGTTAGCCTTTCTCCAATCAAAAATCTCAACCCTAGGTCCAGTTCTGACCCTTTCCATAATTATATTGAAACTAATGGTATTGTGATCACTGGACCCGAAGTGCTCCCTGATGCATACCTCCGCCACCTGCCCTGTCTCATTTCCTAACAGGAGGTCCAGCACTGCCCCTTCTCTAGTAGGTACCTCTATGTATTGCTGCAAAAAACTATCCTGCACACATTTTACAAACTCCAAACCATCCAGCCCTTTTACAGAATGTGTTTCCCAGTCTATGTGTGGAAAATTGAAATCTCCCACAATCACTACCTTGTGCTTACTACTAATATCTGCTATCTCCTTGCATATTTGCTCTTCCAAATCTCGCTCCCCATTTGGCGGTCTATAATACACCCCTATAAGTGTTGCTACACCTTTCCCATTTCTCAGTTCCACCCAAATAGCCTCCCTAGACGAGCCCTCTAATCTATCCTGCCAAAGCACTGCTGTAATATCTTCCTTGACAAGCAATGCAACACCCCCACCTCTTGCCCCTCCAATTCTATCACCACTGAAGCAACGAAATCCTGGAATATTTAGTTTCCAATCACAGCCCTCCTGCAACCATGTTTCACTGATCGCCACAACATCATACTTCCAGGTGTCAATCCAGGCTCCAAGCTCATCCACCTTTCTTACAATGCTCCCTGCATTAAAATATACACATTTAAGAAACACACCACCACTTATTCTCTGTTTATTATTTTTTTCTTCTTTCTCCCCTACATTTTGGGTCCGAGTGCTTCCCTTCTCTGCCTCCTGCCTCCCATATTTTCTACTAGCTTTCTCTATTTGAGTCCCTCCCCCCAACCGTTCTAGTTTAAAGTCTCCCCAGTAGCCTTTGCAAATCTCCCCGCCAGGATATTGGTCCCCCTCGGGTTCAAGTGAATGGCTCCTTCTTTGTCGTAAGAAGTAATTAAGAAGGTTTGTAACAGTTCAAAACTGGTTCAAAATGGTTGCTCGCCACCAAGTTCCCAAAAGTGAAATTATGTCGATAAAACCAAAAGACTCAACACACCTCAGGAAATTCCCCTTTAAAATAGCTACAGAAAAATTCAAATATTTGGGAATAGAAATTACTAGAAATTACCAGGATATGTTTAAAGCCAATTATAATCCCTTACTTAAGAAATTAAATAATATGATTAAATTCTGGAAAACACTTCCGATGTCCTTAATAGGCAGAATAAATGCGATAAAAATGATTTTCTTACCACAAATCCTATACCTATTTCAATCAATACCTATATATCTCCCAAAAAAGTTTTTCAAAAAATTGGACTCAGACATTACAAATTTTATATGGGATTGTAAATCCCATAGAATACAAAGAGCACACCTTAATAAACGAAAAGGGCTGGGGGGTCTAGCGCTCCCTAACTTTATGTATTATAATTGGGCAGTAAATATTAAAAATATGATTCACCTGCTGGACAATTCTGCCCAGCAGGCAGACTGGATTATAATGGAAAAAGGGGACTGTTCCCCGAGTAATATAGGAGCGATTATTCTCTCTCCAATAAATTTGAAGAATAAAAATTATAATAAAAACCCAATTATAAATAGCACAATTAGAACATGGAAACAAATAAAACAGAATCTAAAATTAAGAAACCTATCTCTCTCAATACCAATAGTTAATAACCCATCGTTTAAACCTTCAACCATAGACAAATCATTTATACAATGGGAAAGAATGGGAATCAAAACGCTCGAAGATCTGTATGAATTGGGAAAATTACTATCATTTCAACAACTACAACTCAAATATAATTTGAAAAATAATCAATATTTTAAATATCTACAAATTCGTGATTACCTGAAAAAATACACAAAAGACTATCATAATATGCCTTCCGACTTACTAGATGAAGCAATGAAGACAAAGGCGGAATCAGCTAATCTAATATCGTACTTATACAATATCATTTTAAACATAGAAATACCCACAACAGATGGAATTAGAAGAGACTGGGAACAAGAATTAGCTATAAACATTTCAAAAGAGAGCTGGGATAACCATTTACTACAGGTGCATAAATGTTCGATCAACGTACGACATACGCTCATCCAATTCAAAACATTACATAGACTATATTATTCAAAAACTAAATTAAATAAAATCTTTCCTAATGTTTCACCAATCTGTGATAAATGTCTATGTCAAGAAGTTACCATAGCGCATTCTTTTGTTTTTTGTACAAAAATCCAAAAATTCTGGTATGAAATATTTGATATTTTCTCAAAATTAATTAAAATAAAACTGGTACCAAAACCAGAATGGATCATTTTTGGAATATCGGAAGGTATCCCTGAATTAAACGTGTATCAGAAGAACTTATTCAATTACGGGCTAATAATGGGAAAAAAGCTCATACTTAAATTCTGGAAAAATGCGCCCACACCAACAATAAAAATGTGGACATCAAATATGTTGGAAACATTACATCTGGAAGAGATGAGATTCCTCTTAGCAGGTAAAGCAGACCAATTCCAAAAGACGTGGTCTACGTTTCTGGACCTATTACAAGCATGAGGTGCAATAGTAATTTAAAAAATAAATAAAGAAAGAAATGGTATCAGGACCTGGTAATGGGAGGTAAAACAATAAAAACAGACTTGGCTGGTGGTTCCCTTTCTGCGATTGTTCCTACTTTCTTTTTCTTTCTTTTCTAGGATCTACTTTCTTACTTTACTTCCTTCTCTAACTTCTTTTCTAAGGGGCTTTCTTTTCACAACACTCTCTTGCACTTCACGACTCTTGCGCACTTTCTTTACTTTTCTTACTTCTATCTTTCTCTTAAAGCTCAAAAAAATGAAGCGGTATAAAAAATGTATTAAGATATAAGTGTTGTGTATTACTGTAATTTACCGTACTTCTAATAAAAATAATTTAAAAAAAAATAAAAAAAAGTAAATTAGGGATGGGCGAAAACTGCTGGTCCTGCCAATGATATCCACATCCTAAAAATTAAGTTTAGTTTAGTTTATTGTTGTCATGTGTACTGAGGTACAGTGAAAAGCTTTTATCTTGCCTGCCATCCAGTCACAAAAAGATTATGCATGATTACAGTCAGGCTGGCCACAGTGTACAGATACAGGATGAAAGGTATATTATTTAGTGCAAATTTCAGCTGAAATTAAGATAGTACGAAGGTCTCCAATGATGTAGATGGAAGGTCAGGACCACTCTCTAGGTGCTGAGAGGACAGTTCAGTTGCCTAATGACAGCAGGCAAGAAATTATCCCTGAATCTGGAGGTATGCGTTTTCACTCTTGCCTGATGGGAGAGGGGAGTAGAGGGAGTGTCTGAGGCGAGGCTGATCTTCGATTATTTAGGTGGTCTTGCCGAGGCAGCGTGAAGTGTAGGTGGAATCCATGGAAAGGAGGTTGGTTTGCATGATGGTCTGGGCTACATCCACAACTCCCTGCAATTTCCTGCTGTCTTGGATGGAGTTGTTCGCAAACTACACTGTGATGCATTCCAATAAAATGCGTTCTACAGCACATCAGTAGAAGTTGGTGAGAGTTGTAGGGGACATGCAGAACTTCCTAAGCTTTCTAAGGAAGTAAAAGCGTTGGTTTGCCTTCTTGACCATTGCTTCGGTGTGGCTGATTCGGGAAAATTGCTCTTGATATTTACTCTTAAAAACTTAAAGAACAGAGATGCCTAGTTGCTGTTCTGCAAATATGGTTTACATTTCTGTAGGAAATGACGTGAAGGTATATGAAGGTAGACACAAAATGTTGGAGTAACTCAGCAGGACAGGCAGCATCTCTGGAGAAAAGGAATGGGTGACATTTCGGGTCCTCTTATGTTTTCACCCAAAAACCTTAGTAAATCGTTTTTTCATGATTACAGTCATGGGCGTTGTGTACAGGCCACCTAACAGTAGTAGTGAAGTTGGGGATGGCATCAAACAGGAAATTAGAAATGCGTGCAACAAAGGTAAAACAGTTATAATGGGTGACTTCAATCTACAGGGGTGCTGAGGAAGAGGATTTCTTGGAATGTATGTGGGATAGTTTTCTAAACCAACATGTAGAGGAACCAACGAGAGAGCAGGCTATTCTAGACTGGGTATTGAGTAATGAGGAAGGGTTAGTTAACAGTCTTGTTGTACGTGGCCCCTTGGGCAAGAGTGATCATAATATGGTTGAGTTCTTCATTAGGATGGAGAGTGACATGGTTAATTCAGAAACAATGGTTCTGAACTTAAAGATAGGTAACTTTGAGGGTATGAGAGGTGAATTGGCCAAGATTGACTGGCGATTAATTCTTAAAGGGTTGACGGTGGATATGCAATGGAAGGCATTTAAAGGCTGCATGGATGAACTACAAAAATTGTTCATCCCAGTTTGGCAAAAGAATAAATCAGGGAAGGTAGTGCATCCGTGGATAACAAGGGAAATCAGGGATAGCAAAAGATGAAGCGTACAAATTAGCCAGAAAAAGCAGCCGACCAGAGGACTGGGAGAAATTCAGAGACCAGCAGAGGAGGACAAAAGGCTTAATTAGGAAAGGGAAAATAGATTATGAAAGAAAACTGGCAGGGAACATTAAAACTGACTGCAAAAGATTTTATAGATATGTGAAGAGAAAGAGATTAGTTAAAACAAATGTAGGTCCCTTGCAGTCAGAAACAGGTGAATTGATCATGGGGAACAAGGACATGGCGGACCAATTGAATAAGTACTTTGGTTCCGTCTTCACTAAGGAAGACATAAATAATCTGCCGGAAATAGCAGGGGACCGCGGGTCAAAGGAGATGGAGGAACTGAGTGAAATCCAGGTGAGCTGGGAAGTGGTGTTAGATAAATTGAATGGATTAAAGGCCGATAAATCCCCAGGGCCAGATAGGCTGCATCCCAGAGTACTTAAGGAAGTAGCTCCAGAAATAGTGGATGCATTAGTGATAATTTTTCAAAACTCTTTAGATTCTGGAGTAGTTCCTGAGGATTGGAGGGTAGCTAATGTAACCCCACTTTTTAAAAAGGGAGGGAGAGAGAAAACGGGGAATTACAGACCAGTTAGTCTAACATCGGTAGTGGGGAAACTGCTAGAGTCAGTTATTAAAGATGGGATAGCAGCACATTTGAAAAGTGGTGAAATCATTGGACAAAGTCAGCATGGATTTACGAAAGGTAAATCATGTCTGACGAATCTTATAGAATTTTTCGAGGATGTAACTAGTAGAGTGGATAGGGGAGAACCAGTGGATGTGTTATATCTGGACTTTCAGAAGGCTTTCGACAAGGTCCCACATAAGAGATTAGTATACAAACTTAAAGCACACGGTATTGGGGGTTCAGTATTGATGTGGATAGAGAACTGGCTGGCAAACAGGAAGCAAAGAGTAGGAGTAAACGGGTCCTTTTCACAATGGCAGGCAGTGACTAGTGGGGTACCGCAAGGCTCAGTGCTGGGACCCCAGCTATTTACAATATATATTAATGATTTGGACGAGGGAATTGAATACAACATCTCCAAGTTTGCGGATGACACTAAGCTGGGGGGCCAGTGTTAGCTGTGAGGAGGATGCTAGGAGGCTGCAAGGTGACTTGGATAGGCTGGGTGAGTGGGCAAATGCATTGCAGATGCAGTATAATGTAGATAAATGTGAAGTTATTCACTTTGGTGGCAAAAACAGGAAAGCAGACTATTATCTAAATGGTGGCCGATTAGGAAAAGGGGAGATGCAACGAGACCTGGGTGTCATGGTACACCAGTCATTGAAAGTAGGCATGCAGGTGCAGCAGGCAGTGAAGAAAGCGAATGGTATGTTAGCATTCATAGCAAAAGGATTTGAGTATAGGAGCAGGGAGGTTCTACTGCAGTTATACAGGGTCTTGGTGAGACCACACCTGGAGTATTGCGTACAGTTTTGTTCTCCAAATCTGAGGAAGGACATTATTGCCATAGAGGGAGTGCAGAGAAGGTTCACCAGACTGATTCCTGGGATGTCAGGACGTTCATATGAAGAAAGACTGGATAGACTCGGCTTGTACTCGCTAGAATTTAGGAGATTGAGGGGGGAATCTTATAGAAATGTACAAAATTCTTAAGGGGTTGGACAAGTTAGATGCAGGAAGATTGTTCCCGATGTTGGGGAAGTCCAGGACAAGGGGTCACAGTTTAAGGATAAGGGGGAAATCCTTTAGGACCGAGATGAGAAAACTTTTTTCACACAGAGAGTGGTGAATCTCTGGAACTCTCTGCCACAGAAGGTATTTGAGGCCAGTTCATTGGCTATATTTAAGAGGGAGTTAGATGTGGCTCTTGTGGCTAAAGGGATCAGGGGGTATGGAGATACTGAATTGGATGATCAGCCATGATCATATTGAATGGCGGTGCAGGCTCGAAGGGCCGAATGGCCTACTCCTGCACCTATTTTCTATGTTTCTATGTTTCTATGTTTCTCAGAAATGAATATTATAAATAAAAATGTTTCCCCAATAACTAAACAATTCATTGTATATTTCCAATGCAAAAACCTTGTTTTGATGTGCAAGTTGATGGCTTGCAAAAGTTGGATGTAGCAGCTAACTCGTGGCCAGATGTAAGGAGCAGCTGCGAGCTGCCAGAGCATTGATTGATCTCCGGTTGCAAAGGAAGAAGATCTTGCTGACAGGATTTCTACCGACGGTATCTTGCTCACTAATCTCTCTTTTGTATTTGTTTACAACTCTCTCTCCATTTTCACATTCCAGCAGTATATCACTGCCAACATAAACACGACGTATACCCCGGCCTGTCCACCTGATACAATGAACAAAATAGGGCAGCATGGCGGTGCAGCGGTAGAGTTGCTACTTACGGCACCAGTGACCTGGGTTCGATCCTGACTACGGGTGCTGTCCGTACGGAGTTTGTACATTCTCCCCGTGGGTGACCTGCGTGGGTTTGTACCTTCTCCCCGTGACCTGCTTTCGCTGTCCCGAAAGCAGGAGCTGATATAATTAATTGGTATTCCCTATTCAACTGTCAGAAGGCAATTCATTTAGGTGATTATTTATTGATGAATGCTGAATCAGTGTATGGTGCTTGTGGGATGATATGAGGAAATCACAGCTGCATTCTTGTCTAGCTACATGATCCTGACACGGGAATCACTCCACACATGGTCCACATCATTCAAAAAGTGAAAAGGCAGCCACGCAGTGGAAATATTTCATGCTCCAATGTTTTTCAACCGACAATGGTTTGAATGCACCATATTGCAAAACATAAATCTTACTGACCATACTAATATTTTAGCAGGACATTATTGTGCAACGGTCTTGGGAAAATAGACAGTTCTGTCAGGGTAGCTGAATCTTGGATTATTTTCTCAGAATCTGGTTTCCTTTGAAGAGTATTTTACTTCAAGGGTACATACAATCTTAAAGGTTGCACTGCAAGAGGTTGCTCTCATGAGAAATAAATATTTTTCTCCTCTTTCTCTCGTGTTCGTTGTTCTTTTCATTGTTCTTATTTTTCTTTCCTCTTCTTTCAAGTTTCGTTTAGAGATCGAGCGCAGAAACAGGCCCTTCGGCCCACTGAGTCTGCATCGATCAGCGTTCCCCGGATACTAGCGCTATTCTACGCACCAGGGACAAGTAAAGAGAAAAACATTCAGTGCGAGAAAATGTCCAGTAAAGTCTGATTAAAGATAGTCCAAGGGTCTCCAATGAGACTTTGAATGATGTGGACTATGTTTCGAGTGATACCTATGTTAGGATCGTGCAGCAACACACGTGCAGCTGTGTTTTTCTCATTTTATTTAGAGTACAGTGTGCAGTTCTGCAGTGTCGCCCCATTAGATGTGGAAGCTTTGGAGAGGGTGCAGAGGAGGTTTACCAGAATGCTGCCTGGATTAGAGCCTAGTCTGAAGAAGGGTCTCAACCCGAAATGTCACCCATTCCTTCTCTCCAGAGATGCTGCCTGTCCCGCAGAGTTACTCCAGCTTTTTGTGTCTATCTTCGGTTTAAACCAGCATCTGCAGTTCCTTCCGACACACTTAGAGGATTTCAGCTGCAGGTTGGATGGACTTGAATTGTTTTTCTCTGGAACGTCAGTGGTTGACGGGAGATTTGAAATTATGAGAAGCATAGATAGGGTAGACAGTCAGAGTAGTTTTCCTACGGTGGAAATATCCAACACGAGAGGGCATTACTATAATGTGAAAGGAGAGACGTTTAATGGAGATGTGCGGGGCAAGGTTTTTTTTTACACAGTTAGTGGTGGAGGCTTGGAACACATTGCCTGGAGTGGTGGCGGTGGTAGATACGACAGTGGCTACCTTTTAAGAAGCTTTGAGATAGACACATGGATATGCGGGGAATGGAGGGATATGGGTCACTTACAGTATATCAGGAGATAGATAATGCATGTAGGAAACTGGTCATGGGGGATTTCAATATGCAGGTCGACTGGGAAAATAAGGTTGGTACTGAATCCCAAGAGAAGGAATTTGTAGAATGTCTGTGGGAATGGCTTTTCAGAGCAGCTTGTGGTTGAGCCCAATAGGGAAAAGGCAATTTTCAATTTGCTGTGGTGCAATGAATCAGATTTGATTAGGGTGCTTAAGGAGGAGGAACCCCTAGGAGGCAGTAATCATAATCTAAAAAAATTCAACCTGCAGTTTGAGAAAGATAAACTGAACTAAGATGTTTTGATTTCACTGTCGAGTAAAGGTAACGAACGAGGCATGAAACATACCAAATATTGAAAGGCTTGGATAGAATGGATGTGGAGAGGATGTTTCCACTAGTGGGACAGTCTGGACCAAAGGTCATAGCCTCAGAATTAAAGGACGTTCTTTTAGGAAGGAGATGAGAAATGTCTTTAGTCAGTAGGTGGTGAATCTGTGGAATTCTTTGCCACAGAAGGCTGTGGAGGCAAAGTCAGTGGATATTTTTAAGGCACTGATAGATAGATTCTTGATTAGTACGGGTGTCAGAGGTTACGGGGTGAAGGCAGGCAAATGCAGTTAGGAGGGAGAGATAGATCAGCCGTGATTGAATGGCGGAGTAGACTTGATGGGCCGGATGGCCTAATTCTACTCCTATCACTTATGATCTAAACTAGCCAATAATATTTTAAAAAGGACAGCAAAAGCTTTTTCAGATATATAAAGTGTATAAGAGAGGCAAGAGTGTACAATGAACCACTGGAAAATGATGCTAGAGAAGTAGTAATAGGGAACAAAGAAGTGGCGGATGAACTGAATAAGTATTTTGCATCATTTTCACAGTGGAAAACACCAGCAACATGCCAGAAATTCAAGAGCGTCAGGAGCTAGAAGTGTGCGGTCACTATTAGAAACATAGAAAAATAGGTACAGGAGTAGGCCATTCGGCCCTTCGAGCCAGCATATGATCATGGCTGATCATCTAAAATCAGTACCCCTGTTCCTGCTTTTTCCCCATATCCTTTGATTCCTTTAGCCCTAAGAGCTAAATCTAACTCTCTCTACAGAGAGAATGAGGAGAAGGTGCTTGGGAAGCTGAAAGGTCAGAAGGTGGATAAGTCACCTGGACCGGATGGACTACTCCTCCAGGATTCAGAGGTAGCTTGGAGGCAGTAGTAGTGATCTTTCAAGGGTCACTAGAGTCAGGAATGGTTCCAGGGGACCGGAAAATTGCGAATGTACTTGGAAGCACATGATAAAATCGGCCAAAGTCAGCATAGTTTTGTCAAGAGGAGATCTTGCCTGACAAACCTGTCGGAATCTTTGAAGAATTGACAAGCATGATGGACAAAGGAGAGTAAGTGGATGTTTGTTTACTTGGAATTTAAGAGGGCCTTTGATAAAGATGACGCACGTGAGGCTGCTAAATGAGACAGGAGTGCATGGTATTAGAGGCAAGGTACTAGCTTGGATAGAAGATTGGCAGAAGGCAAAGAGTGGGAATAAAGGGGACCTTTTCTTGCTGGTTTCCGGTGACTATTGGTGTTCCAAAGGGATCGGTATTAGATTCATTACTTTTCACATTATCTGTAAATGATCTGGATGATGGAATTGATTACTTTGTGGCCAAGTTTGCAGGTGATACGAAGATAGGTGGAGGGACAGGTAATCTTGCGGAAGCAGGAAGTCTGCAGAAGGACTTGGACAGGTTGGGAGAATGTCAAAGAAGTGGAAATGGAATGCAGCAGAGCAAAGTGCAAGGTCATGCACTTAGGTAGAAGGAATAAAGGCGTGAACTACTTTCTAGAGAGGATTCAGAAATCGGATGTGCAAAGGGACGCAGGAGTGCTGGTGCAAGATGCCCAAAATGTTAATTTGCAGGTTGAGTCAGCAGGAAGGAAGTCAAATGCAATGTTAGAAATATAAAAATAGGTGCAGGAGTAGGCCATTCAGCCCTTTGAGCCAGCACCACCATTCATATGATCATGGCTGATCATCCAAAATCAGTACCCCGTTCCTGCTTTTTCCCCATATCCCTAGATTCCGTTATTTCTAAGAGCTAAATCTAACTCTTTCTTGAAAACATCCTATGAAGTGGCCTCCACTGCCTTCTGTGGCAGAGAATGCCACAGATTCATAACTCTCTGGGTGAAAAGGTTTTTCCTCATGTTATCATTCAATGAATATCAATGAATGTTAGCATTCATTTCAGGAGGACTATAATGTAAAAGCAAGTATGTAATGACAAGGCACTGGTGAGGTCACATTTAGAATATTGTGGGTAGACAAAAATGCTGGAGAAACTCAGCGGGTGAGAGCATCTATGGAGCGAAGGAAATAGGCAACGTTTCGGGCCGAACCCCTTTTTCAGACTGATGTGAGGGTGGGGGGCGGGAAGAAGAAAGGAAGAGGAGGAGCCAGAGGGCTAGAGGGAGAGCTGAGAAGGGGAGGAGACAGTAAGGATTACCTGATATTAGAGAAGTCAAATGTTCATACTGCTGGGGTACAAACTGCTCAAGCGAAATATGAGGTGCTGCTCCTCCAATTTCCGGTGGTCCTCACTCTGACCATGGAGGAGGCCCAGGATAGAAAGGTCGGATTTGGAATGGGAGGGGGAGTTGAAGTGCTGAGCCACCAGGAGATCAGGTTGGTTATCTTCGTTAGAATATTGTGAGCAGTTTTAGGCCCCATATCGGCGGGAGATTGTGCTGGCGGTGGAGAGGGTCCAGAAGAGGTTTATGGGAATGATTCCGGGATGATTGGGTTTACATATGAGGAGCATTTGATGGCTCTGTGCCTGTACTTGTTGGAGTTTAGAGGATGAGGGGGTGGTCTCATTGAAGCTTATCGAATAATGAAAGGCCAATAGACTGGATGTTGAGAGGATGTTTCCAGTAGTCGGAAAGTCTAGGACACATCCTCAGAATTAAAGGACGTACCTTAAGAATGGAGATGAGGAGGGATTTATTTAGCCAAATGGTGGAGAATCTGTGGAATTGATTGCTACAGATGGCTATGGAGGCCAAGTCATTGGGTATTTTTAAAGCAGAGATTGACAGGTTCTTGATTACTAAGGGTGTCAAAAGTTAGGATGGCACAGTGGCACAAAAGTAGTGTTGCTGCCTTACAGCGCCAGAGACCTGGGTTCGATCTTGATGGATGCTGCCTGTACAAAGTATGTACGTTCTCCCTGTGACTGTGTGGGTTTTCTCCGGGCGCTCTGGTTTCCCCCACCAACACTCCAAAGATGTACAGGTCTGTAGGTTAATTGGCTTCTGTACATTGTAAGTTGTCCCTAGTGTGTAGGATAGTTCTAGTGTACGGGATGATCACTGGTCGACACAGACTCGGTGGGCCGAAAGGCCTGTTTCCTTGCTGTATCTCTAAAGTCTAAAGTTATGTGGAGAAGGAGAATGGGGTTGAGAGGGAAAAATAGATCAGCCATGATTGAATGGCGGAGCAGACTCCATGGACTGAATGGCTTAATTCTGCTCCTATTGTATGTCTTACGGTCTTATGGTCATCTCCATGTGTTGAAAACCTTGAAGGGTTGAGTATCTCCCAAATCTATAAATATATTGCAGGTTGGTGACAGTAAAGTGAAAGGAAAAGTGCTGAAGATGTCTCCCAACCCTCTTGGCACTGAACCTTTATTTTCAGATGTCCTTGTTTAGTTTAGTTTTAATTTAGAGATACAGCGCGGAAACAGGCCCTTCGGCCCACCGAGTCCGCGCCGACCAGTGATCCCCGCACATTAACACTATCCTACACGCACTAGGGACAATTTTTACATTTACCAACCCAATTAACCTACAAACCTGTACATCTTTGGAGTGTGGGAGGAAACCGAAGATCTCGGAGAAATCCCACGCAGGTCACGGGGAGTACGTACAAACTCCGTACAGACAGCACCCGTAGTCGGGATCGAACCCGGGTCTCCGGCGCTGCATTCGCTGTAAGGCAGCAACTCTACCGCTGTGCCACCATGACTGTTTATCGGTTCCTCGTGAGGGCTGGGAGATGGAAAGTTACGCAAAATCTCTCAACTGCACAGTGAGTTCTGAGGTGCCTACCCTCCCTGAGTATTTAGGTTTCAATTCTCAATAAGATTACATCAACAGACAACATGTCAATAAACACTGGACTGCTATTACCACCTCGGCAAATCTTAGTTACGCTTACATAGACGAAGGGGAGGGAGCGAGGACAAGGGCTAATCAGAAGTGTAGGAAGGAACTGCAGATGCTGGTTTACAACGAAGATAGACATAAAATGCTGGAGTAAATGTTGGAGATGCTGCCTGTCCTGCTGAGTTACCCCAGCATTTTTAGTGTCTATTTAGGGCTAATCAGAGTTGGAGGCAAGAAAGGGAAACCAAATTCATATTTGTCACCTGCATTAAAACTTACAGAAATTTACAGAATAATGAAAGGCATACGTAGAGTGGATGTGGAAAGGATGTTTCCACTGCTGGGAGAGTCTAAGACCAGAGGTCATAGCCTCAGAATTAAAGGGCGCTTTTTTAGAAAGGAGGTGAGGAGGAACTTCTTTAGTCAGAGGGTAGTTAATCCGTGGAACTCATTGCCACAGAGGCCAAGTCAGTGGATATTTTTAAGACAGAGATAGACAAATTCTTGATTAGTACAGGTGTTAAGGGTTATGGGGAGAAGGCAGGAAAATAGGATTAGGAGGCAGAGATCAGCCACGATTGAATGGCGGAGTAGACCCGATAAGCCGAATGGCTACTCCTATAATTTGTGAACTTGTGAATTAGATTTTTAAGAATTCTCAGCTAGTCAGGCATCTACTTACATTAAGGTTTCGGCCCGAAACGTTGCCTATCTCCTTCGCTCCATAGATGCTGGTGCACCCGCTGAGTTTCTCCAGCATTTTTGTCTACCTTCGATTTTCCAGCATCTGCAGTTCCTTCTTTAATACTTACATTAAATGATATTACGGCATTTAATTAAAGAGCTGTACAGACTGTAGACTTCCTTCTCGGGAATGGAAAATGCCGTAAGTCAACAACTCAATTTAAATTTATGGAAGGACTGTTGTTGCAATAATATCAGTCGTACAAGTAGTCACAAAATGGATTTAATTTTCATTAATACCTCATCAGAAAAGTAAATTCCAAACTCTTACAATGCAGCTGCGACCTTAATCCCAAATGGGGATTCCCAGTTGAAGTATCAATTATGTGTTATAACAGTCATATGTCCCCCCATGGTAACATAGCACAAGGATCTACTGAGATACCCATATCACAAAACTACAAGCACGTCAATAGTTTTCACTGCCTGTGGAGCTACAAATAAATGTGGCCATTTACATGGATCTGAACACATCCAAGAGAAACATCACACTTTTTGGACAATACTCATTCCCAAACGGCTGCCAATTTGCAAGCCCAAAACTATTTGAGGATTTATTCGGATATCTTACGAGAGAATGCAAATTTGCCGCGTCCGCATCATTGAGGATTAAACTGATCAATGTTGATCGTGTTGCTCTTCTACTGAAGCAATTACAGCTAAGAAAGCTGGTTACCCGGCAACGAATCAAACGCCCACGTACAATGCCGCTTCATTCTATTCATGCCCACCAGTGAAGTGGAGAAAATGACAAGCTGTCAGTGGAGGGAAGATATGCACGGAATTATAGTCGTGATGAACTGCAGAGTAATGCCTCCCATTGTGGAAAAGGTCTCTTAAGTCCCACACATGGGGATTACGAAAAGCAGTGATCTAATGTAAAGTCAAAGGGGGTGACACCGACAGTACTTTCAGCAAAGTAGATGAATCAGAGAAATAACGAATTGGTCTTTGTGACATACAAATCAAACATTGCTTCACCAAAAGGCTTAGTAAAGTAAAAGTACTTAATTGATCTTTCAGAGACAGCGATAGAAAAGGGTGCTTCCTGTACTGGCTGAGAATAGTAAGAGAAAGGAACTGCAGATGCTGGCTTACACCGAAGATAGACACAAAATGCTATAGCAACTCAGCGGGTCAGGCAGCATCTCTGGAGAAAATGGATAGGTGACGTTTTGGGCCGGGATCCTTTCAGTTTAGTTTAGCTTTGTTTAGAGATACAGCGCGGAAACCAAGTCTGCACCGACCAGCGATCCCCGCACATTAACACTATCCTACACATAAACCAACACTACCCTATACACACTAGGGGCAATTTTACATTTATACCAAGCCAATTAACCTACAAACCTATACGTCTATGGAGCGTGGGAGGAAACCGAAGATCTTGGAGAAAACCCACGCAGGTCACGGGGAGAACATACAAACTCCGTTCAGACAGCACACATGGTCAGGATTGAACCCGGGTCTCTGGCACTGTAAGGCAGCAACTCTAACGCTGCGCCACCGTGCCGCTTTTACACTGTAAAATGAATTGCTGGACCAAGCAACTGATTGATTACACATCAATCGATCATATTGATGGATAATAAAAAATTTCACGGCTGCACACAGAAATCAGAATGGAGTATTTTGGAAACTGCATGCAGCTTGTAACTGATTTAAGGGAGGGCAGAACAACCAGGAAGCATACTTTGCTTATTCAATACTTCTGCGAATGTAGCATTTTTATGAGAGTCATGAGTCAAGAGAGTCAAGGGTGTTTTACTGTCATGTGCACCAACAACAGAGCGATGAAAATCTTAGTTGCTACAACATAACAGGCCTGTAAACAAATTTGAGTCCTGGCAACATCCTCGTAAATCTTCTCTGCACCCTTTCCAGCTTGACAACATCTTTCCAATATAACACAATGCCCAGAAACTCTAAATGTGGCATCACCAAAGTCTTGCAAAAGCAATTCTTTTAAACATTTTGTCTTATGCACCCTTGAAGATGTACACCAAAGAGTATAAAGACGGGCAGCGGGGAAAGAGGAATATAGATAGTAATCATTCAAACATGAGAGGTCGAATACTGAACATTTTCTCAATCTTAAATGCCGAAGGCGATGAATTGGCTCCCAATAAAGCAGATTACATATATGAACAATTTATAATACAGATCTAAAATACTGGGGATATTCTGCAAGTTTGAAAGCATTTATGGAGAGAAAAGCTGAGTTAATGCTCCTGATGAATAATTACTGATCTGACGAGTTAACTTTGATCTCTTTATGTCTGTCGAGCATGCCCAACATTTTCTGTTTTTACTTCAGATTTCTTTCATTTGTTTTTCAAGAACATATAGGCTGATAAAGGTTCATTGAACTGAATTAGGCTGCACCTGGTACAGAATAAATCATTCTGAATTAAATTGATACCAACATTTCATTTCAAGCGAATCAACTCAGTAAGGATCAAATCTTGCTTCAGGGCAAGTTGTGCTATAATTAAAATTACTTGAATACTTATTAGTTAGATTGATCATTATAAAATGTTGAGTTGATCTTTCTGTAATATATCTAAAGTGGCCATTTTGTATCTGGATCATTACCATTTACAACGTCCAGCCTTAAACATAGGATACACCATGAATTAATTTTTACCTAAATTATTCCTGCTATCAAAATATGCTGAAGGTAAGCACATCCGCAATTCCTACAGCTAAAATAGTCTTCACCTAGGAAGTGTTTAAATGATCATTTCTGCAAATCCATGAAATTTTCAAGTAGTTTCTGTAAGCTTAGTTTTCATAAGAAATTATAGTTTTCAAACCTACAATGCAGCACATATTCATTTTTAATTAATCTTGCATCCATTCACATTGACAAAATAACAGTCGGTACAGAAAAATATAATAATTTTATAGTTACACAAGCAATAGCAGATAATGGAATCTTGCATAGAACACACAATGATGGAGTAAGTCAACGGATCAGACCGCATCTGTGGAGGGAATGGTCAGGACTTCTTCAGACTAAAAGTAGTCTAAAGAAGACTATTAGACAGCTATTAAACACTACAACCTCCAAATAAAGTCTGAACTACATAGACTTGGGGACATTGGTTTTGTCTTTGTGCACCATTGTTGTTAGTTTGTTTCTATGTATTACTAGACTAAGTGGGACCTGTTGGGACCCAGTCATATGGGAGGCCTGGTCCCCCAATGCAACCCATTCCCCAACGCAATATTCCACCACTCACCCGTTCCCCCAACGCAATATTCCACCACTCATCCATAGCCCGTAACTGTGCAGGCACGGCTCATTTCCCCTCATGCCCGAGCACTCCCTCACCCTCCTCTTCATGTGTGGGAGAGGAGGAGGGGAGGAGAGGAGGGGAGGGAAGTGGGGAAGTGGGGTGCGTGGCGGGGGGGGGGGTTGTTGGGTGGGAGGGGAGGAGGGGTGTGTGTGGACGGGGAGGTGTAGAAGGGGGGTAGAGGGTGGTGGGGGAGGGGGAGGGTGTGTGTGGCGGGGGTGGGTGTGCGATGGGAGGAGGTGTGCATGTGGGCGGGTGTGGGAGGGAGGGGTGTGTGGTGGAGAGGGTGTGTGTGTTGGGGGTGTGTGTGTGTGGGGGAAGGGGGCGGGGGAGTGGGATGGAGGGGGTGTGAGGGGGGAGGGGGGGTGGTGGGGGCAGGGGGTGGGGGGTGGGGGCGGGGCTGTGTGTGGGAGGGGCTGTGTGTGGGAGGCGGGATGTATGGGCGGCAGGGTGTGTGGGGGGGGTGGGTGTGTGTGGGCGGGGAGGGATGTGTGGGCAGTGGGGCTTGTGAGAGGGAGGGGTGTGTGGGCGGGGGGTTTGTGTGGGGAGAGAAGGGTGTGTGGGCGTGGGTGGAGTGAGCTCGGAGAAAAGACGGGGAAGAGCCATGGGGGAGAGGGGGGCACCACGGGGGAGGGGGAGGGGGAGGAACCAGCGAGGGGGACCAAAGGGGTAGTGGCTGGAATTGGCAGTACGATGGGGACTCACAGCGGGCGCTGGTCGTTCTCCTCCGCCGGGATCAGAGTCACCGCTTGGCGACATCTCAGACTGCGGCTGGGCTGGGTCTCTGACTCTGGGCTGGGTCTCCCACGCTGGGCTGGGTCAGGTCTCCGACGCTGGGCTGCTTGGGGCTGGGCGGCTGCTTGGGGCGGGGCTGCTTGGGGCGGGGCTGCTCGGGGCAGAGCTGCGCTGCTTCGGGTCCCCCTGAGTCCGGTTGGAAACCTCCACGGGCTTTCCTCAGCTCCAGTAAAGACGCGATGGCGCAGGAAGGGGCGGAGCGTCCCGGGGAGATAAAGGGGAAGAGACTAATCTGCGCGGCGCTGACTGGCAGGAGAAGAGATCGATCTGCGCACACGCGGTTTTTAAGTTTTTAAACCTCGCTACCTTTTACGACATTAAACCGATCGGAACGAAACTTGGTGGACTCGCAGCACAGGGGAACGGTGAGTGAACTGGTGAAAAATCGTAGCGCTATCGTGAACCTTTTTTGCGCAAATAGAAAGACCGCCAAACCGGAAGATAACAAGATCAGAGTTTTAGTTATGTATAGATAGATAGATCGATAGAAATATAGAAATATACAAAATAGGTGCAGGAGTAGGCCATTCGGCCCTTTGGCCCATTCAATATGGTCATGGCTGATCATCCAAAAGCAGTACCCCATAACTGCTTTCTCCCCATACCCCTTGATTCCTTTAGTCCTAAGAGCTAAATCTAACTATCTCTTGAAAACATCCAGTGAATTGGCCTCCACTGCCTTCTGTGGTAGAGAATTCCAGATTCACAACTCTCTGGGTGAAAAAGTTTTTCCTCATCTCAGTCTTAAATGGCTTACCCCTTATTCTTAAATTGTGACCCCTGGTTCTGGACTCCCCCAACATTGGGAACATTTTTCCTGCATCTAGCCTGTCCAATCCCTGTCAATCATATGTAAGTCCCGCCATCCTGGGAATTAACCTGGTGAACTTACACTGCACTCCCTCAATAGCAAGAATGTCCTTCCTCAAATTAGGAGACCAAAACTGAACACAATACTCCAGGTGTGGCCTCACCAGGGCCGTGTACAACTGCAGTAGGACCTCCTTGCTTCTATACTCACATCCTCTCGCTATGAAGGCCAACATGCCACATTCTATTATATATATTATACTATTATAACTTGGTGGGCCAAAGGGCTTGTTTCCACGCTGTATCTCTAAACTAAAAGCTAAAGGACTGTCCATTTAAAGAGCTACATTGTTTTGAGGGAGATAAGAATGAATACAATGCTTTAAACCTAAATATGGGCAATTAAGAGTGAATTATGTGAAGGAATCAAAATGTGTAACAAAATAGATACATTTCAATAAGATTGTAGTCGGTAGTCTCAAGTTGCAGGAAAGGGCGGGGGGTGAAATTGAAGAATTCAATGTCCATACATTGGGTATTAAGCTACTCCAGTAGAAAATAAGGAGCTGTTTCTCCAGTTTGTGTTTGGCCTCACTCTGCCAATGGTGGAGGCCCAGGACAGAAAGGTTAGTATGGGAATGGGAAGGGGGCTTATAGCTATTGGGCGATCCAGCAGGCCTTGATGGACCAAGTGCATGTGTTCAGCGAAATGGTCACCTAATCTACGCATTCTTGCCAATGTAAAGGAAGCCACATGGAGAACATCAAATGCAGGAGATGAGATTAGAGGAGATGCATGTGAACCTCTGCCTCACCTGGAAGGACTGCTAGGGTCCCTGGATGGAGGCGTGGGAGGAGTAGGGATTGGTGTTACGTTTCCTGTGGTCGCAGAGGAAAGTACCTGGGGAGGGATTAGTTTGGGTGGGAGGGGATAGTTTGTCAGCTACATGGTTGGAAATGCCCAACTGTTATCAGTCGTTTCTATTAAACAGCGTGGAGCTTTTGGTCTTCAGATTTCAAGTTTTGAAAGAGCATGGTCATTATTTTCACTCAAGCCGACAGTCCTCAGAATTCATTTGAGCTCAGATAAGTTAAATTTATTCTGGAGTCCTCTTAAATCACTCTGCTTGGGGTTGATTTTGCACAATAGTTGCTTGTGAATATATTCTTTTGATGACACTGGAAATAATGATTAATAGTCCAATTGAACCATTCATTGCAAAACAGTTCATAGAAACATAGAAAATAGGTGCAGGAGTAGGCCATTCAGCCCTCGAGCCAGCACCGCCATTCAATATGATCATGGCTGATCATCTAAAACACTGTGGAGCCTGGGATCTCTCACAGAGGTCGCCAGTGTTGGAGCTCCGCCCAACACGGCCTGTAGACTTCGGGAGCCGCGGTCTCCGGGAGGAAGCGGCCGTTTCAGAACTCCAAGCCGCTGAGAGTGTTCTTCTTTTCCGATGCTGGAGTTCCATCATCTCGGCGAGTGGGCCTGAAACATCGGGATGACTGCGGAGGCCTCAATAAGCCCCGACCACGGGTGAACATCGAGGAAGTGGACTGAACTTTGCTGCCTTCCTTCACTGTGGGAAACGTTGATCCCGCTGTGGGGGGATGTTTTTTTATGTTTAATGTTAAATTCTATAATGTGTTTATTTTATTTGTGTGCTGCAATGGCAACTCAAATTTCACTGCACCAATTGGTGTATGTGACAATAAATGTCCTTTGTCCTTTTGTCCTTTACCCTGTTCCCGCTTTTTCCTCATATCCCTTGATTCCGTTAGCTCTAGGAGCTAAATCTAACTCTCTCTTGAAAACTGCAATGTTCGCCATTAAATCGATCAGATCCGTATGAAGTCTAGACACAAGTCACATTGAAGTATCTGAAGTTTAGACACTCCTTAAGCCATTGCATCGACTTTAGTATTCTCTTCCAGGTTTGGAGTGATGAAGTTGAACGCAAGGAGGAGACAGCAATGAAGATAGGACTTAGCCAGTGAATTGACAGAGATGTTAGACCAGGATATCTGTATTAGTTCTACCTCTCGCTCTAGTGTGAACTCAGCAGGAGAGCATCTGCAGTGATAATTAATTTGAATAGTATCCACACTGATGGGCACTGCCCAGTTAGAACATGTGTTGGTTCCCGGACAATCACACAAATGATTTAATTGCTTACTTCAGCGTCATGGCCAAGGTATTCTGAATGAATTTCTAGCAAATATTTTGAACCCTAATACAGGAAAGCAATTAGACACAAAGTGCTGGAGTAACTCAGCGGGTCAGGCAGCATCTCTGGAGAAAAAGGGTGGGTGACGTCTCGGATCAGAACTCTTCTTCAGAACTGTTTTTCTTCAGAACCCATCTTCCGAAAACGCCTGCTTCCGTCCTAAGAAGGGCTCCACCCAAAACATCACCCATCTTTTCTCTTCAGAGATGCTGCCGGTCCCGCTGAGTTACTCCAGCACTTTGTGTCTAACTTCGGTATAAAGCAGCATCTGCAGTTTCTTTCTACTCAGGAAAACAATTGACTAGACCTGCAGGGCTATGGATTGAGTGCAAGACCGGTAGTTCACTCTCTCATTAAGCATGGACAGAATAGGCAGAGGTCCTCCGTCTAGCTGACAAATCTCCAAAGATGTTACGATCCTTCCAAAGGAACGTCTCACTAAACTTCATATATTTTTTAATAACTTCAAACAGTAGAGAGTTAGCACATCCAGGTGATGTGCAGCAATGGAAGATGATTCACGTAAAACCTGTTTATTATTAATTTTTTTGGAAGAGCCTAATTCAGTCATTAGACTGTTCCAAATACTTGTTTATTTCAAAGTAATTTCAAATATGCAAGACAAAATTTTGAACGGGGGTATATATTAACCATTGGTAGTTTGAAGGGCTGATGGTTTATTTTACTTCGGAGTCACGTGAGTGACTACGTGAAGAACCCCGCCAGTGCGCCTGCGCGTAACTCCTCATAAAATAAAGATCAAACTTCAAACTTAGGTAAGTTCTCGTTTAATCTTACTAATCATTTACAAAATGTATCGTGCAATTCTAAACTACAACTTATGGAGTTGTATAGCGGAGTTCTGCAAGGGTCGGTGCTGGGGCCGTTACTCTTCACGTTGTATATTAATGATTTGGACGAGGGGATTGAAGGCTTTGTGGCAAACTTTGCGAATGGTACAAAAATAGGTGGAAGGGTAGGTAGTGTAGAGAAAGCAGGGACTCTGCAGAAGGACTTGGACGGGTTGGGAGTGCGCGCGGGGAAGTGGCAGATGGAATATAGTGTAGCAAAGTGTGGAATCACGCATTTTGGTAGGAGGAATAAAGGCGTAGACTATTTTCTAAATGGGGAGAGAATCCAGAAATCGGTGCAAAGGGACTTGGGAGTGTTGGTGCAGGATTCCCAAAAAGTTAATCTGCAAGGTAGACAAAAATGCTGGAGAAACTCAGCGGGTGAGGCAGCATCTATGGAGCGAAGGAAATAGGCAACGTTTCGGGTCAAAATCCTTCTTCAGTCTGTTCTTTATTATCTTTCTTAGTACTGTCATCATTTCTAATGGTTTTGCATTATTTCTAATGATCTCTTTTTCCCAAGTCCTGCCTATCCCAGTTTGTCCAGTGCATAGTTTGTCTAACTCACCAAAAATATCAACCCAGTCCCCACCAGACATCTGCTCAGAAGACAACATGACAAAGGTAGCTCAGTCTCTTGCTGGGATTGATTAGATTATGTTGTAACTGGCCAGGAATTCAAATTTGAATTAGCAGGAATTCAAATTTACCTGGTTTTGGTGGGGAACAGATATGCCCTTAATATAGTTTCAGTTTAGTTTATTGTCGTGTGCACCAACGTAGAGTGAAAAGCTTTTGTTGCATGCTAACCAATCAGCGGAAAGACCATACATGATTACAATCAAACCATGAATTGTATGTAATCTTTTGTATGTAATTTATTGTGCCTTTGTATGCAATTTATTCTGTGTAATGCCTTGTCTTTTATCTGGACATTGAGTCTGTAATAGAAAGTAAGTAAGTAAATACGGTAAGTAAGTGTATAGATACATGATAAGGGAATAACGTTTAGTGCAAGGTAAAGCCAGTAAAGTTCGATCAAGTATAGTCCGAGGGTCATCAAAGAGGTAGATAATAATTAGATGAATAATGCTTGAATATCCATCTTTGCCTATGATTGTTAATGGTCTCTTGGCTTTGTCAGGCAGAGTCAGGCAGCATCTCTGGTCAAAATGGATAGGGATGTTGCGGGTTGGAACCCTTCTTTAAGTTTCTTCAGTCTGAAGAAGAGTCCCGAGCTGAAACGTCACCTGTCCATGTTCTCCAGAGATGCAGCCTGACCCGCTGAGTTGCTCCAGCATATTGTATCTTCAGAGAGGAAAACAAGGTTGATGATGCAACAATTGTAAATGAAGAATTCATATTTTTGTAGACTCTTACACATAAACATAGAAACATAGAAAATAGGTGCAGGAGTAGGCCATTCGGCCCTTCGAGCCTGCACCACCATTCAATATGATCATGGCTGATCATCCAACTCAGTATCATGTACCTGCCTTCTCTCCATACCCCCTGATACCTTTAGCCACAAGGGCCACATCTAATTCACTCTTAAATATAGCCAATGAACTGGCCTCAACTACCTTCTGTGGCAGAGAATTCCAGAGATCAAGTCAAGTTCAAGTCAAGAATCAAGTTTCCTTTATTCACCACTCTCTGTGTGAAGCAGAGATTTTCAACCTCTGACAGGAATGGTTTTTAAATATTGGCTGGCACCCAGCGAATATGCAAGTATTTTTCATGTATAAAATACAACATCAGTTTAACATAACAAATGTTTTCCTTTGCAGTCCTAGATGTAGGGAAAACCTCCTGACAGCTGGGCACGGATCTTATAGCATTTAAGGCCCCCTGGGGGCTCTTGTGGAACCCACTTGGATTGTTTGTTGAGACTTGCGTATTCTCGTTGGCATTTCATATCAATTTGCTATTTATACATATTGCGGTCAGCAGCAAAGCAACCTTCAATAAGTTCTGATCTGTAAATTAGCCATTGCTAATCAATGGTTGAATGGTTCTTTTATTATCACCTGAACCAAGGTACAGTGAAATTCATTTTTTGCATACAGATCAGCAAAATAATTGCCATACACAAGTACAACCCCTGGTGCATAGAAATGCAACCCCTAATGCATAGAAACAGCCCACTGAGTCCATATGCACGAGTTGCCAGGTTTTAGCACCATTATCAAACTCAAAGTCTTGATTCAAAAATCAAGAGTCATGGAGTTTTACAGCGTGGAAACAGGCCGCTCGGCCCAACTTGGCCACACCGGGCCTACACACGTCCCACCTGCCCAAGTCCACCTCTGAACCTGTCCAAATAATCATCCACATATACATACAGTTGGGTGGAGAATTTGACAATCTACTTTGAAAGACCCAGATAACAAAATCCTTTTGGTATTCTATTCTTAAGAGGGCATTAAGATCATAACAAAAATATTGTTTTCCATGTTAGGGGTTCCATGTTAGGGATGGCAATTTGTATCAATGAGCTATTGAGATTCTGAGACTATAACTGAAGCAGTGAAGGTGAACAGCTGATATAACTGAAGATTTTAAAAATAAAATCTAAATTAGGAAGTTAGGTAAATCTGTGGAATTCATTGCCACAAAACGGTTGTGGAGGCCAAATCTGGGTATTTTTAAAGTGGATATTGACGTTCTTGATTGGTATGGGTGTCAAAAGTTACTGGGAGAAGGCAGGAGAATGGGGTTGTGAGGGAAAGATAGATCAGCCATGAGTGAACGGCAGATTAGACTCGATGGGCTAAATGGCCTAATTCTGCTCCTATGAGTAATGAATAGGAGATAATTGTCAAGGAACTGTATGATATAATTGAAGGTACTGTGAAAATAGAGAGGGGTGCCCGGTGGGAGACTTGGAGAGTAGTTAGTCACACATGCCGATTCATTAAAAAGTTAATGTTTTCACACAAGAACAATAAGTTCATAAGTTCAAGGAGCAGAATTAGGCCATTCTACCCATCAAGTCTACTCTGCCGTTCAATCATGGTTGACCTATCTGTCCCTCCTAACCTCATTCTCCTGCCTTCTCCCCATAACCCCTGACATCTGTACTAATCAAGAATCAAACTATTTCTGCCTAAAAATATCCATTGACTTGGCCTCCACAGCTGTCTTTTGCAATGAATTCTATAGATCCACCACCCTCTGACTAAAGACATTCCTCCTCATCTCCTTTCTAAAGATATATCCTTTTATTCTGAGGCTATGGCCTCTGGTCCTAGACTCTCCCACTAGTGGAAACATCCTCATAAGGTCATAAGTGATACGAGCAAAATTAGGCCATTCGGCCCATCAAGACTGCTCCGCCATTCAATTAGGATACTACACGTTATGGAACAGGGAAACAAAACGTGACATTCTACATTATTCACCAGTGAGAATCAAGATTACCCAGCACACAAAAATGCTGGAGAAACTCAGCAGGTGAGGCAGCATCTATGGAGCGAAGGAATAGGAGATGTTTCAGGTCGAGACCCTTCTTCAGATTGATGTCTGGGGAGGGGGGGGGGGAAGGGGGGCGGGAAAAAGAAAGCAAGAGGCGGAGACAGTAGGCTGTGGGAGAGCTGGGAAGGGGGAGGGGAAGGAGGGACAAAGCAAGGACTACCTGAAATTGGAGAAGTCAATGTTCATACCGCTGGGGTGTGAACTACCCAAGCGAAATATGAGGTGCTGCTCCTCCAATTTGCGGTGGGACTCACTCTGACAATGGAGGAGGCCCAGGACATAAAGGTCAGATTGGGAATGAGAGGGGCAGTTAAAGTGCTGAGCAACCGGGAGATCAGGTAAGCTGAGGCGGACTGAACAAAAGTGTTCAGCAAAATGTTCGGCGAGCCTGCACTTGGTCTTGTCGATGTACAGAAGTTGACACCTGGAACAGCGGATACAGTAGATGAGGTTGGAGGAGGTGCAAGTGAACCTCTGCCTCACCTGAAAAGACTGTTGGGGTCCTTGGATGGAGTCGAGAAGGGAGGTAAAGGGACAGGTGTTGCATCTCCTGCGGTTGCAGGGGAAAGTACCTGGGGAGGGGGTGGTTTGGGTGGGAAGGGACGAAGGGAGAAACCAGCATCTACAGTTCTTTCCTACAAAATAGCCATATGTCTCCTGGTTGCAGGATACACTTTTGAGAAAAGTTACCTATATTTGGTTCAGTGAAAAGACATAGTAACACTTTGTGCACTTAGAGGCACAGTCATACAGCTTGGAAACAGGCCCTTCGGCCCAACTTGGTCATGCCAACCAAAATGCCCCATCTACACTAGCCCCACCTGCCTGCTTTTATAGACAATAGACAATAGGTGCAGGAATAGGCCATTTGGCCCTTCGACCCAGCACCGCCATTCAATGGGATCATGGCTTATCATCAACAATCATTACCCCGTTCCTGCCTTCTCCGCATATTCCTTGACTCTGCTATCTTTAAGAGGCCTATCTAGCTCTCTCTTGAAAGCAGCCAGAGAGCCAGCCCCCTGAGGCAGAGAATTCCACAGACTCATAACTCTCTGTGTGAAAAGGTTTTTCCTCATCTCCGTTCTAAATGGCTTACCCCTTATTCTTAAACTGTGGCCCCTGGTTCTGGACTCCCCCAACATCAGGAACATGTTTCCCGCCTCTAACGTGTCCAAACCCTTAATAATCGTATATGTTTCAATAAGATCACCCCTCATCCTTCTAAATTCCAGAGTATACAAGCCCAGCCGCTCCATTCTATCAGCATATGACAGTCCCGCCATCCCGGGAATTAACCTGGTGAACCTACGCTGAACGCCCTCAATAGCATGAATGTCCTTACTCAAATTGGGAGACCAAAACTGCACACAATACTCCAGGTGTGGTCTCACTGGGGCCCTATACAACTACAGAAGGACCTCTTTGCTCCTATACTCAACTCCTCTGTACTCAACTCCTCTTGCCTTTTGGCCCATATCCCTCTAACCCCATCCGTGTCCCTGTCTAAATGTTTCTTAAACATTGTGATAGTATCTGCTTCAACTACCTCCTCCAGCAGCTCGTTGCATACACCCATCATCCTTTATATAAAAATGTTACCTATTAAATCCTATTTAATATTAAATCTTTCCCCCTCACCCTAAACCCCTGGTTCTCAATTCCCCTACTCTGGGCAAAAGACTGTGCATTTACCCAATCTATTCCCCTCAAAATGTTGTACACCTCTATAAGATCACCGTTCATCCTCCTGCACTCCAAGGAATAAGGTCCTAGCCTGCTTAACCTCTTCCTACAGTTCAGGCCCTCGAGTCCTGGCAACAGCCTCTTCTTACCCTTTCTAACTTGACAAAATCTTTCCTATAACATGGTGCCCAAAACTGACACAATAGTCTAAATATGGCCTCACCAGCCTCTTATATATCTGCAACAAGACCATCCAACCTCTATAGTCAAAACTCTGATTAATGAAGGCCAAATGTGCCGAAAGCCTTTTTTGACCTATCTACAGTATCTGCAACACCACTTTCAAGGAATTATGTACCTGCAATCCTAGATCCTTCTGCGCTTCAACACTCCCCAGAGTTCTACCATTAATTGTGAAGGTTAGACAATGTTAGACTAGACGGCCCATGTAAGATTTCCCAGAATGTAACACCTCACCTTTCTCTGTATTAAATTCCATCAGCCATTCCTCAGCTCAACCGATCATGATCCTGCTACAATTTTTGACAACCATCTTCACTATCTGCAATACCACCCACTTCTGTGTCATCCTGGTAGCAACCAGATTACAATCTGTAGAAAGCTACGACAGAAAAAATATAGTTTCCTATGCCATTAAAACATAACATTGTGTTGTGGCTCCTCTGTTATATACTATTTTATATTGTTTTAACATTGTTATTTATCAAAGAAATAGGTGAGCACCATCTATGGTGCTTTAAAAGCCGCCACTCATTTATTCATTCAAATAAATTCATAACAATGTGTATTTATTCATATATGATTTCTTCTGACATTAGTGTTCTCTGGATGCTTTCAAGAGAGAGCTTAATAGGGCACTTAAAGATAGCGGAGTCAGGGGATATGGGGAAAAGGCAGGAACGGGGTACTGATTGGGGATGATCAGCCATGATCACATTGAATGGCGGTGCTGGCTCGAAGGGCCGAATGGCCTACTCCTGCATCTATTGTCTATTGTCTATAGTGAAAAAGTTATTGTATCTAACTTGGTATGTCTCAGTTCTTGAGAATGATGTTAAAATCTGCACCTACTGTATTTGTCTGATCATCTCACAGACCAGATTAAGGTAATCTTAATGATTTATAGCACGATGTTTCATTTGGTGCCTCACAGAGTAACAATTGTACAAGCAACCAGGGACAAAGTCATTGGGAGTAGATTTTAATGGTCTGTGATTACTGTTCTGGAACAGATTGAACTTCTTTACAATCCATGAGTACAATATGTGTGCAGAATTTAAACAAAGAACTGGTGATGGATTTTACTGCAAGCTGCAAAGATAAAAAGACATATGCTGTCATTTATAGCTTGGAAAAAATGTAACAATGCCTTTCAATAATAAAATCCCCATGCCTTCTAAGATTAAACAATGCCCAGGAGGCAAAATAATTTAGATATATTACACATATAATCCTTAACACCTAAAGATGGAAAATAACGCATAGCTTAGCAAAATCCATAAAGTGACAATATTCAAACATTTTGATGACAGCACATTTTACATCAAATTTCAAAACTGTTTCATTAGTTAATGAGCACTGCATGCCAACTGCGTGACAGTGTGAGAGTGAAGGAGGCTGAAGGCACAATTATAATTAATTTTGGCTATTCAGTTTGAAGATCCAGCAGCAGTTCGTGTCTGTAACAGAGCTAAATTCCTCCCACTGTACGCCCACATCTTTTACATTCATTGTGGTGGCCACACTGAATAGATGCGTCGGACGTATACAGCTACTTCAACCGTGCAATGCAACAGACCCTCATTGCACTACACTCTCTTTATCAGTGGGAAACACTCTGAATGACTCATCATGTCCCTCGCACTGCAGATGTTGGAAAACAGTGTGATGTGCGTGATAGGTGATAGGAATTAATCAGTAAAATCTCATTACATTGCTGCAAATTCTATGTTGTAACTGTTAATGGTTCTTGTACTAGTCTTGGGAATCTAATCCTAACAGCTACAGACAGAGGAATTCAACGTTCTTAAAGAGTTGACTAAAATAGAACAAGTAATGAGATATTTACATATTATTTACAACTGGTGGTAATATTTAGAAACATAGAAAATATGTGCAGGAGTAGGCCATTCGGCCTTTTGAGCCATTCAATATGATCATGGCTGATCATCCAAAATCAGTACCCTGTTCCCGCTTTCTCCCCATATCCCTTGATTCCGTTAGCCCTAAGTGCAATATCTAACTCTCTCTTAAATACCTGCAGTTCAATACCTTTATACCTGCAGTTCATTGCGAAATCTTAGTGGCAATTCTATTGTAATTTCAAGAAATTGTTAAAAATAAATGTTAAAATAAATCAAGAGACGCAAAATGCTGGAGCAACTCAGCAGGTCAGGCAGCATCAGTGGAGAACTTGGATAGGTGACGTTTCAGGTTGAGATCTTTCTTTAGACTGATGCTAAAATAAACAATTTGTTTTACCAATTTTAGTTCAGTTAAGACAACTTACCACAAATTCTGGAAATACTAATCAGGTCAGGTGGAGTTATAAAACAGAGTTAGTAGTGGCACATCGGTAGAGTTGCTGCCTTACAGTGCCAGAGACCCGGGTTCGATCCTGACTGCGGGTGTTGTCTGTATGGAGTTTGTATGATCCGCATGGGCTTTCTCCGGGTGCTCCGGTTTCCTCCCACATTCCAAAGATGTGCAGGTTTGTAAGTTAATTGACAGAACTAGTGTATGGGTGATCGTGTTCGGCACGGACTTGGTTGTCCGAAGTGCCAGCTTCCACGCTGTATCTCTTAACTAAACTAAACAAAATAATTGACCATGGATAAACACAAAATGTTGGAGTAACTCAGCGGGTCAGGCAGCATCCCTGGAGAAAAGGAATAGGTGACGTTTTGGCTCGAGAAACAACCTGAGTCTTGACCAGACAGGCCTGAGAAACAACCACCTTTAACTGTTTCATAAAACCATACATGGAGACCACAAAACCTTGAGTGCATTCTTGTAAAACATAATCTGAGAGTTAACATAGAAAACATAGAAAACATAGAAAATAGGTGCAGGAGGCCATTCGGCCCTTCGAGCCATTGTGATCATGGCTGATCGTCCCCTATCAATACCCCGTGCCTGCCTTCTCCCCAAATCGCTTGACTCCACTAGCCCCTAGAGGTCTATCTAACTCTCTCTTAAATCCATCCAGTGACTTGGCCTCCACTGCCCTCTGTGGCAGGGAATTCCATAAATTCATATAGTTTATGAATGTCTTAGAATATTCAAAGTGAAGGTAAAAATGCTTGGATATTTATTTATATTAGTCAAGTTAGTTTAATTAATTATCTTTATAACATGCACAGAAATAGTGAGAAAGTTTGCTTTGTGTGCCGTCCTGTCAAATCATACCATATAAAGTAAGATCATACTCAAGTAAAAGAATGGAATGATTGTATTTGATAATAATAAATCCTCTTCTGCTATTATCATGAAAAGAATCGCCATACTCCAGTGCCATCTTGTACCTATCACAAGTTCACAAGTTATAGGAGTAGAATTAGGCCATTTGACCGATCGAGTTTACTCCACCATCGAATCATGGCTGACATCTGCTTCCTAATCCCATTTTCCTGCCTTCTCCCCATAACCCTTGACACCAGTTCTAATCATAAAATTTGTCTATCTCTGCCTTAAAAATATCTACTGACTTGGCCTCCACAGCCTCCTGTGGCAATGAGTTCCACAGATGAACTACCCTTTGACTAAAGAAGTTCCCCCTCACCTCCATCTAAATGAGCGCCCTTTAATTTTGAGGCTATGACCTCTGTTCCTTGACTCTCCCACCAGTGGAAACATCCTTTCCACATCCACTCTATCTATACCTTTCATTATTCTGTAAGTTACAATGAGGTACCCCCTCAACCTTCTAAACTCCAGCGAGTACAGGCCCAGTGTTGTCAAACGCTCATCATATGCTAACCCACTCATTCCGGGGATCATTCTTGTAAACCTCCTCTGGACCCTCTCCAGAGTCAGCACATCCTTCCTCAGATATGGAGCCCAAATTTGTTCACAGACCCAACGCTCTGTGAGTATAAAGCCTGATCTTTGCCAAAGGGAATACGCATTTCTTATTTTCTCAATTTTGAAACGCATTTAAAAAAAGTGTTTATTTATTTACTTTTTTTTCATCTGTTGTAAGAATGAATTTTATTCCTTCTCACAAATTTGTGAGGAAAGATTTGGGTGAATGTACGTGACCCGAATAGCCGTGATACGTAGTTCACCTGTCGGGGTGTAAACATTTAACGGCACAAGAATTGAACACTTGGATAGATTATTTACAGCACATATGGCCAGCCACAAAAACGAAGTACATGAGTTAATCTTTGAATGGGCAAAAATGTGTTAAAATTAGTGTCATTGTCTCTGTACAAATGCTACAGTAAGTCCAAGAAAGGGCAGATATGCGTTAATCAATAGACAATAGGTGCAGGAGTTGACCATTCGGCCCCTCGATCAATGTGATCATGGCTGATCATCCCCAATCAGTACCCCGTTCCTGCCTAATCAGGAGTTGCAGCTTCCTCATTACCTTTATATTAAAACCAACACATTATCTATCATAAAATAAGCTGAATGGTGATAATTTACCAAGATCTTGCGATAGGCTTTGTATTACGGCAAGATATCGCATGAGGAACCTTATTTTTGTAATATAGTTTCCTTATTGTCTCAGAATTTAAAGCAGAAACTTTCAGTTAACTTCAGGTGATAAGTCTTCCTCTGTGCACACACCCTGTCCCCACCCCAAACTGTTCCCTGGCTTTCTCCAGATACATATTTGCTCATTTTTCTGGATCCATTCGTCCTTCAACTACTGGACCAAGCAATTGATCTCAATCCCCGAGGCCAACTGAGGGAAAATGGCTTCCTTCTGCCCAGAAGTTGTTTCGAGAGCTGTAAATCAACTTTCATATCGACCAAGATAAAATTGTGGCATTCTAATAAGTAATTCTCACCCGTTTCAACTGGCATATGCCCAAGAATAAATAATCACCCAAGCCTTATCTTGCCATATTCAACACCAACTGCAGCCCCCACTCATTTGCCTCCCACTCTGGAATAAAATGTGGCCTCGTGAATATCACTACAATTCTAAATCAGTCCGTTTATCTTCCTTATGTTTGGCCTTGGGGATTTTGTACTAGATTAACTACAACCTCATTAAAAGAGAAAGTTAAGATATGAACAGATGTAGACAGCGAGAACTCCAGGATAATCTTATCTAAAGTTACGGACCAACAAAATATTTTGTGTCTGTCCAGGCCAAACAAGTTCTTGCCAGGCAAATAGCAAAATTATTCTGTAAATTACTCTCCACCCACATTAATAGAATGGAAGTCTTGCCTGCCATAATAGGTATGTGCACAACCTGCATTTGCATGGTTAAATGCATTGGTCCATCAATTCAATTCAGATTGAAAAGACTAGGCTTGTATTCACTGGAGTTTAGGATGAGGGGGAATCTTATAGAAACATATAAAATTATAAAAGGACTGGACAAGCTAGATGCAGGAAAAATGTTCCCAATGTTGGGTGAGTCCAGAACCAGGGGCCCCAGTCTTAGAATAAAGGGGAGGTCATTTAAGACTGAGGTGAGAAAAACCTTTTTCTCCCAGAGAGTTGTGAATTTATGGAATTCCCTGCCACAGAGGGCAGTGGAGGCCAAGTCACTGGATGGATTTAAGAGAGAGTTAGATAGAGCTCTAGGGGCTAGTGGAGTCAAGGGATATGGGGAGAAGGCAGGCACGGGTTATTGATTGGGGACGATCAGCCATGATCACAATGAATGGCGGTGCTGGCTCGAAGGGCCGAATGGCCTCCTCCTGCACCTATTTTCTATGTTTCCATGTTTCTATGTTTCTAATTCATCAACTGTCTACCCAGTGACAAGAAAATACACCATTATTATCAAGTCACTTAAAGATAAAGTAGTGCATTTAACAATCACACTGACAGGCATGCCTAGCTTTTCCATAAAAGGGATTTCAAAGTACAAATTAACCCAAGGAACATCCATTGCTCTCAGCTCCAAATTTGGCTAAAGTCAGCCAAGTTTCTTTTGGTCTTTAATCAGAAAAGCGTTACCTCAATGGGTGTTGAATATTTGTTTAGGGCCAGCTTCATTACATCGGTAGAATTGCAAAGGAAAGTGGAGGATGTTGTGAATCAAGAGTTATGCAGCACAAAGGTGCTGGAAAACAGCAAATGACCTTATTACATTCAGCTGCAATGCCTAAAGCAGGCATTCAGTCATCCAAAGCATGTTACAAATTAAAGTTAAATTAGTTTGTTTAATTGCAATCATACTTCCCAGTAAACATCATTATCACCATGGACCTTTGTATACTGATCCTTCCTACTCCAGGTAGATATCTGCAAATTATCACCATTCAGCACATTTTATGACATCCAATAAAAAATGAGAAGTCACTGATGAGCTATGTCTAACTCTCTCTTGAAAACATCCAGTGAATTGGCCTCCACTGCCTTCTGTGGCAGAGAATTCCCCAGATTTACAACTCTCTGGGTGAAAAATGTGTGATACAGTATGGAAACAGGCCGTTCGGCCCAACTTGCCCACACCGGCCAACATGTCCCAGCTACATTAGTCCCACCTGCCTGCGTTTGGTCCATATCACTCCAAACTTGTCTTATTCATGTACCAATGCCATGTGGAATTAAAATTGACTTCCCAATAACATTGGCAACCATTTGCGTGTACATCCAACCCAGATGCTGAAAATATGACATAAAACAGAAAATGCCACAAATACTCTGTCTTGGATCGGCTTTGGCAGGAGAAACAAATGTATCATTTCAAATGAATGATTTTTCATCAAAACTTTTTATCAAGTGTAGATGTAGAACGGGTTTTAAATGCACGAGGAATGAAGGAAACACTGGAAAGCCCATAAAAGGGCTAGAAGGCAAGTGAGATTAAATGAAAAAAGTGTTTCTACTGGAGGGTGAAAGAAGGTGGTAAAGAGATTAGTAAATAGCAAAAGGTCAGTTTAGAGAAGGCGTAAATGGGAAAGGCAGAATAATTATCGAAAATTGCCAGAACATCAAATGCTGATTATCTGAAATTGCTGAATTCAATGCAAAGCCCTAAAGGGTGTAATGGATTAAGTTATAAATTGAGGTCAGAGAGTCATACTGCACATAAACAGGCCCTTTGGCCCAACCTGTCTCATGATGCCAAGATGCCCCATCTACACTAATCCCACTTGCCCATGTTTGGCCCAATCCCTCTAAACCTTTCCCACCCATGCACCTATCCAAATGCCTGGTAAATGTTGTCATAGTACCTGCCTCAACTACTCCTTCTGGCAGCTTGTTCCAAATATATCCATCACCGATGTGTGTAAAAGTTGCCCCTCAGATTCCTGTTAAATGTCCTCTGATTCTTGATTCTCTTGCTTTGGGTAAAAGACTCTGTGCATCAATTCCCCTCATTATACACCTCCATAAATCACTCCTCAACCTCCCACGCTCCAAGGAATAAAGTCCTAGCGTGCCTAACCTATCATAAGATGATAAGGTCATAAGTGATAGGAGTAGAATTAGGCCATTCGGCCCATCAAGTCTACTCCACCATTCAATCATGGCTGATCTATCTCTCCCACCTGACCCCATGCACCTGCCTTCTCCCCATAACCTCTGACACCCGTACTAATCAAGAATCTATCTATCTCTGCTTTAAATATATCCATTGACTTGGCCTCCACAGCCTTCTGTGGCAGAGAATTCCACAGATTCACCACCCTCTGACTAAAGAAATTCCTCTTCATCTCCTTCCTAAAAGAACGGCCTTTAATTCTGAGGCTATGACCTCTAGTCCTAGACTCTCCCACTAGTGGAAACATCCTCTCCACATCCACTCTATCCAAGCCTTTCACAATTCTGTACATTTCAATGAGGTCCCCCCCTCATTCTTCTAAATTCCAGTGAATATAGGCCCAGTGCCGTCAAACGCTTATCAAACGTCCCTATGGCTATGGCCTGGCAAAATCTTCGTATATCTTCTCTGCACTCTTTGCAGCTTAATGATATCCTTCTGCAGCTGCGGTGACCAAACCTGAACACAATACTCCAAATACGGCCTCACCAACCTGTTGAGGTGATGTTCTTTCAGCTTACACTGAAACAGCACTCAGCCTGTAGTCTTCCTTGTCATTGTATTTCAAGTGCTGATCTAAAGACTTAAATATTGCAACATGTAGGTAACCAGTGGGTGTATGATGGGGGATTAAAATAGGCATTTGAAAACTTAAGGTCAAGTATACAGTCTCAACAGATATATTCTTGAAAGCCAAAAAAAGTGTTGGAGGGGCTCAGCAGGTTAGTCAGCATCTGTGGAAGGAAATTAGCAGTCAACGTTTCCTCCAAATGAAGGGTCTGCACCCAAAATGCCAACTGTCCATTTCCCTCCACAGATGTTGCTGAAACCCTCCAGCAGTTTGTTTTGTGTTCCAGATTGCACCATTGCAGTCTTCTGTGTATCTACTTTTGAAAGGGATATGGGGGAAAAACCCGGAACGGAGCACTGATTTTGGATGATCAGCCATGATCATATTGAATGGTGGTGCTGGCTCGAAGGGCTGAATGGCCTACTCCTGCACCTATTTTCAATGTTTCTATGAAATAAGTTATCACATTGGTTCCCTCAATGTTGATGAAGCCATAATATGAGCATCAAATGGAGGATATTAAATTAGTAGCACAAGTAAATCATTTATTCACTTGAAAGAACCTGGGACTAGGATGAAGTCAGCAAAAAGTAGATGCATGTCTGATCTTGACCTGGGATTATGCTGGCCCTGGAACAATTTTCTGGTCGTGCCTCTAGAACCAAGACCACATCTGGTAGTATAATGTGGATAAATGTGAGTTTATCCACTTTGGTGGAAAGAACAAGAAAGCAGATTATTATCTAAATGGTGCCAGATTAGGAAAAGGGGAGGTGTAACAAGACCTGGGTGTCCTTGTACATCAGTCACTGAAAGTAAGCATGCAAGTACAGCAGGCAGTGAAGAAAGTAAATGGCATGTTGGCCTTCACAGCGAGAGGATTTGAGTATAGGAGCAAGGAGGTCCTACTACAGTTGTACAGGGTCCTGGTGCGACTGCACCTAGAGTATTGTGTGCAGTTTTTGGTCTCCTAATTTGAGGAAGGACATTCTTGCTATTGAGGGAGTGCAGCGTAAATTCACCAGGTTAATTCCCGGAATGGCGGGATGGACCTATGATGAAAGAATGGATCAACTGGGCATATATTCACTGGAATTTAGGATGAGAGAGAATCTTATACAGTAGAAACATATAAAATTCTTAAAGGATTGGACAGGCTAGATGCAGGAAAAATGTTCCCGATGTTTGGGGAGTCCAGAACCAGGGGTCACAGTTTAAGAATAAGGGGTAGGTCATTTAGGACTGAGATGAGGAAAACATTTTTCACCCAGAGAGTTATAAATCTGGGGAATTCTCTGCCACAGAAGGCAGTGGAGGCCAATTCACTAGATGTTTTCAAGAGAGAGTAAGATATAGCTCTTAGGGATAAGGGAATCAAGGGATATGGGGTAAAAGCAGGAATGGGGTACTGATTTTGGATGATCAGCCATGATCATTTTCTATGTTTCTATGTTTCAATGATCCAGCACAGTGTCGCAGTGGTAGAGTTGCTACCTTGCAGTGCCAGGGACCCAGGTTTGATCCTGACTATGGATGCTGTCTGTATGGAATTTTTACGTTCTCTCTGGTTTGTAGGTTAATTGGCTTCAGTAATTCGATAATTGTAATATTGTCCCTAGTGTGTAGGATTGTGTTAGTGTACGGGGTGATTGCTGGAACTCGGTGGTCCAAAGGTCCTGTTTCTGTGCTGTACAAAATAGGATCTGGAGGCTGTATATCTAAAGTCTATAGTAAAGTCTAAAGTCTAATACAGGACAATTTAACAAATTGGATCCAAAACTAGTTTGATGATAGGGGTCAGATGAGAGGGGTCAAATGATAGGGGTCAAATAGTAAACCACAGGGGTCAGCACTGAGACCACTGATCTTTGCTGAATAGATTAACGACCTGGATGTGAATGTTGGAGGGTGTGATTAATTAGTCTGCAGATGACATGAAGGTTAGTGCTATCACGGAGAGTGGGGGAGATATTGATCAGTTGGTATGTTGGACAGAGAAATGACAGATGGAATTTAATCCTATAAAATGTGAAGCTTCATTTCAGACTAATAATTTGCTAGGATATGCAATTTAAATAGGAGGATCCTTGGAAGCACTGAAGGACAGAGGGATCTTGGTATACACATCCAAGGATCCATGAAGCGAGCACACACGTAAATAAATAAAATAGTTTAGATGGCATGCAGAATATTTGCCGTCATTAACCGGAGCATAAAAGAGCAGGGAAGTTAATGTACAACAATATAAGTCATTAATTAGAAACCAGCTGGGGTATTGTGTGCATTTTTGGTTGCTACACTCCAATAATTGTGTTTGCACTGGAGGAGATACAAAGAAGATTCACTAGGATGTTGCCTAGGATAGAGCATGTCTGTTATCATGAGAGGCAGGTGGGCTGGGTTTGTTCTCTTGAGGTAGTAAAGTTTGACGACGATCTGTTTGAAGTATACAAACCTATGAGGCGCATAGATTTGGTAGATTGTGAGAAATCTTTCTTTGCCACCACACTCCCGTTTCTTGATCTATCTGTTCTCATCATAGGGGACAGATTATTGACTGAGGTCCACAATAAACCTACCGACTCCCAGTTATTTGGACTACACTTACTCACATGCCGTCTCTTGCAAAGATGTTATTCCATACTCTCAATTCCTGCAACTTCGCTGCATCTGATGAGACTTTTCATTCTAAGGCAACCAAGGTATCTTTTCTTTAGTAAACGTGGCTTCCATCCTTTTGTTATAGATCGATCCCTCACCCGTATTTCTCCTCTGTGTCCCGTAGTTCTTCTCTTGCTACCTTACCCACAAGTGCTCACCTTTCATCTCACCAGCCCCCGCATCCACCACATCTTCTTCTGATATTTCCGTCACCTCCAACGTGATCCCATCGCCAGTCACATCATCCCAACTCCACCCCTTTCTGGCCTTCTGCAGAGACCGCTTCCTTCCACAGCTGTTAAAGAAGGAACTGCAGATGCTGGAAAATCAAAGGTACACAAACATGCTGGAGAAACTCAGCGGGTGCAGCAGCATCTATGGAGCGAAGGAAATAGGCAACGTTTCGGGCCGAAACCCTTCTTCAGACTGATAGGGGGTGGGGAGAAGGAAAAAAGGAAAAAAGGTGGAGGAGGATCCCGAGGGCTGGGGGATGGGAGGAGACAACCAGAGGGCTGATGAAGGGGAGGGGACAGCAAGGGCTAGCAGAATTGGGAGAATTCAATGTTCAATGCCCCCAGGATGTAGTATTCAATGTTCATGCCCCAGGATGTAGTATTCAATGTTCATGCTCCCAGGATGTAGTATTCAATGTTCATGCCCCCAGGATGTATATTCTTCTTCCACAGCTTCTTGGTTCACTCATCCCTTCCCACCAAGCCACCCCCTCCCCAGGTACTTTCCCTGCAACTACAGGAGATGTAACACCTGTCCCCGATACCTCTTCCCTCGACTGTCCAGGGACCTCAGCAGTCCAACCAGGCAAGACAGAAGTTCACGTGCACCTCCTCTAACCTTATCGACTGCATCCGTTGTTCCCGAAATATCCTCCGGTACATCGGTGAGACCAAACGCGACTTGGCAACCAATTTGCAGAACACTTGCCCTCGGTCTGCCAAGGACAACCGGATCTTCCATGCCAAGCAAGGTACCTGGCCAAGTTAGTCCCACTTGTCTGCACCTGGCACAAATCTCTCTAAACCCTTCCTATCCATTTACCTGTCCAAGTGACTTTTAAATGTACCTGCTGTCCAATGTATCCAATGTAACTCAACACCATATATACCTCAAAGTATCAGTCTTTCTACTGCCTAAAGTCTAGATGCCTCTATATTGTCAATCCATATTTGCAATGTGTTTTAATTTAATTTAGAGATACAACACAGAAACAGGCCCTTCAACCTACAGAGTCCAGCGATCCCCGCACATTAACACTATCCTACACACACTAGGGGACAATTTAAATTTATATGAAGCCAATTAACCTACAAACCTGGAGGTCTGTGGATTGTGGGAGGAAACCGAAGATCTCGGAGAAAACCCACGCGGTCACGGGAGAACGTACAAACCCCGAACAGACTGCATCCATAGTCGGGGTCGATCCCAGGCCTCTGGTACTGCAAACACTGTAAGGCAGCAATTCTATCGCCGCGCCACCATGCCGCCCATATTTATTCACTGATCATCTGTAACACTTGCCCCAAAGTCAGTAGAGGTTCCGAGATAGTTGCAAGGACAACAGCACCTATGAAAACCAAAAAAAGTTACAAAGTGCTAGAGTAACCCAGTGGGTCAGGCAGCATCTCTGGAGAACGTGGATAGGTGACGTTTTGGGTCAGGAACCTTCTTCGGACTGTAAACCAGCATCTGCAGTTTTGTGTATCTCTATGAAGACCAAATCTTGACCAAGATAGCCAATTTTGTTTGGATGGTGACAGACTGAGGATCTCAGAGCAGATTGGGTTGAAGTTTTAGGATCAGTGCAGTGCAAAGTCGGGGTACTCACAGGTGGAATGTATGTTATTGATGATGGTGCAAGACTTCAGATGATGGTGCAAGCACTGAGCCAAGAACCCCATAATTTGCGATTATATGATTTATTTCTCAGGGGTTCAAATGTTGACCGATGTTTAGTTTAGTTCAGAGTTTAGAGATACAGTATGAACACAGGCCCTTCATCCCACCGAGTCCACATCGATCACCAATTGGAATGGAATGGGTTGGAATACTTTATTGTCACATGAGACTAGAACACAGTGAAATTCTTTGCTTTTATACCCAATGTATACAAATAGCCGCTGACAAAGTTACAAAGCACGCCGGCTCCCCCTTTTGTTCTCCCCAGCGGCCCCCCCAAGCCGGGTCCCCATTGTTCTTTCTTCTCTCCTCCCCCAAATTGTCCGTTGTTCTTCCTCCCCCCCCTCACGGCGGTCCCCCCGCATGCCGAGTCCTCATTGTTCTTCCCCTCCCCCCTCACGGCGGTCCCCCCCCCCCATGCCGAGTCCTCATTATTCTTCCCCTCCCTCCTCACGGCGGTCCCCCCCCCCATGCTGAGTCCTCATTGTTCTTCCCCTCCCCCCTCATGGTGGTCCTCCTTGCTCTCATTGTCCGTAAGTCAACCCGCGAGGCATTGCCGCTGCGAGGCTTCACCATTGCCGAGGACCCATCGTCACGAGGCTTCACCGCTGATGCCACTTCACTGCCGCCGAGGCCTCACCGCTGTCAACGTCCCACTTCACGCCTCTGTGGTGCCGACCAGGGCCGCAGCCGTGGGCTCCGTCGGCCTCACTCCACCCACCCGGACTCCGACCCGCGAGGCCAGGTTCCTCCGTCCGACCTGCGAGGCCCCAGCCGGGCCCTGACCGGGCTTCTATGCGGGGATCCAGGAGGCCTCGAGACCGCGGCGCCTCAATAAAGACCTCCGGCCGCGTTCCCAGTCCACAGTCGCAGCCCGTCGGCAATTCACACTACTTCTATATTATCCCACTTTCGCATCCACACTCTATACAGGAGAGGTAATTTACAGAGGGCAACAAACTTACAAACTCCAAATCTTTGGGATGTAGAAGGAAACTCACACGGTCACAGGAAGAACATGCAAACTCCACTCAGTGACAAGATCACAGCAATATTTTTCCCAAGGAGACTGCAGACAGTGCTGAGATCCAGCACAGATTATGCGGGAGAATGTTTAGTTTGGGAATATCAGCAGCACAGTGCTGAAACAGGCAGGACATTCACCGAATTCTGAATTACTGGTAAACACAGCATTTATTTCAGAAAAGCCCCCACCATTTTTAATTGTGCATTTTCACTTCGCCAATCTCACCCTCAGAAATACCACACTGTCTTTTTGATCCATCTGTTCCTGTACCTTTAAGAGTTCCTCCTGAATGGAATTTAATTTCTCTTGAATCTCTTCAAGATTTTTCTCCATTGTATTTAGAATCTTCTTCTCTTCCTCCTGGATATTTGCCAGTACGCTCTGCTCTTTCTCAGCATACTGGGATGTGATCTGTGACTGAAGGTTGTGTGACAGTTTCTGTAAAATGAAAGGCAAAGATCAATATGTCACTGTATTGTGTTTCCTCGTGGTATAGAAAGTATTATTTGGACAATCAATATCCAGCCGCAGAGCGCAGGAATTGGCCATTCCGCCAACCATATCCATACTGGCCACTGTACGTATCCTCACCAATCTCATTTCCATTTAATCGATAGCTTTGATTATCGTGAAAATTCAAGAGTTTGACCATTAACCTGCAGTATGATGAGCGTTTGGCAGCAGAGTTTAGACGAATGCGGGGGGACCTCATTGAAACATGCAGCATAGTGAAAGACTTCGATAAAGTGGATGTGGAGAGGATGTTTCCACTAGTGGGAGAGTCTAGGACTAGAGGTCATAGCCTCAGAATTAAAATATGTTCCATTACGAAGGAGATGAGGAGAAATTTCTTTAGTCAGAGGATAGAGAATCTGTGGAATTCTGTCTCAGAAGGCTGTAGAAGACAAGTTAGTGGATATTTTTAAGGCGGAGATAGATTTTTGATTAGTACAGGTGTCAGAGGTTATGGGAAGAAGGCAGGATAATGGGATTAGGAGGGAGAGATAGATCAGCCATGATTGAATGGCAGAGTAGACTTGATGGGCTGAATAGCCTAATTCTGCTCCTATTACTTATGACCTTTTGAGAAAGTCTCAGAGGTCAGGATCGAACCCGGGTCTCTGGCACTGTGAGGCAGCAGCTCTATTAAAGACATAGCTATTCGAATTTTTCAGATTGATTGAAATTTTATTCTCACATGTGACATGTCACGGTGTAAAGAGATGAGATGATGAATTTCTTTAGTCAGGGGGTGGTGAATCTGTGAAATTCTTTGCCACAGAAGGCTGTGGAGGCCAACTCAGTGGATATAATTGAGGCAGAGATAGATAGATTCTTGATTAGTATGGGTGTCAATGGTTATGGGGAGAATGGGGTTAGAAGGGAGAGATGGATTAGCATGATTGAATGGCAGAGTAGACTTGATGGGCCGAATGCCCTAATTCTACTCCTATCTCTTATGATCTTACGATCTCATAGCTTAGTTTAGTTTAGAGATACAGCGCGGAAACAGGCCCTTCGGCCCACTGAGTCCGCGCCGACCAGCAATCCCCGCATATAGGGCACCGACAAAGTTACCAAGTATTCATTATAGTCCCCATTGTCCCTCTTTGTTCTCGGGGGCACCCCCATGCTGGCTCCCTCTTTGTTTTCGGCAGCGCGTCTTCGGCCAACCTCCGGCACACACCATGGGCCCGTCAGGCCTCTGGCAGCGGCAATGACATGAAAATAACTGGGAATGTTACTACTGACCTTCACAAAAATAACACTGCTGGCAAAGTGCCACCAGCAGACCATATGTAACCCAGCTGACGTGGAGGACTCTAATTTATTCAGCCACTGAAGGCTGGGAGGAGCCCATAAAATGCGAAGTTTCCAGATTGATGAACCGACAACATGTGTCAGGGACCAGACATGTGCTGAGGTTAAAGCACCACAGATGTTTTCTCTATGTTAATTGGTGTAGGCCTTCTGCCAGTACATTTTCATGAAAAGCTTACCTTGGATCATCTGCTGGCTAAAACATAATGAGCATTTATGGAAAGAGGTTTTTGTAGAATTTGCATATCGAATGGTGCGCAGAAAGGAGCAACATGAAAAGCAAAAGATTTAACCAACAACAATCCTAAACCTGTGTATTAGTAAGGTACATGCTGGCTACCGCCATTATTATTTCCTGAGCGCACTTACTAAGTGGCAAGTCAGGCCCTGGATTAGACCAAATTCAAAAGGCACCCTTCATTTAGCGCAGAAGCCTTGTTTTAAAATTATAATGAGGCTTGTAATGCTCCAGACATGCACTGTGCACTCATTCAATGTGAAAATAAATGCCGGATAGGCACAAAATGCTGGTGTAACTCAGCAGGACAGGCAGCATTTCTGAAGAGAAAGGAATGGATGACGTTTTGGGTCGAGACCCTTCTTCAGACTGAGAGTCAGGGGAAAGGGAAATAAGAGATATAGACAGTGATGTAGAGAGATATAGAAGAAATGAATGAAAGATATGTAAAAAAGTAATGATGATAAAGGAAACAGGCCATTGCTCAGTGAGAATGCGAAAATGGTGCGACTTGGGTGGGGAGGAATGGAGAGAGAGGGAATGCAGAGTTTACTTGAAGTTAGTGAAATCAATATTAATACCACTGGGCTGTAAGCTGCCCAGCGAAATATGAGATGCTATTCCTCCAATTTGCATTTGGCCTCACTCTGACAATGGAGGAGGCCTAGGACAGAAAGGCCAGTGTGGGAATGGGAAGGGGGAATTTAAGTGTTTGGGAACCGGGAGATCAGGTAGGTCCAGGCGGACTGGGGAAGGTGTCCAGTGAAACGATCGCTCAGTCTACGTTTGGTCCCGCCGATGTATAAGAGTACACATCTTGAACAATGGATACAGTTAACAAATAAATGCCGCTAGTGTGTACCTTTCTGTAAAGAAAGATGCACATATAAACCACCTACCACTGTATTGATAAATGCATGCAGAACAAATGTATTTCTGAGCAGTTGTACTTTACACCCAGAACAGTAAGTCATTGGGCTGGCAGGTTTTGGCAATGTTACGTTAGAGTCACAGAATCATACAATCATACAGCATGGAAACAGGCCCTTCGGCACAACTTGCCCAACATGTCCCACCTACACAAGTTTCTTCTGTCTGCATTTGGCCCATATCCCTCCAAACCTATCCTATCTATGTACTTGTCCAAATGTTTTATAAATGTTGTGATAGTACCTGCCTCAACTACCTCTTCTGGCAGCTCGTTCCATATACCTATCACCTTTAGTGTAAGAAAGTTGCACCTCAAGTTCCTTTTAAATCTTTTCACCCTGACCTTAAACCTATGTCCTCCAGTTCTTGATTCCCCAACTCTGGGTCAAAGACTCTGTGCTTTTTACCCAATCTATTCCTCTCATGATCATATATTCCTCTATAAGATCACCCCTCATCCTCCTGCGCTTCAAGGAATAAAGTCCTAGTCTGCTCAACCTCTCCCTATAGCTCAGGTCCTCAAGTCTTGGCAACATCCTCGCAAATCTTCCGTGCACCCTTTCCAGCGCAAGAACATTTTTCCTATAACAGGGTGACCAAAACTGAACACAATACTCCAACTGTGGCCTCACCAGCACCTTGTACAGCTGTAGCATAATGTCCCAACTTCTATGCTCAATACCTTGACTGATGAAGGCCTTTCTAAATTTTCTTAGGGGTGTCTTTTCTGGAGGTCTGCTCCATCATCGCCTCCTGCCTAGATTAGCTCCTGACCCCCAGCACAAAGGAGCATTCTCCGACTGAGCATCCTCACTCTGAGAATCTTTGCCTGTGAAGCATGGGACTCACCTCCTTCCCTCTCATGAGTCTCTACCATTTTCTATGTAAGATCATTTTCAGCAGCACTGTATGAAAATTGCGCTGGTCGCAATAAAGCCAGACGTGACTGCTAAGTGCCGGCATTTACAATGACATATCACTGGAATTTTTGGAAGGGAACATCAGTTTAAAAATAAAGTACAGCTTGGGAATTATAACATTCTGCACCGTTGCACTAGGACTGCTATTGAAAATCGCAAAGCTTGGCAATTTGTAAAACCACCCCGGGCAATTCTTTTACGCAGTTTTAATGCACCAATTTGGAAGCGAATACATTTCTAGGCCAATATTTTCTTTTCGTAGGATCTCACGATTACTAATAAAATGTCAACTGATGTTCACTTTATATTTCAAGCTTGTCTGTTACCAGGTACAGAAATGAACAAAATATGTTCTGCTGAACGAAACTTGTTTTCATTTATAATGGCCATTCCATGGTCTGCAATTTCCATGACAGTAAAACAATCCCCACAGGATAATACCAAAAAAACATTAACTAAACAAAATTCATCACACAAAAAAACAGTAGTGATTTCAAGAATGTAACGGGTTTTACGAAAAAAAATGTAAGCTTAAATTATTTTCACCTGGAATAAAAGGAGAAGCCGTCATAAGTCATTAAATTAAGAACATTTTAAAAATGAGCCAGAATAGGTAAAACAAGGGTAGAGTTGCTGCCTTACAGCGACAGAGACCCGGGTTTGATCTTGACTATGTGTGTGCTGTCTGTACAGAGTTTGTATGTTCTCCTTGTGACCATGTGAGCTTTCTCCGGGTGCTCCGGTTTCCTCTCACATTCCAAAGACATGCACGTCTGTAGGTTAATTGGGTTCTGTAAATTGCCCCTAGTGTATACGATAGAACTAATGTACAGGATCGTCAGTTGGCTTGGCCGAAGGGCCTGTTTCCATGCTATATTTGTAACAATAAAACTAAATTTATTGTCGCCATACGTCAATGAGATCTTTTGCCTAGGAATAAGCATAACTCATGATTTGGTATTCCTGTTGCTATTATTTTCATTGAGAGAAGAAACAGTTTATTATGTTAATGCTCCAAAAAATGAAGGCAGAAAAAAAATGTTAAATTAATTTCCTAAGTATTCACCTGACCTGCACATATACGGTATAGTGGTACAGTATAGTAGTGCAGCTGATAGGGCTGCTGTCTCACAGTGCCAGATACTGCGGTTCGATCCTGACCTCGGGTGCTATCAGTGTGAAGTTTGTACATTCTACCTGTGACCGTGTGAGTTTCCTTCAGGTACTCCGCTTTCCTCCCACATCCCAAAGACGTGCAAGCTTGATTTTCTTCTCCATATCAACATCTCTCTACATGATATAAATAAATTTTGAAGAAAAAAAACATCATCCTTGTTGTAGTTAAATACTGATTACTTTTCTCCACCATATTCCCTGAACTCAAATTTGCATATCATGTAAAAACATGTTGTTCCTGGAGTAACAATTTGACATTCAATTTCAAATTTTCAGGCCAAACATAATGCATTGATTTATGTTTCAACCAGAAAAGTTACCAGGGTCAAAAGAATAAAATATTCTTCACAGATGTTTTCATAAAGTCGGGCTGTTAATCTCACATACCCTGCTTGCGATGTTGATCCTGCGATTCTTCTCCCCGCATGGAAATAATGGAAGCATATGGAACTACTCTCCCAAGTGTAATCAACTTCTGCCTTTACATGGCACTTTTAATGAAATAATTTGTTCATTCATTATTGGAGTCGGAGAAGTACAGAAATAAGACCTTAAACCCATCAGGTCCATGCCGACCATCAGATACTTAACTATTCTAACCCCATTTACTCACGCATTGTGCATAGCCTACTAGGACTTGGCAGTTCAAATGCATGCCCAGAAAATGATTTTTAAACTGTGTGTGAGAATCTACCTCCACAACCTTCTCTGTCTAATGTGTTCCAAAATTTCAACCACACTCTTGTTGAAAATATTTTTTTCTCGTGTATCCTCTGAACCTCTTATTGGTCACATTAAACCTCTGCCCTCTGGTCTTAGTACCTGCCATGGGGGAAAGTCTCTGAGTATTTAGTTTAGTTTAGAGATACAGTGCAGAAACAGGCCCTTCGGCCCACCGAGTCTGCACCGACCAGCGATCCCCGCACACTAATTCTATCTTACACGCACTAGGAACAATGTACACATACACCAAGCCAATTAACCTACAAACCTGTTCGTCTTTGGAGTGTGGGAGGAAACTGAATATCTAGGAGAAAACCCATGCGGTCACAGGGAGAATGTACAAACTCCATACAGACAGCACCCGAAGTCGGAATCGAACCTGGGTCTCCGTCACTGCAAGCGCTGTAAGGCTGCAACTCTACCGCTGCGCCACCATGCCGCCCTATCTCTGCCGTAATATTGTACACTTCTATCAGGATCCCCTGAGCCTGCTCTAAGGAAAGCAACTCGCTGAAGAAGGGTCTCGACCCGAAACGTCATCCATTCCTTCTCTCCAGAGATGCTACCTGTCCCGCTGTCCAGCACCATGTATCTATCTCCAGTCTCTCCTCATAACTAATTAACTGCCTATTTTGAAAAATGTTCACTTTGTTTAGACAAATGTGCGTGGCCATTTAAAAAAAAAGTAATGACAATAAACAAGATCAATATTTCCAATAGTACTTGGCAGCATTATACAATAGTACATTTTTCCACCCAATTTTTATAAGTGTGTTTCTAATTTGGCAAACATAATTTCCACTAAGACGTCTACTTGCCAAATACTAAAACTGAGTATGTCGCACATACCCTGAAGTCAGGTGCATATGCCTGAGACTTGGGCCAGAACCATACACATGAATGGGTGACGTACGAGAGGAGAATCCTTAAGAAGGACTCTACAAACAATACCAGTGTGCATTAGTTTAGTTTAGTTTAGAGATACAGCACGAAAACAGGCATTTCGGCCCACCGAGTCAGCAACGACCAGCGATCCCCGCACATTAACACTATCCTACACACACTAGGGACAATTTACACATACATCCAGCCAATTAACCTACCTACCTGTATATCTTTGGGCTGTGGGAGGAAGCCGAAGATCGAGGAGAAAACCCACGCGACACGGGAAGATCTTACAAACTCCGTACAGACAGCACCGAGTCAGGATCGTACCCGGGTCTCTGGTGCTGCAAACGCTGTAAGGCAGCAACTCTATCGCTGCGCCACCATGCTGCCCAAATTACCTAGTCATTTGTTTAGTCCCTTTAAGTTTCTTGTCATTCTGCAGTTGAACCATTTGAGCGGCACTTTAGCATACATTAACACATTTTTATCTGGATGGATCTCTCCTTTTCACACAAGTTCACAAATTATGGGAGTAGAATTAGTCCATTTGGCCCATCGAGTCTACTCCGCCATTCAATCATGGCTGATCTCTGCCACCTAATCCCATTTTCCTGCCTTCTCCCCAAAACCCTTGACACCCATTCTAATCAAGAACTTGTTTATCTCTGCCTTAAAAATATCCACTGACTTGACCTCCACAGCCCTCTGTGGTAATGAGTTCCACTGATTAACTATCTTCTGACTAAAGAAGTTCCTCCTCACCTCCTTTCTAATGCCCTTTAATGCTGAGGCTACGTCCTCTGGTCCTAGACTCACCAACCAGTGGAAACATCCTCTCCACATCCACTCTATCTATGCCTTTCATTGTTCTGCAAGTAAATAGGTGTCTCACCAGTTACCAATTTTACTTGGACTTCACCAGGAATTCCTGGAAGGGTCTTCATTTCAAGTCAAGAGTGTTTTATTGTCATATATCACAAAACGGAACAATGAAATTCCTACTTGCGGCAACACCACTGATTTGTAAACATAGTACACTGTAAAACCCATAATATATAATAAATAAACAAAACAATAATAGTGCAAAGACAAAAATAAATTCCCCCAAGTCTATCTAGTTTGGAGCTTATTTGGAGGTTGTAGTGTTTAATAGCCTGATGGTTGTAAGGAGAATCTGCTCCTGAACCTGGATGTTACAGTTCTCAGGCTCCTACAACTTCTTCCCGATGGCGGGAGTGAAATGAGAGCATAGCCAGGGTGGTGTGGGTCTTGTATGATGCAGACTGCCTTTTTGTGGCAGCGACTCTTGTAGATCTCTTTGAAGGTTGGGAGGTTGGTACCCGGAATGAACTGGGCATTGTTCACCACTTCTTGCAATCTTCTTCATTCCTGGGCATTCAAGTTGCCAAACAAGGCCGTGATGCAACCAATCAATATGCTCTCTACTGTACATATGTAGAAGTTCAAGAGAGCATTCATTGACATACTGAATTTCCTCAATCTTCTCAGGAAGTAGAGGGGTTGATGGGCTTCCTTTATGCTTTCATCAATGTGCTGGTTATGTCTTATTTGGCCCAGGACAGATCTTCAGAGTTCTGCACACTCAGGAATTTGAAGCTTTTAACTCTCTCCATCATTGTCCCATTAATGAAGACAGGTTTGTGGATCCTTGTCCTTCTTCTTCCAAAGTCGACAATCAGTACCTTGGTCTTACTGATCAAGTCAAGTCAAGTCACTTTTATTTATATAGCACATTTAAAAAACAACTCTCGTTGGCCAAAGTGCTTTACATTGGTAGTACATACATAAATACATACATATAGCCCTCACTCAGAAGGCGTCAAGAAAGGAGAACAAGGTTATTGAGAACAAGGTTGTTGTTCTGGCACCATTTAGACAGATGATCTCTCTCCTATACTCTGTCTCTTCATCATCTGTGGCGTCGGCCGCAAACTTGAAGTTGGAGTTCGAACTGTGTCTGACTACACGTCATATTTAAAGAAAAGTATTTTCTTTCATCATTGGCAGTTATTCATTGGAGGCTAACAACTCTTCAAAATGTGCCGTTGCCTGACATCAGGATCCTTTATCCTTTGGCCATCTGTACATCACACTAGAAATAACTAACCTTACTTTAGAGTTCAAGCAATTGCAGATGCAGCAATCTGGAGCGAAAAAATAAACTGATGGCATGGATTGAACAGGTTTTATGGAGTTAAAAAGGTGGTTATGTTCCAGGTCAAGACCCAGCATCAGGGCTAAGAAGGTGGACAGAAGAAGGCCAGTATATACTGTAGAAGTGAGAATGAGAAGTGAGACCGAGCTGGTAAGTGGTTGGAGGTACAGAAAAGATGAACAGAGAATCTGGTTGACTGAGGAATTTCCTTATTCGTCCCATTCCACTACTCTGCCTATGCAGCATGGTGGCGCAGCGGTAGAGTTGCTGCCTTACAGCGCTTGCAGCGCCAGGGACCCGGGTTCGATCCCGACTACGGGTGCTGTCTGTACGGAGTTTGTACGTTCTCCCCAAGAGCTGAATGGATTTTCTCCGAGATCTTCGGTTTCCTCCCACACTCCAAAGACGTACAGGTTTGTAGGTTAATTGTCTTGGTAAATGTAAAAATTGTCCCTAGTGGGTGTAGGATAATGTTAATATGTGGGGATCGCTGGTCGGCACGGACCCAGTGAGCCGGAGGGTCCGTTTCCTCGCTGTATCGCTAAACTAAATTAAATTAAAGTGGTGAAGAGCTCTAGACAAAGTTTCAGTGGTAATTGTGAAAAATTCAAAGGAAGCTTTCATTCTTTTTTTTTTTCAAACTGGATTGTTGTACCTTTCTCAGTACTACCAAAAGATCTCGATTTGATTGTGGATACACAACTTCAAATTTTGCAATTAAAATGAGAGGTACTATTTATCAACAAATAGTTGATAAATGCACTGTAATTTTATTCAAGAGGACAAAAATTGAGTAGCACTTTGGGCATCACAACACCAAATGAAATGCAATGCAGAGAAATACAAGGAAAAAATATTTGTTTTGTAGGACGGTAACATCAAAGATCAGGATTGAACCTAGTTCAATCAGTACAGACACTGTTGGCTGGAGGACCTGCTCTTAAGCTGCACTGTTCTAAGTTGTGGCTTACTGATACTGTGGGGAAGTAGTTCTAGTGTTGCCTCACAGTGCCATACCATAAGGATAAGAAATCCGAATACCATCCAAAGGACCACCCTTTGACATAGGATAAACAATTTCATGAAATAATTTAAATCTATGTTAGTTTATACAAATGGTGGTAAACTATATCAAAGGAAATTGATGAGAAATCAATACAAATCATTTGGTGGACAGCAATTGTAAGATCTGTATTCCCAATGGAAACCAATAAGCATAGCTTGCAGAAAATGTCTGGCTGTAAAACTTGAACATGGAGTCCATAATTCTCCAAGCACTTATTTTAATGAACAGAAAGTGATACACTGTAAAACAGAATATCTCTCTTGCTTGCAATGTATTCATTGCCAGAAAACTACTTAGATAGATTGCCAAAGACATTTATAGTATGCAGAAGACTTCCGATAAGACACTGTCGGATAAAAGAATCTCCTGGACTGGCAGGGTGCCGGCGTGGAGGGGGAGCTGGCTTCTGCTCGGGTCGGCTCTACTCCTCTCGCCTTGTCTAGTGGCCTGGTGAGGGCCGAGCGCCGGTGGGGTGGGTGCGGCTGGCAGTCCCCGGCCCGTCGGGGAGCGGGCTCCTTGGGAGTTGGAGCGGGGTTGGGCTGGATTTGGCGCTTCTTCTCTGTGCTGGCTGTGCTGGCTCCGGGCCGCTATCCTGTTGGTCCGGGGTCAATCCCGGACGTCTCCGGCCGCCACTCGGTCGGGGATAGGACACTCGGGGGGGTGATGGGGCGGTCCAGTGGCGGTTCGGCATCGCTTGTGGCGCTGGGGACCCAGGTTCAATCCTGGTTGCGGATGAGGCGCGGGTCTGTGTACGCCCAGCTGCCAAGAATGTCTCTCCGCTGGTCCAGTCTCTTCCCCTGTTTCCCACTTGCATCTGCCCCCTCTTTCCTGATACCTGGCACCCCCATTCCTCAGATGAAATATATTTTTGCACATGAATCATGAATAAAGATAAGAATTTGTACATAGTTTATACAGCCAGCGCTTTGTTGGCTTTTTCTTTATAGCGAGTGACCTTTGACAAATTTGTCGGTGGATCACCAGCTTCCTGACAGACAGGAAGCAGCATGTGAGGCTGGGAAAGCACATCTCGGACCCGCAAACCCTCAGCATAGGAGCACTGCAAGGCTGCTTACTCTCCCCTCTCCTCTACTCTCTCTACACCAATGACTGCACCTCCACTGACTCCTCTGTCAAGCTTCTCAACTTTGCGGATGACACAACCCTGATTGGACTGATCCAGGATGGGGAGGAATCTGCCTACAGACAGGAAGTGACACAGTCCTGGTGCCATCACAACAACCTGGAGCTCAATGCTCTTAAGACAGTGGAATTGATTGTATACTTTAGGAGAGCTCCCCCTCCCCTCACCCCACTCACCATCAACAACACCACAGTCACATCTGTGGAGTCTTTTAAGTTCTTGGGAACCATCATCTCCAAGGACCTTAAGTGGGGGGCTACCATTGACTCCACAGTCAAAAAGGCACAACAGAGGATGTACTTCCTGCGGCAGCTGAGGAAGCACAAACTACCACAGGCAATGATGGTCCAATTCTATAGTGGGCCGGATATCAAATAATGACGAGACAGAAAGAAAATTGAGAACCTCGTAACCTGGTGTCAAGACAACAACTTTTTTCTCAATGTCAGCAAGACAAAGGAGATGGTGATCGACTTCAGGAAGCGAAGCAGGACATATACCCCCGGTATACATTGATGGGGCTGAAGTAGAGATGGTTGAAAACTGCAAAGTTCCTACGATCACATATCACCATCAACTTGTCCTGGACGAGCCATATCGAAGCAATGGCCAAGAACGCACACCAATGCCTCTACTTCCTTAGAAGGCTCAGGGAGTTTGGCATGTCCCCACCAACACTCACCAACCTCTACAGATGTGACAGAAAGCATTTTATCAGGATGCATCACAGCTTGGTTTGGGAACAGCTCCATCCAAGACTGCAAGAAATTGTAGAGAATTGTGGACGCAGCCCAGACCATCACACAAACCAACCTCCCTTCCATTGACTCCATTTACACTTCACACTGCCTCAGCAAGGCCAGCAGCATAATCAAGAATGACTTTCACCCCGGACACTCCCTCTTCTCCCCTCTCCCATCAGGCAAGAGGTACAGAAGTGTGAAAACGCAGACCTCCAGATGCAGAGAAAGTTTCTTCCCAGCTGTGTTCAGGCAACTATACCATCAATTAAAGAGCAGTGCTTGTATATATATAACACTGTTTTGTTTATTATGGGTTTTACAGAGTACTATGTTTACATATTCTATTGTGCTGCTAAGTAAGAATTTCATTGTTCCGTTTCAGGACATATGACAATAAAACACTCTTGACTCTTTTCATTGTACCTCGGTCCATGTGACAATAATAAATCTATACCTAAATATACCCAGAGATGTCAAGAGACACAGAAAACAAGTTTGGTGGGGGGCGTTGAAGGAGGCGGGGGAATTTGGGCCCCCTTAGAAAGCCAAAGGCAAGCCTGGTCTTAGGTGTTGCAGGAAAGAGATATGACTAAAGGAGGTGAAAGGCAAGTGGTTGATAATGACGCAAGTTTGGAAATGGAAGCGCATTCGGTGAGGAGTATAAATGCAGAATAATTTTTCAGAGGCTGAAAAGGGGAAACCTGAAAGGATGAACTTTCACTGAACACCTCTGCTCAGTCCGCCTAGGCCTACCTGATCTCCCGGTTGCTAAACACTTTAACTCCCCCCTCCCATTTCCTATACTGACCTTTCTGACCTGGGCCTCCTCCACTGTCAGAATGAGGCCCAGCGCAAATTGGAGGAACAGCTCCTCATATTTTGCTTGGACAATTTACACCCGAGCGGTATGAATATTGGCTTCCTTATCTTGAAGTAACCCTTGTTTTCCCTCTCCCTACCATCACTACCATCTGGTGGTGCCACCGCAGTGGCTGCCTCGCCAGCAGCTCGTTAGTCCTTTAACCCTTTTTGTTATTTTTGGTGTGTCTAAATGTATGTTTTAATGTTTCTTAGTATGTCTTATGTGGGGGATGGTGAGGGGGAAGACCATTTTTCAGTCACTTACCTGGATGGAGATGCATCTTTTCTCCGTGTCGCATCTACCCCCCCCCCCCCACTCCTCCTCCTCCTACTCCCCTCCTGGCTTACCAACTGGATTGGCGTGGCCTTTCTTGCCGGAGACCAGCCCAGAGCTTCAGCAACAGCTGCAGCGTGGAATTACCATCGCGGAGCGGGGCGATCCCTTGCCGGGGATCGCCAGTGTTGGAGCTTCGGAGTGTTGGGCCTGCTGACTTTAACATCGTGGTGCTGTGGTCTGCGGAGCTTCTAGCCGTGGGCGTGGTGCTGAATTTAACGTCGCGGAGCGGGCCCATCCCTTGCCGAGTATCGCCAGTGTTGGAGCTCCGTCCAGCGGGGCCTGTGGTCTTGGAAGCCGCTGTCTCGGTAAGAAGTGGCCGATATGAAAACTCCAAGCCACATTGTGTTCCCATCCGTTACGACGCCGGAGTTACGATCATCCCGGCGAGAAGGCCTGTACATCGGGCCGTCCTTAGCGGCGACTGCGGAGGGTTCTAGGCCCCGACCACGGGTGAACAAAGAGGAAGATATCTGAACTTTATTGCCTTCCATCACAGTGAGAAACGTTGATTCCACTGTGGTGGATGTTTATGTTAAACTCTATTGTGTATTGTGTTCTTTTTATTCGTATGGCTGTATGGTAACTCAAATTCCACTGTACCAATTGGTGCATGTGACAATAAATGTGAACTTGAACTTAAACATTGCCAGAGTGAGGCCCGGCGCAAATTGGACGAACAGCACCTCATATTTCACTTGGGTAGTTTATACCCCAGCGGTATGAGCATTGACTTCTCTAATTTCAGATAGTCCTTGCTTTCTCCCTCCTTCCCCTCCCCCTTCCCAGCTCTCCCACAAGCCTACTGTCTTCGCCTCTTCTTTTCTTTCTCCCTCCCCCGAAATCAGTCTGAAGAAAGGTCTCGACCCAAAACGTCGCCTATTCCTTCTCTCCATAGATGCTGCCTCACCCGCTGAGTTTCTCCAGCATTTTTGTCTACCTCCGATTATATTTTATCCATTTGGCAAATGGGTTTCAATCACACCAAATGCTTTTCCATGAGAGTTACTCATAAAGCCAAGCCGATCATGAACCGGTACAAGATGGGAGACAGCCTGCTTAAAGAAGTGAATCGCCCCCCATACCTGGGAGTTGAACTCACATCTGGCCTAGCCTGGAACAGACGCATAAACCAGATTGCCACAAAAGCAAACAGAACTTTAGCCTTCTCCGGAGAAACTTATCCGGTTGTGACAAACCACCTAAGGAGGTAGCGTACAAAGCACTTGTCCGCCCACGGTTGGAATATTGCCAGACAATATGGGACCCTCACCGGAAAAATAACATTGACACCCTTGACAAGGTTCAGAGGCATTAATAACGACTACTCAAGACAGTCAAGGGTTTCCGATATCTTAAATCGCCTTGCCTGGCAGTTGCTGGAGTCAAGACGCACCAAGCCCGCTTATGTACTCTCTACAACTTAGGAGACTCATGGCATCATCCCCAGTAACATATCTCACCTCATTCAATCCAATACCCAGAAATTTACAAGACAGTCCTCAGGTCACTTTTATACTACAATTAGAGCAAACAAAAATAGCTATCTACAGAGACTTTGTCCATGGACTATCCCAGAGTGGAACATCCTTCCTAACACCACCAGGTGTGCACCAACCTTGTCACTCTTCAAGTCACAGCTCGACAACTTGGACATGGTTCATCTCACCAAACTTGCCCACATAAAAATCTAAATAACCTTTTTGCAACCAGTGTCCATGCGAGAGCGTAACCTGCATGAGATAGCCCAGCTGTTGGCGGTTGTGCAGTAAACAAGCAGAAGCAGAAGCAGAATGATCACATTGAATGGCTGTGCTGGCTCGAAGGGCCGAAGGGCCTACTCCTGCACCTATTTTGCTGTGTTTCTAAGAATACTTGAATCTATTCCCTCTAGCTTCTGATTTTCACCCTACAAACAGCTTACAATGACCTGTTTCCTTTATCATTGTTACTTTTTTTGCAAATGTCCATAAAATCTCCAGCCAGTTGGTCCGCACAGGTTTTTAGAACACGACCAGGTATACCATCAGGTCCAGGTGCTTTTCGAGGGTTCACCCCTCTGAAGGATTTCCTGACGTCGGCCTCTGTGACTGAGACTGAAATACCATCACAGCGAATGGGGGCTTGGGAAAGCTCAGGGGCTCGGGAAGTCTCCCTATCAAAGCGTGTGTAAAACGCATTGAGCTCATCAGGGAGTGATGTTTCGCCGACATTCGAGCTGCCTCCTGATTTCGACTTGTAAGAGGTGATTGCATTCAGGCCCTGCCACAGCCGCCGAACATCTGTCTCTTCCTCCAGTTTGGAGCAGAAGTCCCTTTTGGCCTTTTTGATGGCCTTACCAAGGTCCTATGTGGACTTCTTGTAGGCCACTGTATCATCAGACATGAATGCCTGGTGTCTGGACTTCAGAAGAGTGCGGATCTCAAAGTTCATCCAAGGTTTCTGATTGGGAAACGCTCGGAAGGTTTTGGTGGGGATGCAGTCCTCCACACACTTCTTAATGAAGTCTGTAACGACTGTGGCGTATTCGTTCAGGTCCGTTGCCGAGTCCTTGAACATTGCCCAGTCTACAGACTCCAAACAGTCCTGTAGTTGATCCTCTGCCCCCCCCCCCCCCCCCGTTACAGGAAGAAGCAGCACCGCGGTATGGTCAGATTTACCGAAGTGAGGGCGAGGGATAGAACGATAGGCATTCTTGATGGTGGTGTAGCAGTGGTCGAGGGTGTTTGGTCCTCTGGTGCAGCAGGAGACATGTTGGTGGAAGTGAGGGATTTCTTTAGGTTTGCCTTATTGAAGTCCCCGGCTATTGAAGTCCCCGGCTATTGAAGTCCCTGGTGAACGCCTCGGGGTAAGACGTCTGGTGTTTGTTGACCACGGTGTGCAGCTCCTCCAGTGCCAGACAGACATCTGCCTGGGGTGGGATGTAGACCGCGGTCATGATGATGGAGGTGAATTCCCTTGGGAGGTAGAAGGCACTTCACCGCCAGATGTTCGAGGTGTGGAGAGCAGGAGTTGGACAGGACTGCCACGTCTGAGCACCACGCAGAGTTGACCATGAGTCAGACGCCCCCTCCTCTCCCTTTCCCAGATGCCAGTGTACGGTCCATACGGTGGATGGAGAAACCTTCAGGCTGGACCGCTGAGTCTGGGGAGCTGGGGGTGAGCCATGTCTCTGTGAAACAGAACACAGAGCATTCCCTCAGCTCCCTTTGATAAAGCAGCCTTGCCCTAAAGTCCTCCACTTTATTTTCAAGGGACTGTACGTTGGCCAGTAGGATAGTAGGGAGAAGGGGCCGAAGTCCCCTGCGCTTCAGTCTAACCTGAAGTCCTGCCCGTCGGCCACATTTCCGGACACAATGGAGGCTTCCCCTTTGTTTCCAGGTGCTGAGTCTACTGTACCTGATGTTTCTGCGGTCCTGCGCTGGAACGGGGATTCCTTCACAGACGGCAGCTCCAGCTCCGTAACGAACGGGGGTACATTCAAAGTCGGCAGCTCCAGCTTCATTGTTCCTGGGAGATCTGGCCCATGGGCTCTGGAGGTCATCCCGGGGTTCCCAGGTACAGTACCTGGGATCCTCAGTCGGGACGGGAGTTCCACAGCCAGCGTGGGAAAAGTTAAAGTTCGGGGCTCCCGCAGCTGCGGGAGATCGCGAAATTGCCAGCGCTTTCAGCTGCCCAAGCAGCTTGTCTGAAATGGCACCGATTACTGCCGTTTCCCTGATGCAGGTAAGTTGATAGAAGTTGTAGGTGAACCTTTTCTGTTCTGGTGCTCCGCAAAAGTCGCCGCAGGCGGGCACCATCTTGAACTTCTGAGGTCTGAGGTTCCCACCTGCTTCAAAAGGGCATCAATTATACCAGTGCCCAAGAAGAGTAAGTGGACGTGCCTCAATGACTGTCGACCTGTGGCACTAACGCCTGTGGTGATGAAGTGCTTTGAGAGGTTGATCATGACGCAATTCCCCTACTCTGGGCAAAAGGCTCTGTACATCTACCCAATCTATTCCTCTCATGAGTTTGCATACCTCTATAAGATCTCCCCTCATTCTCTTGCGCTCCATGGAATAGAGACCCAGCCTAGTCAACCTCTCCCTATAGCTCACACCCTCTAGTCCTGGCAACATCCTTGTAAATTTTTTCTGAACCTTTTCAGCTTGACAATATCTTTCCTATAACATGGTGCCCAGAACTGAACACAATATTCTAAATGCAGTCTCACTAACGTTTTATACAACTGCAACATGACCTCGCAACTTCTATGCTCAATACTCTCACTGATGAAGGCCAAAGTGCCAAAAGCCTTTTTGACCTCCTTATCTATCTGCGACTCGACCTTCAAGACACCATGCACCTGTACTCCTAGATCCCTCTGCTCCACAACACTCCCCAGAGGCCTACCATTTACTGTGTAGGTCCTGCCCTTGTTCGACATCCCAAAATGCAACATCGCACACTTTTCTGTCTGAGGTTCCCACCTGCTTCAAAAGGGCATCAATTATACCAGTGCCCAAGAAGAGTAAGGTGACGTGCCTCAATGACTGTCGACCTGTGGCACTAACGCCTGTGGTGATGAAGTGCTTTGAGAGGTTGATCATGACGCAATTCCCCTACTCTGGGCAAAAGGCTCTGTACATCTACCCAATCTATTCCTCTCATGAGTTTGCATACCTCTATAAGATCTCCCCTCATTCTCTTGCGCTCCTACCTCGACAAAAACCTGGACCCACTGCAGTTCGTTTACCGCCACAACAGATCAACGGTGGATGCGATCTCGCTGGCCCTCCACTCCGCTCTGGACCACTTGGACAACAAAAACTCATATGTCAGGCTGTTATTCATCGATTACAGCTTGGCATTTAATACAATCATCCCCTCCAAGCTGGTTACCAAACTAGCAGAACTGGGTCTCTGCGCATCCCTCTGCAATTGGATCCTCGACTTCCTCACTCTCAGACCACAGTCTGTTCGTATTGGTGGAAATGTGTCAGACTCAATAACAATCAGCACGGGAGCACCTCAAGGCTGCGTGCTCAGCCCCCTGCTGTACTCACTCTATACTCATGACTGTGTAGCCGGTCATAGTGCAAACTCCATCATCAAGTTCGCTGACGACACCACTGTTGTGGGACGTATCACTGATGGGGATGAGTCAGAGTATAGAAGAGAGATCGAGCAATTGTCCATATGTGCCAGCACAATAACCTGGCCCTCAACACCAGCAAAACCAAGGAACTGATTGTGGACTTTGGAAGGAGTAGGATGCGGACCCACAGTCCCGTTTATATCAACGGGTCGATGGTTGAAAGGGTCAAGAGCTTCAAATTCCTGGGCGTGCACATCTCTGAAGATCTTTCCTGGTCCGAGAACACTGATGCCATTATTAAGAAAGCACATCAGCGCCTCTACTTCCTGAGAAGATTACGGAGAGTCGGTTTGTCAAGGAGGACTCTCTCTAACTTCTACAGGTGCACAGTAGAGAGCATGCTGACCGGTTGCATCGTGGCTTGGTTGGCAACTTGAGCGCCCTGGAGAGGAAAAGACTACAAAAAGTAGTAAACACTGCCCAGTCCATCATCGGCTCTGACCTCCCTTCCATCGAGGGGATTTATCGCAGTCGCTGCCTCAAAAAGGCTGGCAGTATCATCAAGGACCCACATCATCTGGCCCACACACTCATCTCCCTACTACCTTCAGGTAGAAGGTACAGGAGCCTGAAGACTGCAACAACCAGGTTCAGGAATAGCTACTTCCCCACAGCCATCAGGCTATTAAACCTGGCTCGGACATAACACTGAACTTTATTAGCCAATTAACTGTTATTTGCACCTTATCAGTATATTGATTCATGTGTGTATATATTTATAGAATGCCTTGTAGTCAATGCCTACTATGTTCTGTTGTGCTGAAGCAAAGCAAGAATTTCAGTGTCCTATCAGGGACACATGACAATAAACTCACTTGACTTGACTTTTTTTGCATATCTTTCATTCATTGTTCTTTATCTCTCCACATCACCGTCTATATCTCTCGTTTCCCTTATCCCTAACCGGTCTGAAGAAGGGCCTCGACCGCGAAACGTCACCCGATTGCTTCTCTCCAGAGATGATGCTGCCCGTCACGCTGAGTTACTCCAGCACTTGTGTGTCTAACTTTCCTACGTTTTCAATGGTGTTTTGTTAAATCCCAGGCCTGGGGCCCACTCGCGTCTGGACGCCATGGCAACGTCCCAGGCCGGGCCTCGGCCCAATCAGAGCGCAGCTTGGGAGGGGGTGGGTGTGAGCCGACTGGCCAATCGGCGTGCGGGAGCTGGCGGTGCGCACCCCTAATAGGCCGGGCGCCGGGCGGAGTGCGGGCGGTTTGAACGGTTGCTGGAGGCGGGCTGGGTTTCCTCAGCGAAATCAGAAACGTCGAGTAACTGAAGCGGCTTTGACTCCGCCGTCGGGCTTGTGCAAGGCCGCACACCCGGGGCCCAGGGTCGGGCAGAACCGTGAAGCCGCCTCCACCCTCCCCATCCCCCGGACCAACGGCGCAGTTACCACAGTGCTACCCAAATATCCAAGATGGCAGGAACCAGCTCCTCTGATAAGGTTGTAAAAAATCGTGCAACTGTTAACTGGATATTTTTAAGACAGAGATGGATAGATATCTTCAGTTAGACACAAAATGCTGGAGTAACTCAGCGGGACAGGCAGCATCTCTGGAGAGAAGAAATGGGTGACGTTTCGGGGTCGAGACCCTTCTTCAGGCTGGTTAGGGATAAGGGAAACGGGAGACACAGACGGTGATGTGGAGAGATAAAGAACAATGAATGAAAGATATGCCAAAAAAGTAACGATTATAAAGGAAACTGACCAGCTGTTTGTAGGTGAAAATGAGAAGCTAGTGCGAATTGGGTGTGGGGGTGGGGGGGGAATGCCAGGGCTACCTGAAGTGAGTGAAATCAATATTCATACCACTGGGCTGTAACTGCCCAAGCGAAATATGAGTTGCTGTTCCTCCAATTTGTGTTTAGCCTCACTCTGACAATGGAGGAGACCGAGAACAGAAAGGTGTGTGTAGGTAGACACAAAATGCTGGAGTAACTCAGCGGGACAGGCAGCATCTCTGGAGGGAAGGAATGGGTGATGTTTTGGGTCAAGACCCTTCAGACGTGACTTGTGTGCCTCAAGGTTCGGTGCTGGGCCTGTTACTGTTTTTCATCTACATCAATGATTTGGATGAGAACAAGATTTGCAAGGTTGCTAATGATACAAAAGTTAGTCGAAGATAGGTAAGACTGATGTCTGAAGAAGGTTCTCGACCCAATACGTCACCTATTCCTTCGCTCCATAGATGCTGCCTCACCCGCTGAGTTTCTCCAGCATTTCTGCCTACCTTTGGTTTTCCCAGCATCTGCAGTTCATTCTTATACAAATGTTAGTGGTTTTGCAGATAGTGAAAATGGTTGCGAAAGATTGCAGCAGGATCTGGATCGATTGGCCAGGTGGGTGGAGGAATGGTTGATGGAATTTACGACAGAAAAGTGTGCGATTTTGCATTTTGGGATGTCGAACAAGGGCTGGACCTACACAGTGAATGGTAGGCCTCTGGGGAGTGTTGTGGAGCAGAGGGATCTAGGAGTACAGGTGCATGGTGTCTTGAAGGTCGAGTCGCAGATAGATAAGGAGGTCAAAAAGGCTTTTGGCACTTTGGCCTACATCAGTAAGAGTATTGAGCATAGAAGTTACGAGGTCATGTTGCAGTTGTATAAAACGTTGGTGAGACTGCATTTAGAATATTGTGTTCAGTTCTGGGCACCATGTTATAGGAAAGATATTGTCAAGCTTGAAAAGGTTCAGAAAAGATTTACAAGGATGTTGCCAGGACTAGAGGGTGTGAGCTATAGGGAGAGGTTGACTAGGCTGGGTCTCTATTCCATGGAGCGCAAGAGAATGAGGGGAGATCTTATAGAGGTATGCAAACTCATGAGAGGAATAGATTGGGTAGATGTACAGAGCCTTTTGCCCAGAGTGGGGGAATTGAGGACCAGAGGACAGGTTCAAGGTGAAAGGGAAAAGATTTAATAGGAATCCGAGGGGTAACTTTTTCACACGAAGGGTGATGGGTGTATGGAACAAGCTGCCAGAGGAGGTAGTTGAGGCTGGGACTATCCCATCGTTTAAGAAACAATTAGACAGGTACATGGATAGGACAGGTTTGGAGGGATATGGACTAAGCACAGGCAAGTGGGACTAGTGTAGCTGAGACATTGTTGGCCGTTGTGGGTGAGTTGGGCTGAAGGGCCTGTTTCCACACTGTATCACTCTATGACTCTGAGTTACTGCAGCATTTTGTGTCTACCTTCGATTTAAAACGGCATCTGCAGTTCTTTCCCACACATAAGGTCTGTGTAGGAATGGGAAGGAGAATTAAAGTGTTCAGCAACCGGGAGATCAGGTTGGTTGAGCGAAGGTGTTCCGCGAAACAATCGCCCAGTCTGCGTTTTGTCTTGCCGATGTATAAGAGTCCACATCTTGAACAACAGATGCAGTAGATGAGGTGAATTTCACAGATTCACAACTCTCTGGGTGAAAAGGTTTTTCCTCATCTCAGTCTTAAATGGCCTACCCCTTATTACGCTGTGACCCTCAACATCGGGAACATTTTTCCTGCATCTAGCCTGTCCAATCCCTTAATAATTTTATATGTTTCTATAAGATCTCCTTCTAAATTCCAGTGAATATAAGCCCAGTCACTCCACTCTTCCAATCATATGTCAGTCAGTCTCATCATTGACATAAAATTTGTGCAAGCTAAAAGTACTAAAGACTATCTTACATTAAGAGTATCATTGCATCGTCAATAGAAACGATTGCTTTTCAATTTCAATGACCACTTGCAGTTAAAGTAGCAGGTGTGTTCTTGGAGTCAATGGTATCTGATTGCTACAAGGTGTTTGCGAACAGTTTTTGTACCAAAAACTGTTAAGATCCAAGAATGCTTTTTTTTTTTTTTGCTTGACAATTTCCAAAATAACTTTTAAATGGTTCTCTAATTTCCAATGGAAATCGCCTTATAACCAATTCAGCCCACATGATGCAAATAGAGTTCTCCAATTCATTGTTCACACTATCCAATTCGTGTTCTGGAAATGCACATTAGAACAGAACTATGTATACTATAAATAACAAGTAAGAACACTTTAATATTTAAAAATTGTACAGTATTAAAGATTTTTTTTTTTTTAAATCACTAGTTTATTATGTTTATACTTTTGTGCACTGCTTTGGAGCATTAAACTATGTTTGAAGATTTAAGGCTGACCAATAAATGTACATGGGGGGAAAAAAGGCTGAGGTGCCGCTGAGAGAATATTAAATGAGGTTCTATGCTGGTTGTATTATAATACAAAGCACCATAATGTCTTAGTGGTGCTCAGTAGATTTCATGGGATTCCTTAATCTTAAAATACCAAAAAATTACTTTTTGGTGTGGAAATTGACTGGCTGATGAACAAAAAGGTATCACTGAAATATGACTTCATTTTATTAAATCTACGATTTATCGGTTTATTTCATGGAAGTAAAATAGAGACTCTGGTACTGCCCTAGTGTTCAAGTTCAAGTGAGTTTATTGTCATGTGTCCCTGATAGGACAATGAAATTCTTGCTTTGCTTCAGCACAACAGAACATAGTAGGCATTGACTACAAAACAGATCAGTGTGTCCATATACCATTATATAAATATATACACACATGAATAAATAAACTGATAAAGTGCAAATAACAGATAATGGGTTATTAATGTTCAGAGTTTTGTCCGAGCTAGATTTAATAGCCTGATGGCTGTGGGGAAGTAGGTATTCCTGAACCTGGTCGTTGCAGTCTTCAGGCTCCTGTACCTTCTACCTGAAGGTAGCAGGGAGATGAGTGTGTGGCCAAGATGGTGTGGGTCTTTGATGATACTGCTAGCCTTTTTGAGGCAGTGACTGCGATAAATCCCCTCGATGGAAGCAAGGTCAGAGCCGATGATGGACTGGACAGTGTTTACTACTTTTTGTAGTCTTTTCCTCTCCTGGGCGCTCAAGTTGCCGAACCAAGCCACGATGCAACCGGTCAGCATGCTCTCTACTGTGCACTTGTAGAAGTTAGAGAGAGTCCTTGACAAACCGACTCTCCGTAATCTTCTCAGGAAGTAGAGGCGCTGATGTGCTTGCTTGATAATTGCATCAGTGTTCTCGGACCAGGAAAGATCTTCAGAGATGTGCACGCCCGGGAATTTGAAGCTCTTGACCCTTTCAACCATCGACCCGTTGATATAAACGGGATTGTGGGTCCCCATCCTACTCCTTCCAAAGTCCACAATCAGTTCCTTGGTTTTGCTGGTGTTAAGGGCCAGGTTATTGTGCTGGCACCATATGGACAGTTGCTCGATCTCTCTTCTATACTCTGACTCATCCCCATCAGTGATACCTCCCACAACGGTAGTGTCGTCAGCGAACTTGATGATGGAGTTCACACTATGACCGGCTACGCAGTCATGAGTATAGAGTGAGTACAGCAGGGGGCTGAGCACGCAACCTTGAGGTGCTCCCGTGCTGATTGTTATCGAGTCTGACACATTTCCACCAATACGAACAGACTGTGGTCTGTGAATGAGGAAGTCGAGTGTACATTGAGTAATTCTCCAGATAGGGAAATTGACATACGGTTTCATAAACGGTAGGTCGATTTTCAAAAGGTAATTTGGTTTTAGCTGCTTGACTAGATTTTAATCCTGTCGCCTTTAATTTCAATGATCTGTCAATGACCCTGTTTAGTGATTTATCTTATTTCTAATTCCCTTTCTAAGGTTATATGCTTTTATATAATCCATTCACAAAATGTTCAAGTGTATATTTGATTCCAATCAATTTGTCATTCTTTAATAAAATCACAATGGTAACTAACCAAGCTGCTACCTATGAAAAAACTATTGGGGGGGGAGTGGATGTCAAGGTTAAATTTAGGTCAATTAGAAGAAAAATTCATAGATCGCAAGAAAACTGAAATGAGTAGACATGCGTGAAATTATGTTAAATGTTTCTTGACCTGGATCAGTGGTTAAATCAATTGATTGTTCTCTTTTGTATAGATGTCCTCCGATGAAGAGAGGACTTCCACCCCAGTATTACCTAAAGATTCAGATCGTGGTAGTTCAGTTTCTTCTGGGCTGCAGGTAGGGAGAAGTAATTTCCTATTCAGGTTCTTGAGAGAAATTTTAAAAAATGATTTCTTTATATTAAAATTTAAATGGTCAGCTGTACTTCCAGCTATAATTTGTATTGTGGATAGATGTGAATCCCTTACAAGGCATGTTTCCGTTTGTAGTGTGGTAGTGCAGTTCATCACTTTTTAACACAAGTAGTCCTCCACGATATCTTCAATGCAAAACAAATGGGGGAGGTCAGTCTGCTCTTCATTCTATTCACAGATCTTTCTAGATTGATTGTGGGTGTAAATATTACTGATTATGAGATTTGTCATGAGCATTAGTAATCTCTGCTGTTTCCAGTCTTATACAGTCATTACTAAGGAGTCAATTGTTTTGCATGAAATTTACACTACTGCATTCACAAACAAAATATATTTTTCTGCAAAAAAAAACACATTATAATTAAGGAAAAATAGCTACCAAAGCTAAAAACCTGAAAAAGAGGAAAAGATGGAAACATTCAGCAGGTTTGACAGCACCTGGAGTGAGTGAAGCAATACTGATATTTTGGGTTTCTCCTACTACAGATGTTGCATGATCTGTACTTCCAGCATTTTCTGCTTCTCTCTCAGTGTATACAATCGAGCAGGACTGAAATAATCAATTGCAAGCAAAGTTGAAATTTTAGTAATTTGTCAATTTTGATATACTTGTAATGAAAAGCAGAATTTATAAATTGGAATGGCAGATGTAATGCAAATGCTAGTTCTATACTTCAGAACTAACAAAGGTGTGTATCTATCAAAATATTAATCTGTCACTTCAGTCCCTCTGAGAGGCATGTCTAAAGACTCCCAAGGCAACATTTAAGGAAGAGTTGGATAAATTAACCTCTGAAACCCCACTGCCTTGAGGCTAATGACCTGGCTAAGATTATCTTTCAACATCACAAAAAGATTGATTGTTTCATCTTGTTGTTGAAAATACTGCATGCTGTTTGGTGAGAAATGTACACTTTTACTTCATATTATGGCATATTTTGTATGTATTTATGAACCTTCTTTGTGTTTTAAACATTGTTGCATTATTGTTGCATTTGAATATTGCTGCAAATGTGGTTGCAAATATAGACCTGCATAATTTTCAGGATATTTACTGAACTGCATTCATCAATCTCATTGATTACCAACTCAAAAATACCTTCAAATCAAACGTGTAAGTTAGGATTTCCCTGATGCAGAGCCATACTGAATATTCCCTCATGTTTCTAATAATTTCTGAATCACTGATGTAAGGTTTACTGGTTTATAGTTCCCCAGCTTGGAACAATGTGAGCTATCCTCCAGGTTTCTGCTAACCTTGCTTGTGGATAACAAATGTGGAAAAATCTCCATTATGGCCTTAGCAAAATCCTCCTGTGTCCCACATAGCCTTCGGTAATAGATCTTATCCGGTCCTGGGGATTTACACACCATTATTTCCAAGACATCCAAAATACCTCTACCTTCTACATGGTTCAGTCTATCAACATATCATCTCTCATTGTACTCTCTATTCTCCACACCTTATTATTCTGCAAATATTTATTTTATTATCTGTTGGCATTTAATATACATTTTGTGCAAAACATTTAGAAAATAGTCATGCCCTAGAGGCCAAAACTGAGGAGCAGAAATGCATTGTTTGTGAAGCCTTAATGCAATGTTTCTCTCCTGCAGCATTTGTCCTGCAGATGGTTTGGCTTGTAGAAATACGTGTTTTTAACCAAATATATGCATTTCTTGGAAGGCAGGATCTTTAGTGGGAATTAAAGTACGCATTTGGGTAAAATGCATTTGGATTGTTGATGTATTGATAGTATCTTTTATTTTGATTTCCAATAAGTAGTTGGTTTCTGAGGGTTTGTGTCCATTGTAAATTTTGCTTATTGTGAAGTGATAATTTGGTTTAAAAAAATAAACACTGTGTATGTCTCTTATTTTTACCTTACAAGGATGAGTATGAAGAGCTCCTACGTTATGCAGTGGTAACTCCAAAGTGGGACTCTGGTGGCGTCAGACAGTCGCTTTCCAGCACTAAGCCTGCAGCTTGTGATAAAGATTTAGATGCAGTAGAAGGTGACTAGTATCAGAATTTTGCATGTCTTACTAAAACATTCTTGTCCAAATCTTTTTTTTTAAAATTGTACCGACAAGCAAATTGTATTACCAGAAGAGATTGTCTGGGCAACTTGGTCAGCTTGGACAAGTTGGATCAAAGGGTCTGTAAAGGCAAATCATAGTTTGCTGTAGTAAAATGTATTTTAATAAGTATTGCTAGAAATGCAGTTTTGACTTCTATTGGATTAGTTGAGTTCATTTTAAAATTTTCTGTAGGTGTCAAGATGGCTCAGTGATAATAATCTTGTGCTTTGATGAGGATATTGTGGGTCCAATCCTCATTCCAGCAATAAAGTGTAATCTAGGGTGACTCTTGCCCAGAATGACGGCATCTTGTTATGGCCTGGGTATGTTATGTCGTTTCCCTTTTTTAACTGAAACAGTTGTCCCTGCAATTTCAGGTTAACTTTGGTAGCCTGCTTCACAGATCTCTTGTTTACTCTGGTCCTAGAAAGTAGCTAGTTAATGCTATCTCAAATTTGAACTTTGCCAGCAAACCTTTGTGTCTATCTTTGATGAATCACCTTGTTTTGTTCTAATGACATCCTCTAAATGGATATGCTGCATCCCATAAACAGTCATCCTTGTCACAATGGATGTTAATATTTGACAGAGGCTTAACAACCCCAATTAATCTCTCATTTTTTTTAAGCTGCCAACTTTTAATGTACAGTTTGAATGCATGTCTTTTACTTCGATTTTAAAATGCTCTTTTGAGGGGGTAGGTGGAGTGATCATAAGCATGAACAATTACTTCCAGTAACTATGGAATTCATTTCACTGTTATTTAAGGCACAGTGCTGTAGCTGGTAGAGTTCCTTACTCATAGTGCCAGTGACCCAGGTTCGATCCTAACCTTCGGTACTGTTTGTGTGGAGTTGGCACGTTCTCCCTGTGACCATGTGCTTTCACCCAGGTGCTCTGGTTTCCTACTACAAAGCAAAGACATGGGTTTATAGGTTAATTGGCCCTCTATAAATTGCCCCATATGTGTAGGGAGTGGATGAGAAAGTGGGATAACATGAAACTAGTGTGAACGGGCGATTGGTGGGTGGCTGATCTTGGTGGGCTGAAGGGCCAGTTTCTATGCTGTATCTCTAAACTAAGCTAAATAACATTTTTAGCGATGAGTGGCTCTAGATTAGGGCTTTGGGCCTTTGTTTAAATTCCATTTGTAATTTGGTATTATTGAACTGTGTTTGAATAGACATGACACTGCATCTACCTTAGAAAAATAATGTGCATGCCTAAAATTAGAACATTTCTCTTCATTAAACTCCCTCCCCTTAAATTTTTAAACTAAGTGGACAAGTAACTCTCACCATAGAGAACCAGAGTGAAAATTATCAATGTGAATTATCTGCATTGATATTCCAGCAGGAACGTCATCAGGACAGAGAAGGAACAAAAGAACACAGACTCCAGGCACACCATCTGTCCCAGAAAAGTCTGATTCAGCAAAAAAGGGGCAATCATTAGAAGGTAAAAAAAAAAAAGTTTTTTGGGGGGGAAAGGGTACATAGGATGAATTTGATAATATTTTCCCAAGGCCAGCACAGTTTAATTGCATTGGTATTGCAATGCTGCATACAATTAATTGCATTGGTTTTGCAATGCTGCATGGTTCTGATGCAAATATACGATTGAACTGACATGCCACTGGCCTGTTCAATCAGATGTGATGAACTTTTTAATTATTTTGCTTATTTTTAATGAAATGCAGTTGTATTGCATTTGCTTGAAGATCTTACAAACCTGTGACTTTTTCAATTTTGTTAATAAATAAAAACAATTTCCAAAATATAAGGATGTTGTGGGTTCAGTCCTCGTTCCTGCAGTACAATATAACGATCTAGGGTAACACTTGCCCAAAATGTTCCAGATATAAACCAGGGGGAAATAACTACCCTTAAAATCTATTTTTAATTTCCTCCCTTTCACCTTAAACCTTAAAAGGTATCTTGATACCTCTAGCATGGGGAATCTACCCTATCTATGCCTCATAATCATACATACCACTACCAAGACCCCCTCAGCCTCCTATGTCCAAAGAAAATGAGCCGAGCCTATCCAGTCTCTCCCCATAATTAAGGGGGGATTAAAAGTATTTCATTGTGCAAGATTGAACTGCAGATGCTGGTTTACACCAAAGATAGACACACAATACCAGAGTAATTCAGCGGGTCAGGTGGCATCTGGAGAAAAAAGACTAGGTGACTTTTTGGATCAGACGTTTCATCAGACTGTATCTGGGAGGGGCTAAATTATGATTTAACCTAGTTTAGGAATATAGCATGGAAATAGGCCCTTTGGCCCACCAAGACCAAGCCACTCATCGATCATCTGTTCACACTATTTCCGTATTATACCACAGAGTTCCTCCCTTACTCGCAGTCTGATAAAGGGTCTCGATCCAAAACGTCACCTATTCCTTATCTTCATAGATGTTGCCTGACCTGAGTTACTCAAGCATTTTGTGTCTATCCGTCTAAGAGTATTTGATTGTCATGTGGACTTCGTCCGCTCGTGTGTCAGACGATGTACTCGCTGTTGGCTTCTGTCATCGTCCAACATCTTGACAGAATTGTCGCCTGACACGTCACAGAGTGCATCGCGTCGTCGCTTGTGGAGCATCACCTCTTCCTCCTATCATTAAGCCTCTTTTGCTTTCCAGTTAGCCAGTTTGCATTTGATTCCATCCATCCTAATTTACTGAATGAGCTGCCTTCACCTTTCTCCTTGATTACCACCTCAAAAAAAAAACCTCAAATCAAATGTGTGTCAGGATTTCATGAACCCAAAGCTTTGCTGACTATTCCTTTCGAATTTTCTTCAATTTCCATATCATGGATGTCAGGCTTACTGGCTTTTAGTTCCCAAGCTTATAGCTCCCTGCTACTCATTTTAAATAAAGGATCAATGTGAGCTATCCTCCAGGTTTCTGCTACCTTGCCTGTGGCTAACAAATGTGCAAAAATCTCCATTAGGGCCACAGCAACATCCTCATGTGTGTCTCGTAACATCCTGTAATAGATCTTGTCCCGTCTTGAGGATTTACCCACCTTTATTTCCAAGACATCGAAAATACCTCCATCTTTTAAAAATGTTTCAGGCTATCAACATAACTCTCATTGTACTCTCTATCCTCCACATCTTATTATTCTGAAAATAATTATTTTATTATCTGTTGGTATTTAATATACATTTTGTTTTCTAGGAAATGTTTCTAACAAAGCAAAGAGTGGCTGGTTTACAGGTTAATTGGCCCTTTATAAATTGCACCTAATGTGTAGGGAGTGGATGAGAATCCATACTATTTCTAAACTAAGTTCAATCATAATTTCAGCAATGTGGCACTGTGGGTTTGGGTATGTACTTTTGACTTTGGGCCTTTATTTAATATCCAATTGTAATTTGGTATTATTGAATTGTGAAAGAGCCGGTGTGACCCTGCATCTAACTTTTAAAAATAATATTCATGCTGAAAATGAGAAAATTTCTCTTCATCAAATCCCCCCCCTTAAATTTAATAAACTAAGTGGACAAGATGTAATTCTTCACCAGAGTGAAACTTATCAAATAGAATTATCGGAATTGATTCCAGTAGGCACGTCATCAGGACAGAAGAGGCACAAAAGGCAACAGACTCCAGGCACAACATCGGTCCCTGAAAAGTCTGATTCAGCACACAAGGGGAAAACACCAGAAGGTAAAAGAAAATTATGTTTTGGGGAATGGGTACACACAGTGCCCTCCATAATGTTTGGGACAAAGACCCATCTATTTATTTACCTCTGTACTCCACAATTTGAGATTTGTAATAGAAAAAATCACATGTGGTTAAAGTGCACTTTGTCAGATTTTAATAAAGGCCATTTTTATTCATTTTGGTTTCACCATGTAGAAATTACAGCAGTGTTTATACATAGTCCCCCCATTTCAGGGCACCGTAATGTTTGGGACACATGGCTTCACAGTAATTGCTCAGGTGTGTTTAATTGCCTCCTTAATGCAGGTATAAGAGAGCTCTCAGCACCTAGTCTTTCCTCCAGTCTTTCCATCACCATTGGAAATGTTTATTGCTGTTTATCAACATGAGGACCAAAGTTGTGCCAATGAAAGTCAAGAACCCATGGTAAAACTGAGAAACAAGAATAAAACTGTTAGAGACATCAGCCAAACCTTAAGCTTACCATAATCAACTGTTAGGAACATCATTAAGAAGAAAGAGAGCACAGGTGAGCTTATTAATCGCAAAGGGACTGGCAGCCCAGTGAAGACCCCCCACAGCTGATGACAGAATAATTCTCTCTATAATAAAGAAAAATCCCCAAACACCTGTCTGACAGATCAGAAACACTCTTCAGGAGTCGGGTGTGGATTTGTCAATGATCACTGTCTGCAGAATACTTCATGAACAGAAATACAGAGGCTACACTGCAAGATGCAAACCACTGGTTAGCCGCAAAAATAGGATGGCCAGGTTACAGTTTGCCAAGAAATACTTAAAAGAGCAACCGCAGTTCTGGAAAAAGGTCTTGTGGACAGATGAGATGAAGATTAACTTATATCAGAGTGATGGCAAGAGCAAAGTATGGAGGAGAAAAGGAACTGTCCAAGATCTACCACCTCATCTGTGAAGCATGGTGATGGGGGTGCTATGGCCTGGGCATGTATGGCTGCTGAAGGTACTGGCTCACTTATCTTCATTGATGATATAACTGCTGATGGTAGTAGCATAATGAATTCTGAAGTGTATAAACACATCCTATCTGCTCAAGTTCAAACAAATGCTTCAAAACTCATTGGCCGGCGGCTCATTCTACAGCAAGACAATGATCCCAAACGTACTGCTAAAGCAACTAAGGAGTTTTTCAAAGCTAAAAATTTGTCAATTCTTGAGTGGCCAAGTCAATAACCGATCTGAACCCAATTGATCATGCCTTTTATATGCTGAAAAGAAAACTGAAGGGGACTAGCCCCCAAAACAAGCATAAGCTAAAGATGGCTGCAATACAGGCCTGGCAGAGCATCACCAGAGAAGACACCCAGCAACTGGTGATGTCCATGAATCGCAGACTTCAAGCAGTCATTGCATGCAAAGGATATGCAACAAAATACTAAACATGACTACTTTCAATTACATGACATTGCTGTGTCCCAAACATTATGGTGCCCTGAAATGGGGGGGGGGGGGACTATGTATAAACACTACTGTAATTACTACATAGTGAAAAGAAAATGTATAAAGATGGCCTTTATTAAAATCTGACAATGTGCACTTTAACCACATGTGATTTTTTTTTTCTATTACAAATCTCAAATTGTGGAGTACAGAGGCAAATAAATAAATGATGGGTCTCTGTCCCAAACATTATGGATGGCACTGTAGGAAGGATCAATTTAATAAGTTTCAAAAGCCCAGCACAGACGCAAGTGTTGCATGGTGCTAATGTAGATATAGGATTGAACTAACATGCCATTGGCCTGTTCACGTGGACATGATGAACATTTTTATTTTATTTAATGAACTGCACTTGTATTGCACTTGCTTGGAGGTCCTGAGAAACCCGTGACTCTTAATATTTTGTTTACCACTGTTTTTTAAATAAAACAAGTTCCAGAATCTGTCATTAGTGCCTACCGTTCATTATAGCCATACAATGAGTAAATTGTTTAACTTATAAGATGGTCAATGTAGTATTCTGAAACGGAGCAGTCACTTCTATGCATTTGATTTGTAATCCACAAATGACTTTAGAAAATGTGATCAGATGAGGTTGAAAGGGTTCTGCATCATTGTATTTCTTTCATCCAGTTTTCTGAGAGGCTTGTTCTTTCAGAGGTGATCTGTCACCATATAAGCATCTGGCTATTCTGTTCCACATTAATGCTCTAAGCATTTTGTTTATTTTTGCCTATTTGTAGTCTGTAATTTGGAGGGGAAAAACCAGAATTCCAGTTAGTGAGGTGCGAGTAACTGCTCTTGATGTAAAGGCAGCATTTGAGAGAGTGTGGAATCAAGGGGGTCTAAGGGTATGGGTAAAATTGAGATCAAGGTTCTGACTAAGTGTAACTAAAACTCACAGGGCATTAGCGAATGCACTCCAATGGCTGAAGACAACTTGCAGAATGGAAGGTGGTTGTGGCTCACTTGGAGTCAGCATGCGTGGTAGCTCGTGGTAACTTCATTCCTTTTTTATGGGATCTGGAGTTCAGTTTTCCCTCTGCTTCAGTTTTCCCTCCAAAGGTTATAACCACTTGACTGTGCGCTGCTGTGCAATTTTCCATGTAAACCTATATTGCTGATGGAACAAGGCCTGTTGAGAATGGTGAAGCAAAAGGAATCTTGGGTTTAATAAATAGAGACATAGTGTACAAAAGCAGAGAAATTATGATATGTTAATTATGTAGAAAGCACTGGTAAGGCTGTTGTATAATGTTCAATTTACACCAGTATAATGGTGTACATTATACACTTATGTTCAATTTTGGTCTCCCAGCATTAGGAGAAAGGGTACCAAAAATGAGAGCCTTGACAAAGGATTTGCGTATAGGAGCAGGGAGGTTCTACTGCAGTTGTACAGGGTCTTGGTGAGACCACACCTGGAGTATTGCGTACAGTTTTGGTCTCCTAATCTGAGGAAAGACATTCTTGCCATAGAGGGAGTACAGAGAAGGTTCACCAGACTGATTCCTGGGATGTCAGGACTTTCATATGAAGAAAGACTGGATAGACTCGGCTTGTACTCGCTAGAATTTAGAAGATTGAGGGGGGAATCTTATAGAAACTTACAAAATTCTTAAGGGGTTGGACAGGCTAGATGCAGGAAGATTGTTCCCGATGTTGGGGAAGTCCAGAACAAGGGGTCACAGTTTAAGGATAAGGGGGAAGTCTTTTAGGACCGAGATGAGAAAAACATTTTTCACACAGAGTGGTGAATCTGTGGAATTCACTGCCACAGAAGGTAGTTGAGGCCAGTTCATTGGCTATATTTAAGAGAGAGTTAGATGTGGCCCTTGTGGCTAAAGGGATCAGGGGGTATGAAGAGAAGGCAGGTACGTGATACTGAGTTGGATGATCAGCCATGATCATATTGAATGGCGGTGCAGGCTCGAAGGGCCGAATGGTCTACTCCTGCACCTATTTTCTATGTTTATGTTGAGAAGTTGTTCTCCTTGGAGCAAAGGGGACAGGATTTGATAAAGATATGCAAGGTCAGAACTGTTTTGGATAGAATAAACAGAGGTAGTCTGTTCAGTTTAGCAGACGATTTGTAGACTGGAAGACAAAGGTTTAAACCTTTGGGTCAAAGAACGAGGGGATGTGATGGAGTTCACTGTGTACTGCCTTGGAAATCAATTCGTATGAGAGGGAATAATTTGTTGGACTATGGGAAAAGAGTGGAGCAATGGAATAATAGGTTTGGTCTGACAAGAATCTGCATTGGCTTAATGAGCTCAATTGCTGCCTTTTGCTGTGGACATTCTGATAAGTGCTTCTAGATTTATTTTTGAGTATAATTAAGATGGCAATCTGACTAGTCCTACAACTTACAAAAAATATTTCTGTTTTTACCCTTTCACACATGATTCCTTTGTTCTCTCCACCTACTGGTTTTCAGTTTTGATGAAGAGTTCTTAACTTGAAGTGACAACAATTTTTCTTACCACTGATGCATCTTGATGTATTTGAGTGCCTCTAGCAATATCTGTGTTTGTTTTTGCCATGTATTTCCAGCACTTTGTTTCTATTTCAGATGTCCCGAATCTATAGTACTTGGCTTTTGAATGTGTTTCTAGAGCTTTGGTTAAGGAAGGAATGTTGATTATGGGTAATGACAGACCATGTTCTTGAATTGTACCAGGCGTGTATTAATAATTGGAATGAAAAGGTTGATTGAATGGGCACTAATTCTTGCATTGCTCCATCATTGTAAACTTGAGGAACAGTAAATTGTATTTGCAGCCTTTTCTAAGCAGTGATTCTTTAAGTGGTCAGTTATCTTTACAGATCCTGTGGTGCCATTCATTCGCAGTTGGCAAGGTCATTCTACGAGCAGAGAGCTTGTAGATGCACACTGTGAAAAGCAGCATGTGTGACGGGCAAGATCGGGCGGTGTGCTGGTTGTCTGAATATTTGTGCTCCTATCTCGTAGTCGTACAGTGCAGAAACAGACCCTCCGGCCCACTCGGTCAATGCTGCCCATCCACTACCCATTTACACTAATCCTACTTTCTTCTTGCATCTCCATCAACTCTGATTGCACTACTCGCCTACACACTTTGGTCAAATCAAAATGATCAATTCATTTATCAACCAGCACTATCAACGAGATGTGCGAGGAAATTGGATGCAGCCCACACAGAAAACACACAAACTGAACAGATGTCACCAGAACACCGCATTCCTAGATGGTTGGAGCCATGAGGCAGCAGCTCTAAGCTGTGACACTGTCACCCCAAGTACTTTGCAAAAGGGTATATGCGCAAGTCACACAGCATAGTAACAGGCCCTTCGGCCCAACTTGCACACTTTGACCAAGATGTCTCATCTACACTAGTCCCACCTACCTGTGATTGGCCCATATGCCTTCTAAACGTTTCCTTTCCCATGTATCTGTCCAAAAGTCTTAAATATAGTTATTGCCCTGACCTCGACTACATCCTTTGACAGCTTGTTCTATATACCCACCGTACTCTACGTGAAAACGTTTCCCCTCTGGTTCCTTTTAAATCTTTCCCCCTCTCAAAGCAACTCTGCATTCACCCTATCTATTCCCTCGTGATTTTATAGACCCCCATAAGATCACCCTTTAGACTCCTGTGCTCCAAGGAATAAAGGCATCCTCATCACAAGCCACATGGGCACTCATCTTTCATCAACATCTTGTTGATGATGTATCCTTGCCAATTTGATAATCTAGATTATTATCAATTGGATACTCGTTACTAGTCTCAGCTGTTCCATCCAAAAGAGCCAAATTGATTGCCACATTTCCTGTCAACTAATCATCTGTCCTCATCAAGAGATTACTTCCAATCCCATGCGCTATAGATAGATAGATAGAATCTTTATTTGCCACACGACCAGGGTTGGTGGTATTTGGGTTCGGTACATGATGGTACACTGCTTTAGTCACATTAACACTAATAACAACACAGATCATAATAATAAAGTGCATCCATACCACATCACAAATCACAAATCTCACCAACAATACATAGTGCAAAAGAACAGACAAAAACCATAGACAAGACACTGTATACATCAAAGTTAAAAAGTTATTGGAGGGAATTAAGTGTTCTTATTGCTGAGGGGAAGAAACTGTTTTTAAAACTATCACTTTGTTTTAACATTTGTGTGGCACCTTATTGAAGACCTTCTGAAAATCTGAATAAATTGCATGCAAGTGTTCCCTGTTTTCTACAATGCTAGTTATCTCAAACTCCTACTTGATTCACCTTTCATAAATCCATATTGACGCTGTTGGCACTTTCTTAACAATAGATTACAGCAATTTTCCTACTGCTGGTGGTGTCAGGCTAGCTGGTCAGTGGCTCCTTGCCTTGAGAAGATGGGAGAAGAGCAGTAGTAAATCACTCGGATCTTTGAGCCTGCCCTACATTTAACACTATCATGACTGTTCTCCTGCCAGCTTCTTCCCCTTTTCTGTGCCAGTTCCACTAAGCCTTCAATTCTATGATCTTTCAATAATTTCTTTATTGCCTTTTTAAATATCTTCAATGATTTGGCCTCCACAACCCTCCCAGATAGAGAATTCCAGAAAGTCGCTACCCTTCGTGAATTCAATGTATCTCAATTGTAAATGACTGTAACCAAATCTGGTAATAATGTTTCCTTGTTCAAGATTCTCCTGCTATAGTGAAAACATCGCATCATCTATCCTATTCTTCCTTGTGTTTCAATAAGTTCACTCCTCATTCTTCTAAACTGCAAAGAATGAAGATCTAATTGCCTTAGCCAGTCATGTCATCTGGACAGCATATCCTAATACCAGCATATCCTATAAGGAGACTAAACCCGTGGACAGTACTCGAGGTGTGCCTCGACAATAATTGTAACAACACTTCCCTATTTCTAAACTGACCATCTTACAATAAAGGCCAATGTATAATTTTCATTCATAGCTACATGCCTGTCTTTTTGTGATTTTTCCACAACAATAATAATAATAATAATAATAATTTTATTTATGGGCGCCTTTCAAGAGTCTCAAGGACACCTTACAAAATTTAACAAGTAAAAAAACATATAATCGGAGTAAAATAAATAATAAAGACATCACCAATACACAAATTGAAGATAGAATTCGATCCAAAGACAAAAAAATCAAAAACACAATAATAATAATAGATTTTATTTATATAGCGCTTTTCAGGACTCAAAGTCGCTTGTGAAGAGAGAGCAGCGGCAGCCAAAACGCGCTAGCATCCACTCCGTTCCAGCAGCCATCTTGGACACAGACTAAAATAATTACTCACACACAAAAATCATCCCCCCACAATGGCTACCACTGTGGGGGAAGGCACAATGTCCAGTCCCCATCCCCAGGTCTTCCAAAGTCAGGCCTATTGAGGCCTCCGCTATTCCCTCAACGGAGGCCCAATGTTCCTGGCCGTTCTCGCCGGGTGCTGTTGCCCCGGCGTCGGGAGAGTCCTCTCAGCGGCTGGGCCACACGGAACGGCCGTTTCCAATACTGGAGACCGCGGCTTCCGAAGCCGACAAGGCCGCGCCGGTTTGGAGCACCCAGGCTCCCGATGTTCAAGACGGCACCGCAGCCCAGAGGTGTTGAGCTCGGCGGTCACAGCTCACCGGAGCTCCAGCGCGGCGACCCAGGCAAGGCATCGCCCGCTACGCTCCACGATAGCGCTCCAGCGCTGCGCCGCCACAGAAGCCGAGGTGCTGGGCGGTCCCCGCCAGGAAACGGCGCTCCACGCCCGCTGGTAGGCCACGAGGACGGGTCGACGGGGCAGCCCGGAGAAAAAGCTGCCTCACCGACCAGGTAGGGACCTAGAAATGTAGTTACCCCCTTCCCCATACATTAAAACGTCTATTTCTCCCACAAACACGACACAGGACTCACTAAAACTGCAAAAAGAAAGTGAGTTAAACGGACGGCTGCTGATTAGCAGCCGTTCCCCAAGATGGCGCCTCTCCTCTTCGAATGCCCCTGTGTTCATCTCATCTTTAAGTGGGATTAGATTTTGTTGTTCTCCACTATCTGAGTTTTTTATACCTTTAATGAAGACTAATGCAAAATATTCATTTAATTACTCTACCATTTTTTGTAAGTTGTAAAGATCCACATTAACTTTGGCTTATTTCACTCTTGCATATTTGTAATTTAAAAAAACTATTTGTGTTCTTGTTAAATAACTTGAATAATTGAGGGAACGTATTTCTTCTTTATTGCTAAAATCAAACATGGTAGGAGCATAATTAGGCCATTTGGCCCATCAAGTCTACTCCGCCATGGCTGATCTATTTCTTCCTCTAACCCCGTTCTCCTGCCTTCTCCCTATAAGCTCTGACACCCATACTAATGAAGAATCTATCTATCTCTGCTTTACATCCACTTACTTTGCCTCCACAGCCTTCCGTGGCAAAGAATTTCGCAGATTTGCCACCCTCTGACTAAAGAAATTCCTCCTCATCTCCTTCTTTAAAGAAGGTCCTTTAATTCTGAGGCTATGACTTCTAGTCCTAGACTCTCTGACTAGTGGAAACATCCTCTCTACATCCACTCTATCCAAGCCTTTAACTATTCTGTATGTTTCAATGAGGTTCCCCCTCATTCTTGTAAACACCAGCGAATACTGGCCTGGTGCCGTCAAATGCTCATCATATGTTAACCTGCTCATTCTTGGGATATTTCTTATAAATCAACTCTGGACCCTCTTCAGAGCTAGTACATCCTTTCTCAGATATGGTGCCCAAAATTGCTCACAATATTCCAAATGCGGCCTGACAGCACCTTATAGAGCACATTACATCCCTGTTTTTGTATACAAGCTCTCTCGAAAATAAATTTGCCGATTAACTTTTTGGGAATCCTGCACCAGCACACCCAAGTCCCTTCGCACCTCCGATTACTGGATTATCTCCCCGTTTAGAAAATAATCTACGCTTTTATTCCTACTACCAAAATGCATGACTCCGCACTTTGCTGCACTATATTCCATCTGCCACTTCTCTGCCCACTCTCCCAACCTATCCAGGTCCTTCTGCAAATTCCCTGCTTTCTCTACACTACCTGCCCTTCCATCTATTTTCGTATCATCCGCAAACTTGGCCACAAAGCCTTCAATAGCTTTATCCAAATCATTAATATACAGCGTGAAGAACAGTGGACCCAGCACTGAGCCCTGTGGAACTCCACTAGTCACTGGCAGTTAACCAGAAAAAGCCCCCTTTATTGCCAACTCTTTGCCTTCTGCCATCCAGGCAACCTGCATGTATCTGCCCTATGATACCATGGGCTCTCATCTTCCTTAACAGCCTCCGGTCTGGCACCTTATCAAAGGCTTTCTGAAAATCTAGGTAAACAACATCTGCTGACTCTCCTTTGTCTGTCCTGCTATTTACTTCAAAGAATTCCTGCAAATTTGTCAGGCAAGACCTCTCCTTCACACAGCCATGCTGACCGGCCTATTTTATCGTGACTTGAAACATGCGAGTTATCTGCCAATTATTTTCTTTCCATGTGAATTTTAGGAAAATACAGCTTAAATACATAAGGAAAGGATCATTTCATTTAAGGTGCTAGTATAGAAAACTCAATTTATGGAAGTGCAGGCCTGCCCATGTAGTGATGTTAACGTGAATAAGATGGCTTAAGGCCAGTTGTTGTCTCAAGTCATCTGATACTTTGGCTAGAGAAGCAAGAAAACACGAGCATGTTAAAACCTGAAGCAATTGTTTTGGGGGGTTTTTGAAGCATTAATGTTCTGGAGAAAATGATTAACAGCATTTATCATTCTAAGTATATTGCATTACTCATCATTAAAGATATATATTTTTAAACTCTGATATGGAAGAGAACAAAAAAGTTGAGCAAATGAGAAGCATGAATAAATTAGAAAATATTCCAGAGAATTAATCTGGAAATTTGTGTTCTCCATCTTTTCATTGTTGTCTCTTTCCTCCACTGGTCCAGCAGGGACATATTGCTGCTTTGGTTACATTTTGATAAGCTTTAACTGTCCTAATTTGTGGAAAGACATCGTAATTTGAGGAAGGACATCCTTGTGATTGAGGCAGTGCAGCGTAGGTTCACGAGATTGATCCCTGGGGATTGCGGGACTGTCATATGAGGAAAGATTGAAAAGACTAGGCTTGTATTCACTGGAGTTTAGAAGAATGAGGGGGGATCTTATAGAAACATATTAAATTATAAAAGGACTGGACAAGCTAGATGCAGAAAAAATGATCCCAATGTTGGGCGAGTCCAGAACCAGGGGCCACAGTCTTAGAATAAAGGGAAGGCCATTTAAGACTGAGGTGAGAAAAAACTTTTTCACCCAGAGAGTTGTGAATTTGTGGAATTCCCTGCCACAGAAGGCAGTGCAGGCCAAATCACTGGATGGATTTAAGAGAGGGTTAGATAGAGCTCTAGGGGCTAGTGGAATCAAGGAATATGGGGAGAAGGCAGGCACGGGTTATTGATTGGGGATGATCACAATGAATGGCGGTGCTGCCTCGAAGGGCTGAATGGCCTCCTCCTGCACCTATTTTCTATGTTTCTATGATTGGAGTTAATTGAAATGCAGCAGAATTTCTGTCTAGCTTTAAGATCAGTATGTTATGATGTCACTGCTCAGTTGGCTATGACATGTTAAATATTGCAACTATTATGATGCATTTAACACCTGTGATGTCACTGTTTTTATAAAATGCAAACTTATTCTGTGGGATTCTCTGGAGATAAGGCAAATGAAGTACATGTTAGCTGGCTGAAGGCAGTATTTTCAAGTGTACATTTGGATTATTGGTTTCCACTGAAGTGTGAAATTGTTCAGTGCATTAAAATCTGTAAACTGGGTTGCATTTTGTTTGGAAGTTTCAATTTTCATAGACCAGCTAAATGGATAGGTCATTTTAAGGTCTCATGTATGGCATTATTATCCTCTTATTTATTACATGTATATTTTTCACTTTCAAATATCTCAGTTGTGCACATTTAGAGGGGAGAGCATCTATTGAACAGTCTGCTCCTGTTTTATAGGCCAGGAAGTTCCCCAGAAGATAACTCCATCTGCATCAAATACTGTTTTCCTATTAGACGGGCTTGTTTATTCTGAGAAAACCCCTTCACGTGTGGCAGTACACAGAACGCCAGAGATGCTTCAATCAGTATGTCAATTGTCTATTCCAGCTGAGAATCTGGATAAAGTAGAAAATATACTCAACACTGCAAATGACCAACTCAAGGTCAGTAAAGCTAGAGCTTTGTTTCCATTGTTATTAAACAAATAATTGTGGTTGACTAGATTTAAAAATATTCAGTGTGCTAATTTAAGGAATTACTTTAGTGAGAGAAGGGGGAGAGGGGGAAGGGGGTGGGAGAGGAGGGAGGGGTGGAGAGAGAATGGGGGGAGTAGTGGGGAGGGGGTAGAGAGAGTAGAGGGGAGAAAGGAGGGGGGTGTAGAGAAGAGGGAGGGGGAGAGGAGGGGGGGGTGTAGGGAAGAGGGAGGGGGGGAGAGGAGATGGGTAGAGGAGGGTGGGAGGAGAGGGGGGAAGGTATGGGGAAGGGGGTGGAGGAGGAGGGCGTAGTGGGGAGAGGGGGGTAGGGGAGGCGAGACGAGGAGGGGAGCCGGGCGAGCGATGGTGCTGCGAAAAGCGGATAGAGCCCGGAGAGAGAGAGAGAGAGAGAGAGAGAGAGCTCTAGTACAGGGCCCGACTCTAATAAAAAGCTCTCGGGAAAGCCGAGGCAAGCGTGCGTCGACCTCGGAAGCATTCGTAAAGTCTCGGGAAACCTGAGCCAAGGCGCGAGCGTGCGGCATGCGTCGACCAAAGCTCTCGGCTGCTCTCAGGAGTTCTCGGGAAAGCCGAGTCGTGGCTAGAGTGCATCAATCTCGGAAGCGCTCGGAAAGTCTTGGAAGCGCCTTCGGAAGCCGTCGGGATCTGCAGAACAGAGCCCACTTGCTCGTTCTTTATGCGTCTTTTGAAGAACGGGGTGGGGAGGGGAGGGTGGTGATGTCACTCCTGGAAAACGGTGCCCAGCCGGCAGCGCTTTGAAAATTCTGCGCAGCTTGCCGTGTGGAGCAAAGGCACTGTGATGTCATCTAGCTCGCTTCAGAGCGTTAGATTTTAAAAATATGTCAGATTGGTGAACAATTTTAGTAAAAAAACTCGGGGAATAATGAATCCAATTTTCAGATGAGGGGATTTTTGAAATCAAGAGGTAAATCTCTACCGGAATATGTAAAAAGTTCACCGTTAGCGCATCGGGTTTTCGAGGCGATGTGAATCACATATGGAAAAAAAAAAACACACACACAGACACACAGAGACAGGGACAGAGAGAGGGACGGAGAGAGACAGACAGACGCCCCACACACACGCACACATCCAAGATCAGAGTTTTATATTATAATAGATAGAAGAGTTAAGCCATCGTCTACTCCGCCATTCAATCACAGCTGATCTATCTCTCCCCCCCCCCCCCCCCCAACCCTATTCTCCTGCCTTCTCCCCATAACCCGTAACACCTGTTATTCTGTGTAACTTGGCCATTGATTCTGTACTGGTTCTAGAAGAACAATCTAACCAGCCCTCTCCCCATTTCCTGCAAGTTATTTCTGTTTAGATTTTTATTTTGTTCTATGTAGAAGATGACAGTTGAATCTCTCTTGTACCTGGCCGTGCATTCCAAACCTTGTTTCATCGTTTAATGACATTATCTTTGTGTCGTTCTTTTTTTTTTCTAAATGCGCTTATTTGGTTTCTTGACACCCTCTGCAAATGGGAAGATTCTTTCTAGCTGCACTCTCTATTCTAAATGATTCTTTTAAACTTGTCAATTCGAGGTTATTGTCGTATGCAGAAGTTGGGTGAGATACAGGTACAATGAAAATCTCGTAGCTGTTTCACAGGACTCGGATAAACGCAGAAAAACATAATACACAAATTATACACTTTCTAAGAGAAAAACCATGTGCAAAATAAAGCAAGATATTGGAGCATAAATGTCATTTACAAAAATAAATCATGGAAGTGCAAGAGGTGGACTGTAATGCTCTATTGCTGTTATTTAGGTATGGTCGTAGTTGTATAGATTGGTTCAAGAACTTGATAGTCATAGAAAATAAACTATTCCTGAACCTACTGGTGTGGGACCGGGTTTCTCTACCGCCCAATAGCAGCAAAGAGAAGAAGGCACGACGTGGATAGCGAGGATCATTAATAGATGCTGCCGCCTTGAGGGAGCACCTCATGTAGATCCTTTTGATTGAGGGAAGGCTATGCCTCTTAACAGGGTTAAGTCCACCACTCTCAACTGCCTCTTGTGTTCCTGTGCTTTGGAATTGCCATACCAGGCCACGATGTAGCCATAGAGTCAGAGTTGTATAGCACGGAAACGGGCCCTTTGGTTCTTCTAGTCCATGTACTCCCATCTGCACGTCTTGGGCCCATATTCCTCTAAACTTATCCATGACTCATGGCCTCCACTGGTCTGCCTCAATGACCTCTTCTGGCTGCTCATTGCATTGGCCCACCATTGTGTGGAAAAGATTCCCCACAATTTCCTATTGAATCCTTCCCCTTGCACCTTAAACCTATGTCCTCTTTTTTTTATTCCCCTACCGGCAAATTATGTATATGTTAATAACCTTATAACTTATCACATTGATTCAATGACATGGCTGTGAATAATACAAAACTAAGGTTTTTTAACATTCTGAAGAAGGGTCTAACCCAAAACATTGTCTGCCCATTCCCTCCACAGATGCTGCCTAACTTGAGTTTCTCCAGCACTATATTTCTTCCAGATTCCAGCATGTATGGTTCCTTATTTTTGGTTGTTTGATAAAATCAAAATGTCTTTCTTTCGAAGGCCAATATTCTGTCTGAAATACGCCAATGGAGACTTTCGGTTATTGAACAGCATAAGCAAGAGTTGAAAGAAGAAAAGGAGAAACATGAAGCTCAAATTGCGCAAATGGCCTGCCAGACGCAGAGCTTAAACCAGCTAATTTGTACCTATGAGGATTCGGTTCGAAGGAAAGATGAGGTACAGTTACTGTTATGGAAATAATATTTTGTATAAATTTAGTTGCACCAGAATCCCATTATATTATGGGAAAAGATAACATCAGAGAAAGGTCTCAAGATCCACCAGGGCAGGGAAAAGTGCCTGAGAGAGTTTGGTGTGGGGCCTCGCATTAACCAATACCTTCTAAGAGGTAGGCCAAATCAGTCGAGTGAAGCCCAGTGGCAGGTTAACCACCACAGTCCACAGGGTATCAGCACCCCAGGCGAAGCTCAACCAAGTACTGTCCCACCAACGGACACGAGTCCAGAGCAACCAAACCAGCCACAGTCAGCGGTAGAGAGGAAGATGGAAGGAAAAAAGCAGAATGGAGCAGTCACTGGCTGTGGCTGAAGAGAAAAGATGCTGTCTGGGCTGCCACGTGACCATCTAGAGGCTAACCATAAGACACACACCCAGGGCTGATCACCCTGCAGTGGGCCTGCCACGACTGAGGGTGTCTTGTGATAAAAGGCCGAAACACCCAGTGACGTTGAGGTACACAACTGAAGAGAGTCTGAAGAAGGGTTTCGGCCCGAAACGTTGCCTATTTCCTTCGCTCCATAGATGCTGCTGCACCCGCTGAGTTTCTCCAGCATTTTTGTGTACCACACAACTGAAGATGTGTCTGATTGGTAGCAAAATCACCTAGTGGTCACTCCCAAGAATACCGGGTGTCAGTTGTTGTGAAGAACCTTAGGGATTGTAACATCCAGTCCTACTAATCAATATGTGACGGTAAGAATTGTCTGAAATTGTCCAGTGGTTACAAATAATGTAACATTAGATACATTTATTATTAGAACAACTTGATTCCCCTCAGGAAGTAAAATGGTAGTCATCCATGAAGACTTTGGAATCCCTCAAATCATTCTTCGAACTATTTAATAAATGTCATCATCCAAAACCACTGGGGTGGAATATAAAATGAAATGCTCTCTAGTGGCATTATCTGAACTGTACCTCAATTCTCATTGAAAATAGCACAATGGCTGAATATTGCAGCCTTGTGATGTAATTATAACAATAATGGAAGCCAGTACCAATGCAAATCCTGGGGCTTGTTGATCACTGCTGAAATCCTGATTTTTGTTTCCAAATTATTTTAATCCAGTTCTTCCACATAGCTCCCCTTTGCTACTGCTGCCTCTTTCTCCTTTCAAACGAGAGATGCTGGCACCAGAGAGGGGTAAGTAAAAATGTTTTTGTAAATTAATTCATCCAAAATTTTTGATAAGCTTTTTAAATTGTAACCATTAAGTGGTGTCAAACACACTGATATTTTGTTTTTTCAACACATCAGCGTTAGTAGTGAGACTTCACAAGTTATCATAGTGCTCTGTTGGCCCAGTGAGTTATCTGTGCTGAGACAGCCCCTGTGGGACCCACTTTAAAAGGACAAGAGGGATTTGTTACAAGTTAGAAACCAGAATCTTTTGATATTATTTGGCTGCTTAAATTTATAATTTACAAAAAAAAATGTAATTGAGAACATGGTATTCTGTGAGATTCTTTGAGCATAATGTTCATGATTATCTTCTCAGAAATGTAAAATGACGCTAAATATGTTTTGTTTTCTACAAAGGTAATTTCCAATTTGATCCAAGGACTTAAGAATCTGAAAGAGAAGATAGAATTGATGCGCAGCTTTACACAGTGGCGACTTCAACATTCTGAGGCAAAAGCAGAAGTATGTTTGAATGCATGTCAAAAATATACTAAGTTTAAAGCTGATTGAACCTTCTTCTGTGATTGCTATCTCCCGTGTTCATCCGTTCGCTGTGATCAGCAAGGATGAAATGTCCTCTCTATTTGGTTTGGCCGCAAGCCTGGGTAGATAATTGGGAACACAGACTTGCCCACCATCTGCTCTCCCCTCTCGACCTAATAGACTGATTCCAGAGGAACGACATGGCTGCTATGTCTGCAGCCAATTTGGTTGCAGGACTTGCGGGAGGTGAAAACACAAGGAATCACTTGTAGGGACTCCATCAACTGTGCATTTGGCTCCCCTGAGCCTTCCCCACAGGCAGTGGTTTGCTATTTGACCCATGGCTGGGACTTGGTTGATGGGCGCCAGGGCATGTCCACACGCTGGGCCTACATGGGGCATCTCTGGGACCAACGTTCCTCCAAGAACCCCATACAGTTTTGCCCAGGGACAAAAGTGGTCCCACTCACCATCTGTTGGCATGGGGAGGTACTGCGGAGGTCTTGATGATAGGTTATGTACAGGCAGGGTAAGGCTTATTCACTCAGCACCCTGTTTTAACAAGATTTGCTAGCCAGTGACGTCTGGATTTACACCAGCGCACTAGCCCCGTTCATCACCCTGTGACTTGCACCGATCTAATATTGGATCAGGATTCAGGTCCCATATGACCTACTCTTAAAATGTTGTTGGGGGAAGAAACATTTGGATAAAAGATAGACACAAATTGCTGGAGTAACTCAGCGGGTCAAGCAGCATCTCTGGAGAAAATGGATAGGTGACGTTTTGGGTCGTTACCCTTCAATTTGGGTTATTGCATTTGTAATCTAACTATCTGTTTTATGGTCACAGTTGTTGAAATATGCTTCTCACTTTGCCACATAATCCCAGATGCTCCAAATTATTAATGTGGCAACCTCTACGTCGGTAAACTGCTGGGTACGATAAGGTGTACGATAAGGTTTGATGCAGACAAATTTATGTAAAAATGTATGTTTGTTAGGTGTAAGAAGAGCAAGAAAAACAACGCCATGAGGAATTAAAAAAGTAAATAAGGACGGGAGCGTAGTGAGCTTGAGTAACTCTAAAGTTTATACAAGATGTCGAGGATTAAAAGTTCCTTCCGACTGAGAAACGTTGCCTGAACAATCTAATGGTGTTTTTTAAATATTATTTGAGCTACTCTATTAAATATGTTTTGATGTTGGGGGAGTACAGAACCAGGGGCCACAGTTTAAGAATAAGAGGTAAGCCATTTAGAACGGAGATGAGGAAAAACTTTTTCACACAGAGTTGTGAGTCTGTGGAATTCTCTGCCTCCGGGCGGTGGAGGCTGGTTCTCTGGAGGCTTTCAAGAGAGAGCTAGACAGAGCTCTTAAAGATAGCGGAGTCAAGGGATATGGAGAAAAGGCAGGAACGGGGTACTGATTGTGGATGATCAGCCATGATCACATTGAATGGCGGTGTTGGCCCGAAGGGCCGAATGACCTACTCCTGCACCTATTGTCTATAACAGTATAAAAATTAGCCTCTGCACCCTTGGGATAGGAAGATAAAATTTCCTGTTCATGGTATGTAGTCCATTGGTATCTTGTTGGAAAAAATATAAAGATTCAACATCAGTCAGGGAAAAAATTGGCAACAGCATAATAGTTATATAATTTGGAATATTGAGGCTGCATCAAGTTTAGTTTAGAGAACGCATGGAAACAGGCAGTTTGGCCCACAGAATCCACGCCGACCAGCAATCCCCGCACACTAACACTATCTGACACGCACTAGGGAGAATTTACAGAAGCCAATCAGCCTACAAACCCGTATGTCTTTGGAGTGTGGGAGGAAACTGGAGCTCCCGGAGAAAACCCAAGCAGGTCACTGGGAGAAAGTACAAACCCTGGCCAGACAGCACCCATAGTCAGGATCAAACCCAGGGTCTCTGACGCTAAGAGGCAGCAACTCTACTGCTGTGCCACCGCCATTATTTGAAGTACTTTCATTCGGTGCTAACGGTTGCATTTCACTTTAAAACTGGATATGAATATCCTTGTCATGACTTCATCATTGATAGAAATATAGAAAATAGGTGCAGGAGTAGGCCATTCAACCCTTCGAGCCAACACCACCATTCAATATGACCCTACCCCATTCCAGCTTTCTTCCCATATCCCTTGATTCCGTTAGCCCTAAGAACTAAATCTAATTCTAAATTCCAGTGAATACAAACCCAGTCGATCCATTCTTTCATCATATGTCAGTCCCACCATCGTGCAGTGGGGAACCTAAGCTGCACTCCCTCAATAGCAAGAATGTCCTTCCTCAAATTAGGAGATCCTCAAATTAGGAGACCAAAACTGCACATGATACGCCAGGTGTGGTCTCACTAGGGCCCTGTGCAACTGTTTACTTTCAGTGACTGATGTACAAGGTCTTGTTGCACCTCCCCTTTTCCTAATCTGACACCATTCAGATAATAATCTGCCACCTTGTTCTTGCCACCAAAGTGGATAACCTCACATTTATCCACATTATTCTGGATCTGACCACTCGCCCAACCTATTACAAGTCACCCTGCAGCATCATAGCATCCTTTACGCAGCTCACACTGCCACCCAGCTTTGTGTCACCCACAAACTTGGAGATGTTACATTTAATTACTTCATCTAAATCGATAATATATATTGATCTTGTCTGATAGCCCGAATTGTGATGTGTTTTTGTATTGAAATCAGTTAACAAGTTTTCCCAAAAGTGTCAAATCTAGTTATACGTCAATATCATCAGTCCAGTATATTTGCAATATGTCTAATAACATAGTTGGAGGGATATGGGGTAGAGGGGACAGTTCATTAGGGATGCCTAATTGTAAACCGGCAATGGTATTGGTTCACAATGGGGGGATTCTCCAGAGAGAGTTAGTTGTAGTTTCTAACAATTGCTAATAGTTTTGATTTTATGCTAGTGCGATGTATTGTTGGAAATGCCTTCCATCATTTTTTGTGAGACCGTGTGATTTTTGTATGTTCAGATAGCGACATAGATATCTACATTGAACTATTATGTTAATTTGTATTTAATCATCTTTGAAAATTGCTAATCATAAACAAAATGAAAACAGTTTGCAGATGGGAAGAAATTTGAATTCACTAGCTTGAATTGTGTGTGCTTTTCATTGTCATCATGGTCTTTCTAATGAATTAAAATCTGTATATTCAATTAACCTGAGGACATTCGATAACCCAAAACGTCAGCTTGACTTTTAGATTAATATAAATAAATTGTAACAGGAGCACGAGGTCCACTGAATATTGTTTAATTCATGCCAAGACTACATGCCTAGAACACGTAATACTATGGACTAAGTTTTGTGATTAGCGACAGGCCAAAGGAACTTTCCACTGATCCTTGCATATAGCCAGCTTCCCAAAATGACTAGCTATTTCAGTGATGAGAACTTGAACTTGAGGGTGGCATGGTGGCGCAGTGGTAGAGTTGCTGCCTTGCAGCACCAGAGACCCAGGTTCGATCCTGACTGCGAGTGCTATCTGTACAGAGTTTGTATGTTCTCTCGTGACCTGCATGGGTTTTCTCCGGTATCTCCGGTTTCCTCCCACTTTCCAAATACGTACAGGTTTGTAGGCTAATTGGCTATGGTAAAATTGTAAATTGTCCCTAGTGTGTGGGGATCACTGATCGGCACAAGTTTCTGCACCGTATCTCTAAACTAAACTAAACCTGACCTCTTTTGCTGCTGTCAGGTTTCATCTCAGAGTTGCTTGTGCAGTTTGGCTGCTCAACTTGAGTTAATATCATTGCTAATGATGTTGGAAAACTGTTCTCGACCCAAAACGTCACCCATCCATATTCTCCAGGAATGCTGTCTGACCCACTGATTCCCTTCTTAAAATATCTGCCAATTACTTCTAGAGTATATTCAATAACTCCACCTTCACAGTCTTCTGTAGTAGAACATTTTGAGTCCTAATCCTCAATGTCTCTCTTCCAGCCCATCTTAAATGGGTGACCCTTTTTTCATCCAAAGTGAATAGCTTGCATTATTTTCTTCTCACAGAATGGTTTCTTGGAAATGTCCCAGAGCCTTACCAGTTTAAGCCTGTTTTGCTTTTTGTGTAATTTTTTTAATGAATGGTAAGGCTTTGCGACATGCCCAACAAGCCAAACTGTGAGAAGGGAAAAAATACACACAGTGATGACATGCAGAAATGACCAGTTCTGATACAGACATATTGAGGTACCTGAAGTTGGTATTAATAGAGAGCTGCAACATGTTTCGTTTGTCAATGGTGTTTGAATAGCTGACTGATTTTCCATCATTGTCACTACCTCATTGGATACCCTTGGACTATCTTTGATCAGACTTTACTGGACTTTATCTTGCACTAAACATTATTCACGTTATTCCCTTTATCATCTATTTGTACACTGTGAATGGCTCAATTATAATCATGTATTGTCTTTCTGCTGACTGGTTAGCACACAATAAAAGCTTTCACTGGACCTCTGTCACAGGACAAGAAACTAAACTGAACATTGACTTCTGATACAATTGAAACTTGTTAAGTACGAGTTATAAGAAACTTAAGCTAATTATCTTTGATAAGTAAAATTCTATTTATACAACAAAAATCACTTTCTGCTTGAGCATCTTCTCTAGCCAATATAATCATCAGATAGTAACGTTTTTGTATTTGAAGAGGGAGCACTATTATAATTTTAAAAAGTGATTTAAAGGGTCAACCTTGTATAAACGGCAAGGCAGGTCATAATCTGTGGAAAAATTTACTGCTAAATTCAAGTTTAAAAATTAGTTTGAGCAGAGGCAGCACGGCGGTGCAGTGGTAGAATTGCTGCCTTACAGCACCCGGGTTTGATCCTGAGGCCACAGAGACCTGGGTTCGATCCTGACTACGGGTGTTCTCCCTGTGACTGCGTGGGATTTCCCGGATGCTCCGGTTTCCTCCCACACTCCACAGACATACAGGTTTATAGGTTAATTGACCGATAAAGATTGTAAATTGTCCCTGGGATAGGGTTGTGCTGGTGTATGGGCATCGCTGGTCGGCGTGGACTCAGTGGGCCGAAGGGCCTGTTCAGTGTTGTATCTCTAAACTAAAATACTAAACTAAACCTATAGGTCTTTTCCTTGCAATATATTTCAACTAATCTGAAGTTACAATGCATCTAACATGCCTACCTTTTTATATAACACTTCAGCTTTGTCAGGTAAAATTTCTACTGATACTGTATCATTTATTATTCATTTGGGACACATGTTAATTCCGGTCATCTGTTTAAGGATTACGCCTGTATTCTGGCTGAAAGGCATTACAATTACTGTCTGATGAGAAAAGCATGTACGGCTTGGAAATCTGTAGTGCAAACGGAATGGAAAACAAGAGTGGAGAAAGCATGTCAAGCTCGAGCTGAAGAAGTCTGCATTCAGCTCTCGAGGGACTATGAGAGAAATCTTAATGCAGTAAGTACCAGTAGAAAACTAAAAGGCATTTTGGCATAACACAGGAGCTATAAATTTAATTTATCGTTTATCATGTGATATTCTTTAACACAATTGTATAATACAAAACCTAGTTCCAGGATGAGGAACTAAATTCTCACATGGGTTTTTCAGTCTGTATGCCAAGCTTCCTGTGTTTTATGCTGATTTTTTTTTCCCAGGCACTTGCAGCTTATTTACCAAAGTTACCGGGATAATTACAAAATTATCTACTGAAATAAAATAATAAGAAAAAATAGAAGCTGGTTTCCATCATTCAAAACAATCATGGTTGATCTTTTATTTCTGTGTCGTTCCCGTACACTTGTCCAATGTGACCTTCAGTCCCTTAATATCAAATAATCTCTAATCTGTAGTATATTGAGTGACTGTCTTCACAGTCGTCTTGAGGGGGGAAAATCCCAAGATCAGTTTCTTTATGGTTGCTTTAAATTGAAATAATAAAACTGTTAATTTGTTACTTGAAAACAAATAACATTTCAGTATTTAAAAATGTATGGAAAGGAGTTGTGACTAGGCCTGATCAAATGAAATGAAAAATCAAATGAAAGCAGACTCATGAGTTTCTTGGAGATAAATGTTCTCCAATCTGGTTAAAAGATATTTAAAAAGAAAACAAAGTACCTCCAGGAGTCTTTCATAATTTCAGACACAATGGTGGCTCTGTTAAAAAAAAAAAAAAAAACTTGCTTAAGCACCCCAGGAGAAATATGGAAATTAAACTAATTCAATGTGGGTTTTTTGGGGGTGGGGGGTGATTATGTACATATTTATGCTTTGGAAATGGTGCTTGTGATAGTACACCTATGAAGGGATGGCAGACACTTGAGAATGTCCCAAAGAAATGTATGTGAGCAGGATGGATGTTGAGTTTAGCCAGTGTATTCCCAAATGAACAGAATGGAAAAAAAAGTTGTGATGTGAAAAAATGCAGTTCCGTTTTGTTCCTAAATCATTTCTCCTCTGAAATTTTAGTCAAAGGAGGAACTAGAATGTGCAAGAGCAGAGGTACGACGATTGTTGGCCGAAAAGGACAAGTGTACTGATTCCATGAAGAAAGCGTTTATGCGTGGTGTATGTGCTCTCAACCTGGAGGCAATGAGCATGTTTCAGAATGGAAGCAGAATAGTGGAGCATGGTCAGTATTAGTTGCAATGCTACCAGAAGAAAATTGCAAATTGATTATTTAGTGGAAGAAGTTATTGCATATTTTGGATGTAAATAAACTGAAACCAATTTTGTTTTTTAAATTCCAATAACAAAGCCATCTTATTTCTTCAGTATGATTTTTTTTTAATTAATTGGCTGGTCAAAGAGCATGAAAATGAAAGAAATTACATTTGTTATTCAATTATATATACAAACATACAACCATGCCAAATGTATAATGGTGTTTAGATTTATATCTGTTGTACTGGTCCAATGATATAGGAGTATCACCCCTGGAGCACACCCTCCACATAAAGCTTGAAAAGAAGGAAATGTGAGAGGCAAGAGAAGAAACTTTCTGCATAAAGGCATGCAATATTGATCGCAAGCACTGTTAATTTAAATATTCACATTAATTGGGTGACCCGCAGTGTGCAGCTGTGTGTAACATCTTCCTCAAGAAAAGATTTTTCATTAATTTCAAGTTTTTGTTGGTTTTGAAGTCCAAACATTTTTCCTGACGTCTCACCGTTTCTGTAGCAAAATTATTTTGCACAAAGGTGTTGTTATGTAGCTAGGAGGCTGCAATCTGAAGGGAGCAGGAAAGTGGTGTTGAGGCCAAATTTCTGGCGTGCCATGTTTGAGATACCGACTTTGCAAACTCTTTCAGGAGTAGTTTATATACAAGTTAAGCATATTTCATTCATTAGGAATGGATCATGTAAAAATGTGTGCAGTTCTGTTTGCCCCATTACAGGAAGCATGGGGAGCCTTTAGAGAGGGTGCAGAAGAGGTTTCCCAGAATGCTACCTGGATTAAGGGGTATTAGCTACAAAAAGAGGCATAACAGACTCGTATTGTTTTCTCTAGAATGCCAGAGGTTGGCGGGAAATCTGATAGAAATATATAAAATTATGAGAGGTATAGATAGAGTAGACAGTCAGAGCTTTTTTTCCCCAGGATGGAAATATCAAATATTCCAGGCCATAACTTTAAGGTGAGAGGAGCAAACTTTACAGGAGATATGCAGGGCAAATTTTTACTCAAGGTGGTGAGTGCTTGGAACGCACTGGATGGTGAGTGCTTGGAACGCGTTGCCAGGGATGATGGTGGAGATAGATATGATAGTGGCATTTGAGAGGCTTATAGACAGATACATAGATATGGAGGGATATTGATCATGTGCATGCAGAGGAGATTAGTTTAATCTAGCATCATGTTCGGCATGGACTCTGGGCCGAAGGACCTGTTCTGTGCTGTACTTTTATGTTGTACATAAATGATGACGTGTCCAGGTAAGTTTGGATAACACAGATGCTGCAGCTATACTGCTACTTCGATTCCCAGATTGTTGAGCAATAGACTTGACTGAAAGGTAACTGGAACTGTCATTCTTGGATTACAAATGGTTTAGGCAACCAGATCAGTAAATTGTACCTTTATTTAAAAAAAAGATTTAAAGAAAAATACGATCTAGGAAAATTCTCTTGGGCAGGTTTTAACTTGGCTACAACATTCACACTCTAGAATAATTTTGTTTGATGTGTTATCTGCAGACGTTTATCCATTTTCCACACTGCAGAAACAAGAGTTCATTGTTTTATGTCAGAAATATTTCAAATTTTGCATACAGTAACGTTAAAGTACAAATGCCGATGCATGATCAACAAAGCATGCCGTTGTAAAATATATCACACAACAGAAAGATAAAGTCATGATTAAAAATAAGTATTTGGCTTGGACCAGTGATTTGAGCAAAGCTCTGCACTGTTTGTTTCTGATTACTGAGACTGAAGAGAAATAAAGTACTGGAATCAGTGCAGTGCCTAACTATAATCAGTTGTTTATATGAATGTCTTGGAATGTAATGTTTTCAGTTTTTGTGACGGCCATATTAGATAGCAAGATGAGGTGGAAGAAATAATCTGCAGAGGCACTTGGATAATTAAAGCAAATGGGTAAAAAGGTTATGGTTGGAGGAATAGGAAAAGTGCGATTATTTACTTTAATAGGAAGAATAAGGCAAAAACATTATACTCTCTAAATGGTGTAGAACCGTGCTTCTTTAACTGGTGAATGGTTCCCCCAAGGGCGAATGAAATTATTTTGGGGTGAATGAAACAAGACGGGTGAATGAAGGATGAATGACTAAATTTATTCAGATATTTATATATTTTTTTCTATACTTAAAAAAGACATTGCCATTAAAGTGGTTAGTAAGCTCTTATTGGTTTTAATGGCAGTGGAGCTCGAAATGTGATATGTTTTTTTTCTCTCCACCAATGGTTTTCTAATTTCAAAGTCGCAGGATATTTCCCAAATTTACTGTAATATAACCTTTTAGGGAAGACCGACTCTGGGCTGGGTCTCCGACTCCGGGCTGGGTCTCCGACTCCGGGCTGGGTCTCCGACTGGGCTGCTGCTTGGGGCGGGGCTGGGCTGCTTCAGGGTCCCTCCTAAAGTCCGGTTGGAAACCTCCGCTGGCCATCCTCAGCTCCAGTAAAGACGCGATGGCGCAGGAAGGGGCGGAGCGTCCCGGGAAGTGACAGGGGAAGATACTAATCCGCGCGGCGCTGACTGGCAGGAGAAGAGATCGATCTGCGCATGCGCGTATTTAAAGTTTTTAAACCTCGCTAACTTTTACGACATTCAACCAATCGGAACGAAACTTGGTGAACTCGCAGCACAGGAGAACGGTGAGTGAACTGGTGAAAAACTGTGGCGTTATCGCGAACCTTTTTTGTGCAAATAAAGACCACCAAACCGGAAGATGACACGATCAGAGTTTTAGTTATGTATAGAAAGATAGATATTAGTTGGATACTAATATATTAAATCACAAACTCCATGATTTTTTGAGCTATTTTTCAAAGTAAAAAACATAGAAACATAGAAAATAGGTGCAGGAGGCCATTCGGCCCTTCGAACCAGCACCGCCATTCATTGTGATCATGGCTGATCGTCCCCTATCAATAACCCGTGCCTGCCTTCTCCCCATATCCCTTCTCCACTAGCCCCTAGAGCTCTATCTAACTCTCTCTTAAATCCATCCAGTGACTTGGCCTCCACTGCCCTCTGTGGCATGGAATTCCATTAATTCACAACTCTCTGGATGAAAAAGTTTTTTCTCACCTCAGTCTTAAATGACCTCCCCTTTATTCTAAGACTGTGGCCCCTGGTTCTGGAACGCCCAACATTGGGAACATTTTTCCTGCATCTAGCTTGTCCAGTCCTTTTATAATTTTATATGTTTCTATAAGATCCCCCTCATTTGATAGCCCTTTATTGTCATTCAGACCGAAGTCTGAACGAAATTGCAACAGTCATACATAAAACTTCTAAACTCCAGTGAATACAAGCCTAGTCTTTTCAATCTTTCCTCATATGACAGTCCCGCCATCCCAGGGATAAATCTCGTGAACCTACCCTGCACTGCCTCAATCACAAGGATGCCCTTCCTCAAATTAGGACACCAAAACTGTACACAATACTCCAGATGTGGTCTCACCAGAGCCCTATACAACTGCAGAAGAACCTCTTTACTCCTATACTGAAATCCTCTTGTTATGAAGGCCAACATTCCATTAGCTTTCTTCACTGCCTGCTGTACCTGTAAGCCAACTTTCAGTGACCGGTGTACAAGGACGCCCAGGTCTTGCTGCACCTCGCCCTTACCTAACCTAGCCCCATTGAGATAATAATCTGCCCCCTTGTTTTTGCTGCCAAAGTGGATAACCTCACATTTATCTATATTATACTGCATCTGCCACGCATTTGCCCACTCACTCAACCTGTCCAGGTCACCCTGCAACCTCCTAACATCCTCTTCACAGTTCATACTGCCACCCAGCTTTGTGTCATCCGCAAACATGCTAGTGTTGCTCCTAATTCCCTCTTCCAAATCATTAATATATATGGTAAACAGTTGCGGCCCCAACACCGAGCCTTGCGGCACTCCACTCGCCACTGCCTGCCATTCTGAAAATGACCCATTCACTCCTACTCTTTGCTTCCGGTCTGCTTTCTACCCATGTCAGGTACAGGATACTGAGTTGGATGATCAGCCATGATCATATTGAATGGCGGTGCAGGCTCGAAGGGCTGAATGGCCTACTCCTGCACCTATTTTCTATGTTTCTGTGTCAACACCCTACCCCCAATACCATGTGCTCTAATTTTAGTCACCAGTCTCCCGTGCGGGACATTATCAAAGGCTTTCTGAAAGTCTAGATACACTGCATCCACTGGCACCCCTACATCCATTTTACTTGTCACATCCTCAAAAAATTCCAGAAGATTAGTCAAGCATAAATCCATGTTGACTTGGACTAAACCTTTACTGCTATCCAAATGCCCCATTACTACCTATTTAATAATTGACTCCAGCATCTTTCCCACCACCGAAGTCAGGCTAACTGGTCTGTAATTCCCCGTTTTCTCTCTCGCTCCTTTCTTGAAAAGTGGGATAACGTTAGCTATCCTCCAATCCACAGATCCCTGGATCTATTGAACATTGGAAAATGATCACCAATGCGTCCACTATTTCTAGAGCCACCTCCCTGAGGACCCTGGGATGCAGACCATCAGGTCCAGGGGATTTATCATCCTTCAGTCCCATTACCCTACCCAATACTATTTCTCGCCTAATAAAAAATTCTTTCAGTTCCTCTACCCACTTAGATTGTTTGTCTTCCTTAGTGAAGACAGATCCGAAGTACCTATTCAACTCTTCTGCCATTTCTTTGCTGCCCATAATAATTTCACCCGTGTCTGCCTTCAAGGGACCCACATTTGACTTTGCTACTCTTTTTCCCTTAACATATCTAAAGAAGCTTTTACTGTCCTTTATATTCCTGGCCAGCTTCCCTTCGTACTTCATCTTTTCAGCCCGTATTGCCCGTTTTGTTTCCTTCTGTTGTCCTATGAAAGTTTCACAATCCTCTGGGTTCCGGCTACTCTTTGCTGTGTTATACATCTTTTCTTTTAGTTTTATTCTATCCCTAACTTCTCTTGTCAGCCATGGTTGCCTCCTACTCCCCGTAGAATCTTTCTTCCTTTTTGGAATGAAATGATCCTGCGTCTTCCGGATTATGCCCAGAAATTCTTGCCATTGCTGTTCCACCGTCATTCCTGCTAGGATCCCTTTCCAGTCTACCTTGGTCAGCTCCCCTCTCATGCCTTCATAGTCCCCTTTGTTCAACTGCATCACTGACACTTCCGATTTAACGTTCTCCTTCTCAAATTGCAGATTAAAACTAATCATATTATGATCACTACCTCCAAGCGGTTCCTTTACATCGAGTTCTCTTAACATATCTGGTTCAATGGACAACACTAAATCCAGAATTGCCTTTTCTCTGGTCGGCTCCATTACAAGCTGCTCTAAGAATCCATCTCGGAGGCATTCTACAAACTCTCTTTCTTGGGGTCCTGAACCAACCTGATTTTCCTAGTCTACCTGCATATTGAAATCCCCCATCACCACAGTGGCATTACCTTTGTTACATGCCAGTTTTAACTCCTGCTGCAACTTACACCCTACATCCGGGCTACTATTTGGGGGTCTGTAGATAACACCAATTAGTGTCTTCTTGCCTTTACAATTCCTCAACTCAATCCATAGTGACTCTACCTTGTCAGTCCCTATGTCTTCCCTCGCAAGGGACTGAATTCCATCCCTCACCAGCAGAGCTACCCCCTCTCCCTCTCCCCCTCCTCCTCTGCCCACCTGCCTGTCCTTTCTATAGGATGTATAACCCTGAATATTAAGTTCCCAGGCCCAATCCTCCTGCAGCCACATCTCAGTAATCCCCACAATGTCATATCTACCAACCTCTAACTGAGCCTCAAGCTCATCTACTTTACTTCTTATACTTCGCGCATTATTATACAATACTTTTAATTCCTTCCGCATCTCACCTTTCACATCGATCCCTATTACACTTGGCCATACTCTCCTATCCCTTTTTGAGCTTCCTTTCCCGTTAATTCTGGGGTCATTAACCATCCCTTTACTCTCTTTCCCTTTAACTCCGTCCTCGACTATCCCATTTGACACCCCACCCCCCTTATTCTGTTTAAAACCACCCGTGTAGCAATGGCAAACCTGCCTGCCAGAATGCTGGTCCCCCATCTGTTAAGATGCAATCCATCCCTTTTGTACAGTTCCCCCTTACTCCAAAACGGATCCCAGTGATCTAAGAATCTAAATCCCTGCCCCCTGCACCAGTTCCTCAGCCACACATTCAGGTCCCGTATCTGCCTGTTCCTGCTCTCGCCAGCACGAGGAACTGGAAGCAAACCGGAGATAACAACCCTGGAGGTCCTGCTTTTCAGCATTTTTTCGAGCTCTCTAAAGTCACACTGCAGAATATTCATCCCCGTCTTTCCGACATCGTTTGCCGACATGCACTACCACTTCCGGCTGTTCACCTTCGCCCTTGAGGATTTTCTGCACTCTGTCCGTGATATCCTGGATCCTGGCAAATGGGAGGCAGCACACCATCCTCGAATCCCGTTTGTTGTCGCAGAAACCCCTGTCCGTACCTCTCACAATGGAGTCTCGAACTACAATGGCTTTGCCTGACGTTGGCCTCTTTGGTTTTGGCTCAACAGCCGTTTTTGCTTCGCAAGCCAGTCCACCGCTCAGTGTGATAACGTCTTCTGTCCCGACAGCTTCTAAGTGGGTGAACCTGTTCACAAGAGGTACAACACCCGGGGACCTTTGCATTCCATGTTTCCCTCCCTTTCTCACCGTCACCCACCTTCTCTCTTTCAGTACCTTAGGTGTAACAATCTTACTGTAGGACTTGTCGAGGAACGATTCAGTTTCTCGGACGAACCTGAGGTCATCCACTTGCTACTCCAGTTCCCCAACATGGTCCTTCAGGAGCTGTACCTGGATGCACTTCTCACATTTGTAGCAGCCAGAGGCACCAGCAGTATCCTTGACCTCCCACATACTGCAAGCATCACACTGAATCAGCTTGCTTGACATCTCCTGCTATCGTCTCTCCCTGCAGCGTTTTGCGTAGCCTCCTCTCCTCAGCCTTCTCGCCGAAGACTCTCGAGCCAAAGGCTCGCACTTTTCTCACAAGGCCGCTGCCTAAGAGCCATCCTGCTTATGTTGACTGATAAATTGCCTAATTTACCAATTTACAAACCAAATTCCTCAGTTTTCAACTGTTTTCTCCCTCTGACTCACTTCTAACTCTCCTCCCACTCGGGCTAGAGCCAATCAGTGCTCTCTCCTGCTTCTTTTTGTTGCTGTTGCTTCAAAATCCACGGGAGCTCTGCACACTGCAGTAATCAAAGCCCAAAAGGGTATGATGGGGCTGGAGCCCAGTGTTTAGACGTTGGAATGTTTTTTTATCATTCTAATAGATTGATTTTCCAACTCCAGTGGTAATTAAACTTTTTTTTTCACTCCTAGTTTTCTTTACATATTTTTAGGATGTTCAAAAAGTTGAATAAAATAAACACTTGAGAACTGAGTTAATTTATGTTTTTTGCTCGTAAATCCTCGTAAATCTTCTCTGTACCCTTTCCAACTTGACAACATCTTTCCCATAACATGGTGGCCAGAACTGAACACAATATTCTAAATTCTTGTACAACTGCTACATGACCTCCCAACTTCTATACTCAATATTCTAACTGATGGAGATTGCTGAGATAAGGGGAAGTGACAGAAATGTGTAAACTCTTTGGAAAGACGATAAATGAAATGTTATCTCACTGGGGCATATAATGATTCTGAGAGAGCAGGTAGTTACTAAGTGGTTATTTTCCCCCTCTTGGAGAGTAGAGGTCCACAATCTCAGCACAATTGATCATCCATTTAGGGATCCAATTCATCCATTTAGGGCTGGTGAGAAATGTCAAAAGGACTATTAATACTTATCATTTTCTTTTGCAGAGGGATGCAGGTTGGGTTTTTTGATATTGTAGGAGACTGACTATCTTGGGATTAGTCAGGAAAGTATACTTGAAATATGGGATCAACCATGAGCCATGCAGCCTTTTTACCTTTTGGCTGAAAAGCTGCATCAAAGATGTGAGGCTGAGCAAAGGTTGAAGGAAGTGTTGGTTTGGTTTTGAAAAGCAGAATCTGGAGGTATGGCAGACTCGTTCTGATTTTGAAAGGTGAAAATAACCATTTAAAATTAATTTTAGAAAATACTAACTCGACGGTTCAGACCGAATCTCTGGAGGACATGGTCAGGCAACCATGTAGGATGATGGGTGGACCGTAGCTGAAAAGGAGATAAGAGACTTTGAGATAAGGAGGGAAGAGCCATAAATTGTCAGAAAAGGGGAATGAATGTAGGTAGATGGGGTTAAGGGGAAAGGGAGGCAGGATAGTAGGAGAAATGGGTGCGCATCCAGGAGGGGCACAGGGAAGGGTGACAGTGGGGTGTCAGTCTTTTATTTTCTTCCTCCTCTTCCCTGTTTAAGGCATGGACCAAGCCAAACTATTTAAGTTGCTTGCAAACGCTTTGCACTTTGTGGCTCTTACTTTTAATTTTTCATTTAATTTCTGTTTTAGTTAGCGATCCAGTGTGGAAACAGGCCCTTCAGCCACATAGTCCGTGCCAACCAGCAATCTCTGTACACCAGCACAATTGTGCATACTAGGGACAATTTACAATCTTTACCGAAGTCAATTAACCTACAAACCTGTACGTCTCTGGAGTGTGGGAGGAAACCGATCGGTGCACACGGAAGAAACCCACGCAGTCACGGGGAGAGTGTACAGACTGTACAGACAGCACCCGTGGTCAGAATCGAACCCGAGTCTATGGTGCTGTAAGGCAGCAACTCTACTGCTGTGCCACCCTGCTGCCCCATCAATATTTCACCCCCTCATTTCTGTCCTACAGCTAGAGCAGTTCTCTCATTTCTCCTACTGTACTTCATTTTCTATGCTTTATCCTTGCAGCAGTAACCAGAATACATCCTTGTTTTGCTAATGTGCTTTAGCTGCATTGTCAGAGAGAACCAAATGGGAGATATAGAAAAAAATATTTCACAGTGAAATTCGCTGCTTGAATAAGTAAAGAAAACAAATTCAACTTTGAAAAGGGAATTAGATGAATAATTAATGGGAAAAAAAATTGTAGAACCATGGGGAGAGCAGAGAGTTGGAACTAATTGGATTGTTCTTCTAAATGGTGAGATCGGGGAAGTGGCTGCCTTTGCAGTGTGATTCTGTGTACCGTTTGCTGCTTGGGAGATGTTCCGTCTCAAGTCTTCTCTTCAGGAGCAAGCAGAAAATGTTCAAGCTGAAATTAGCATTGCATTTCAAAGACCAATTCAGATATGCAAGATTATAATTTTGGCCAAAATGAACTATATGAGTTTAAATTGTTTAAATCTGCCACTTGGATGTACTAATTGCTATCCCAGCTAAGTAGGCCATTGAATAAAATTTTGCTATTTGGTATACAACTTGATCATCAAACCTCGTTTTGGGGAATGTTAATCTTCAATTTATTTTGGGGAGAGACTGAGTAGTTGCAACTACAGCTATTGGGATTGAGTTTTTTCTCAATGGTGTTTGTTTAAGCTGATATATATTACTGTACAACTCCGTAGTTTTCATAAACAGGTTTAGAACTTATTTTATGACAATAGACAATAGGTGCAGGAGTAGGCCATTCGGCCCTTCGAGCCAGCACCACCATTCAATGTGATCATGGCTGATCATCCCCAATCAGTACCCAGTTCCTGCCTTCTCCCTGACTCCGCTATCTTTAAGAGCCCTATCTTGCTCTCTCTTGAAAGCATCCAGAGAACCGGCCTCCACCGCCCTCTGAGGCAGAGAATTCCACAGACACAACTCTCTGTGAGAAAAAGTGTTTCCTCGTCTCCGTTCTAAATGGCTTACCCTTATTCTTAAACTGTGGCCCCTGGTTCTGGACTCCCACAACATCGGGAACATGTTTCCTGCCTCTAGCGTGTCCAAACCCTTAACAATCTTATATGTTTCAATAAGATATCCTCTCATCCTTCTGAACTCCAGAGGGTACAAGCCCAGCCGCTCCATTCTCTCAGCATATGACAGTCCCGCCACCCCGGGAATTAACCTTGTAAACCTACGCTGCACTCCCTCAATAGCAAGAATGTCCTTCCTCAAATTAGGGGACCAAAACCGCTCCAGGTGTGGTCTCACTAGGGCCCTGTACAACTGCAGAAGGACCTCTTTGCTCCTATACTCGACTCCTCTTGTTATAAAGGCGAACATGCCATTCGCTTTCTTCACTGCCTGCTGTACCTGCATGTTTACTTTCATAGACTGATGAACAAGGACTCCCAGATCCCGTTGTACCTCCCCTTTTCCCAACTTGACGCCATTTAGATAGTAATCTGCCTTCCTGTTTTTGATACCAAAGTGGATAACCTCACATTTATCCACATTAAACTTCATCCACTACAAACCTACCGACTCCCATGGCTATCTGGACTACACTTCTTCCCACCCTGCTTCCTGTAAGGACTCCATCCCCCACTCCCAATTCCTCCGTCTACGCCGCATCTGCTCCCAGGATGAGGCGTTCCACACCAGGGCATCTGAAATGTCCTCATTCTTCAGGGAACGGGGGTTCCCCTCCTCCACCATAGATGAGGCTCGCACCAGGGTCTCTGCCATACCCCGCAACACTGCTCTCTCTCCCCATCCCCCCACTCACAACAAGGGCAGAGTCCCCCTAGTCCTCACCTTGCACCCCACCAGCCGTCACATACAACAAGTGATCCTCCGTCAGTTTCGCCACCTCCAACGTGACCCCACCACTCGCCACATCTTCCCATCTCCCCCCATGTCTGCCTTCCGCAAAGACCGCTCCCTCCGTAACTCCCTTGTCAATTCTTCCCTTCCCTCCCATACCACCCCCTCCCCTGGCACTTTCCCTTGCAACCGCAAGAGATGCAACACTTGTCCCTTCACCTCCCCCCTCTACTCCATTCAAGGACCCAAGCAGTCGTTCCAGGTGCGACAGAGGTTCACCTGCATCTCCTCCAACCTCATCTATTGCATCCGCTGCTCTAGATGCCAGCTGATCTACATCGGTGAGACCAAGCGGATGCTTGGCGATCGTTTCGCCGAACACCTCCGGTCGGTCCGCAATAACCAACCTGACCTCCCGGTGGCTCAGCACTTCAACTCCCCCTCCCATTCCGTATCTGACCTCTCTGTCCTGGGTCTCCTCCATGGCTACAGCGAGCAACACCGTAAATTGGAGGAAATGCACCTCGTATTCCGCTTGGGCAGTCTACATCCTGGGGGCTTGAACATTGAATTCTCCCAATTCTGCTCGCCCTTGCTGTCCCCTCCCCTTCATCAGCCATCTGGTTGTCTCCTCGCCTCCCCCAGCCCTCGGGCTCCTCCTCCGCCTTTTTCCTTTCTTTTCCCCACCCCCTATCAGTCTGAAGAAGGGTTTCGGCCCGAAACGTTACCTATTTCCTTCGCTCCATAGATGCTGCTGCACCCGCTGAGTTTCTCCAGCATTTTTGTGTACCTTAAACTTCATCTGCTATGCATCTGCCCACTCCCCCAACCTGTCCAAGTCACCCTGCATTCTCATATCCTCCTCACAGTTCACACTGCCACCCAGCTTTGTGTGATCTGCAAATTTGCTAATGTTGCTTTGAATCCCTTCATCCAAATCATTGATGTGTATTGTAAATAGCTGCGGTCCCAGCACCGAGCCTTGCGGTACCCCACTAGTCACTTCCTGCCATTCTGAAAGGGACCCGTTAATCCCTACTCTTTGTTTCCTGTCTGCCAACCAATTTTCTATCCATGTCAGCACTCTACCCCCAATATCATGTGCCCTAATTTTGCAGACTAATCTCCTATGTGGGACCTTATCAAATGCTTTCTGGAAGTCCAGGTACCCTACATCCACTGGCTCTCCCTTGTCCATTTTCCTAGTTACATCCTCAAAAATTCCAGAAGATTAGTCAAGCATGATTTCCCCTTCGTAAATCCATGCTGACTCGGACCGATCCTGTTACTGCTATCCAAATTTGAGGCTATTTCATCTTTTATAATTAACTCCAGCATCTTCCCCACCACCAATGTCAGGCTAACTGGTCTATAATTCCCTGTTTTCTCTCTCCTGCCTTTCTTAAAAAGTGGGATAACATTAGCTACCCTCCAATCCACAGGAACTGATCCTGAGTCTATAGAACATTGGAAAATTATCACCAATGCATCCACAATTTCTAGAGCCACTTCCTAAGTAACTTGGGATGCAGACCATCAGGCCCTGGGGATTTATCAGCTTTCTGTCCCATCAGTCTACCCAACACCATTTCCTGCCTAATGTGGATTTCCTTCAGTCCCTCCGTCACCCCGATCCTCTGCCCACTACTATATCAGGAAGATTGTTTGTGTCCTCCTTAGTGGAGACTGATCCAAGTACCTGTTCAACTCATCTGCCATTTCCTTGTTCCCCATAATAAATTCACCTTTTTCGGTCTTCAAGGGTCCAACTTTGGTCTTAACTAATTTTTTCATCTTCACATACCTAAAGAAGCTTTTTACTATCCTCCTTTATATTCTTGGCTAGCTTACCTTCGTACCTCATCTTTTCTCCCCGTATTGTCTTTTTAGTTATCCTCTGTTGTTCTTTAAACATTACCCAATCCTCTTGCTATCCCCGCACATCTTTTGCTACGCTTTGTTAACTTCTCTTCACTTTATATTTTTTATACTGTCCCTTGACATCCCCTTGTCAGCACGTGTTCGGGCCCCC